>JAHRHZ010000047.1:2249192-2362925 GCA_024137785.1 Ginglymostoma cirratum | reverse complement strand
TGCTTGACCTGCTGTGTTCATCCAGCCCCACGCTTGTTATCTAGGTGGAATTTAAGGTTTTTGGTTTCAATTTGCCTGAAGTTGTGTTTGCTGGGACAGGTTAGTACCATTTTGAAGCTGGGAGAGTATTGAAGCAACAAAAACATATTAACTCTAACACCAAGGGCTCTTGTCTTATGACTTAACATGTTGTGAGGTACCTTGTCCTATGCCTTCTGGAAATCCAAATACAACACAACACATTTGCTGGTTACTGTCTATCCACTTTGGTTCAGACTTCCTCAAAAAAACCCTCATAAATTACTCAGACATGATTTCCCTTTCATGAAGCCTGCCTGATTAGATTATGGTTTTCCAAATGTTCTTCCAGTACTTCCTTAATAATTGATTCCACTACTTTTCCAACAATAGTTGTCAGGTTAATTAGCCTATAGTTATCTGCTTTTTGCCTCCTTTCCTTCTTGGAATGTTGGCAGTTTTTCAAGCCTCTAGTACATCTCCAGAATCCAAGGATTTTTGGAGAAATACAACCAATGCATACATCTCTTTGATTACTTCATTTTCACCTTTTGAATGACATAGTTCAATGCACCCATAAAAATCGTGAAACTATTGAAATTTTCCTTGTAAAAATTATGTTTAATTTCCTCTTTTTAATGTGAAATAAAATATCTGAAAATAATATCTTAAGTATTGGACGCACAGCACGGCAGCCACTTCACAGAAGTGATGACATTTCCAAAAATTTCAAATTTACAAATCACAGACCATTCCCTTCTCTGCCAGGAATGAAATCGACTGGTCCATACCCCCACCTTCAGTGCCAATGTACCGCTCACATTTTGCGCAGATCTCTGCAATTTCCACCTATAAATAAATTGAGAAGAAATGTTAAATGTGGTCTACAAATCATCTGAATTCATACAAGAATCACTGGTTTAATTGAAAAAAATTACCACCACCCACAAACTCCTCTCCAAGCTATATACCATCACGACGGCACGATGGCTCAGTGGTTAGCACCGCTGTCTCACAGCGCCAGGGATCTGGGTTCGATTCCAGTCTCAGGCATCTGTCTGTGTGGAGTTTGCACATTCTCCCCGTGTCTGCATGGGTTTCCTCCGGGTGCTCCCACAGTCCAAAGATGTGCAGGTTAGGTGGATTGGCCATGCTAAATTGCCCGTAGTGTTCAGGGAGGTGTGGGTTAGGAAGGTTGTTGGGGGGAGTGGGTCTGGGTGGGATGCTCTGAGGTTCGGTGTGGACTTGTTGGGCCGAAGGGCCTGTTCCCACACTGTAGGGATTCTATGATTCTATGACCTGGATCTATATCTCAAGTTCTTTCATTATCATTCGGCCAAAACCCTGAAATTTCTTTCCAAACAGCACCATGAATGTACCTGCACCAGATTAAATGTAGCTGCTGAAGACAGCACACCACAAAGGCAGTTAGGAATGGGAAACAAATGTCTTGCTAATGATTATCATAGAATCCCTACAGTGTGGAAGCAGGCCATTCAGCCCATCAAGCCCACACCAAACCTCCAAACAGCATCCTACCCAGACCCATCCCATCCCTGCAACCCCTCATTTTCCATGGCTAATCGAACTAAGCTGCACATCTTTCCACTGAAGGGGGGGGGGGACCAGATCACCCAGAGCAAATGCATACAGATGCAGGGAGAGTGTGCAAACTCCACACAGACAGTCGCCCAAGGATGGAATTAAACCCAGGACCCTGGTGCTGTGAGGCAGTGCTAACCACTGAGCCACCGTACCACCCACATGCTCACATTGCATGAAAAAAAATGGAAAAAAACTGATTGATGCATGTCACACTTGTATTTCAGTCCCAGCTCAGTGATTATTTCTCGTTAAACCATCCCCAAGGCCTGTGTTTGTTTTTCTCACAAGTTGAATAATTTTCACAGTTGATTTTAAAAACAAATTGTAAGTGAACATAATGATGTTGTAAAAACCGAAAGAACTGCAGATGCTGTAAATCAGGAACAAAAACTAAGTTGCTAGAAAAGCTCACCAGGTCTGGCAGCATCTGTGAAGAAAAAATCAGAGTTAACGTTTCGGCTCCGGTGATGGGCTGGGTATGGGTGGGATGATCGTTGGTGTGGAGTCATTGGGCCAAACAGCTTGTTTCGACACTGTAGGGATTCTATGGAAAGTGGAAAAGCCCTTTTCATTTTTTAAATAGTCCACTTTCATTCAAACTAAAAAATAGATTTAAAACCAAAATACAAATATGTTTATTTCAGAGGAGACTGAAAATCTCCAGGGCCTGTTACAAAATGGAAGCTTGCATAACATGGACATGAAAACAGAGAAAATTCTGCCAAAACTGGGGAGGTTGAGGGCAGGGTTTGTTTTTAATTATTCATCCAGGGGATGTAGGCAATGTTGGAACAACATTTATTGCACATTTCTAGTTGTCCCTTGAGAAGATGGGTGATAAGCTGCCTTTGTAAGCCTGTACAGCCCATTTGGTATAGGTTCGTCCACCAAAACACTGTTCTGGAGGGAGTTCCAGGATTTTGACCCACTGACACTGAAGATACAGTGATATATTTCCATGTCAGGACAGAGAGTGCTGTGCAGGAGAACTTGCAAGTGAGTGGTTTACTTTTGTATCTGCTGCCTTTGTCCTTCTAGATGGGAGTGGTTAGGGTTTTGAAGGTGCTGTCCAAGGAGCCTCCATGAACTTATGCATCGGTGAAGGAGGAAGTGGATGTCTGTGGATGTGGTGTTTTGTCCTAGTTAGTTTCAAGTTTCTTGAGTGGTGTTGGAGTTGCACTTATTCAGGGAAGAAAGTAGTAGTCCATTATATTTTTGACTTTTGTCTTACAAACAAAAAAACAGCAAGAAAACCAGGATTAAGTAGCAAAAAAAGGTTCAAAATTTAGGCAGATAAATAACGTAGCATTGAAAACTGCAAAGTGCCAAGACAAAAGGAGAGTAAAGATTGAAACGATAAACAAAATAGCCTGAAAGTACAGGAAAACAATTGGTGGATAGATTATTAAAATCAACTACAAGGAGAAGTAGCCTAAGTAAAACAAATAGACTCTTAGGTTGCAAAACATGTGATATATAGAGCATAAATCAAAGAGTGTGTTGATGAGTCTATATTGTGAATGAGCCCATCCCTCTTTTGAGTACTGGCTACAATTCAAGTCACTAGAATACACCAAGGAGACTATAGCATTTGGAAAGATGCACAAGTTCCAGAGCTACAAAACGCAAGTTAGATTATACTTCAGAAAAGAAGGTGTGATGTTTGTGGAGATGGATCAGTTAGGAGTTAAACTGAAGCTCCACCCATTCTGATACATAATACAACTACTGGGTGGAGCATCAGGCATTTGGAGGCAGTTCAGATAGTTCTGAGCAATTGTAGATGGAGACAATCACAGTTTCTACTTTTCAGGTCACCATCAGTACAAGTTAATCTTGAAATAGTTAATGTGATGCAATAAATGTACCTTGTTACTGAAAACAGGTGCCTCTTCTGCTGCAAATTACTAGGCATTCATCCTTCAGCACATTCTACTAACAATACCATAGACTCATGCTAAAAGAAAGTTTGGCAGCAGCAACCACTCGAAGAAAGGACATGATTATAACACCTTGGGCAGAAACATCTTGAAGTGTTCAAATCCTAATGCTATGTAAAAATTAAGCCATGGCAGATGGCTCAAACAGATATAACTACCTCATTTCACGTACTCAAAATGTTATAAAAGAACCCACAAAAAATGTTATAATTCAGTTAAGTTGTTGTCCTATTTAATTCTTTAGAATTGCTGGCTAGAATTTTCTGCAGCAATCTCAAGTCTGTTATCAAAGTTCTTTCTCAATAATATTAGGTAAGAAATGCTACCCACGATCATTTACATTTCAAGCTATGGAGAAATTCTATGGAACAAACTTTCACCTCAATGCATCAAATTTTCTGTTTCATCTAATAAATGGCATTCCTAAAACTATCAGATATGTTCTTATCGCTTGTTCCACAGGTGATCAATTCTGCAGAAAACACTAGATTTTGTGGTAACTTCCATGGCTACTTGTGGAATTGAGTCTTATTACACACGTATGATTAAATCTGCAGTCACAACCATTTCCTTGAGCTATTTATCAATTATTTCTATGATCTGACCTTCAGAACAACAATGTGATGTTTGCTCAATTAATCAATTTCTAATACATTCCACAATGAATGCACTGCATGTTTTTATCTGCACACAATTTAGATTTTAACCAGTCTGTGAAATAATTCTTTTTTAAAAAAATCAAATTCGACAGTCAAAACCTTAGCAACACAGATGAAAGGCTGGTGAAACTATTCACCTATTTACTTCTGGGACCAAAAGAAACACCTTCTACCAGGCCAAGTTTTGTAGTAATAATAAAAATGAACATGTCAGTATTCACCTTCGTTAATCCTTTGAAACTGATAGCAAGTTCTGGAGTCTGCAAAAGTTGCTGTTAGTGATTCCATGCTTCACAATAGGATGGACTGTGGAAGTCCCTGCAGACTGTAATCAAATAGGATTTGCTATATTGATGAAAGCATATCCTTTTATTCTGCTGGCCTTTCTATAAACATCCTTTAAAGGTTTAACATTGTTGAATGAGGTGTAAACTGGGATATTAATGGAATAATAATGAGTTCATACCTACTGTTGAAAAACTTCTCTGAAAAAACATTTAAATTTGTAAATGCCAACCTTCTGATAAATATTAACATATTTTTCTACTTTATGATTTTCATGATGTTTTAGCTTCTGTCTTAATCCCTTATGAAACTTCCAATCATTTATTTCATTCTATAAAAAAACTTTAACTGCAAGTGGAGTGCATTTATTTCCTGGTTTGCTATGACAATACTTAAAAATGTAATTGGTTTGGTGGTATCACTGATTCAAGATGTCCTGACTTAACACCAAATTCAAACTAATATAAGGAGAATAAAAATCCACAGCAGAGGTCCTAGATTTTTGTGGGAAGCCTTCTTTGAGGTCAGCAGCAAGCACCATTGCTTTGCCAATGACTGTAAAATCTGGGCAATTATTGGCAAAATGTTCAAGCAAATGTTCAATTTTAGTCCAAATCATGTAAAATACTATTACTAGTCTCACTAAATATTTTAACATGCATTTCTCTGTTGTTTTTAATTATGCCGATTTGCTTAAGTACAGTTTGTTTTGTGCCCTAGCCAAGTCTGTTTCCCCAGTTAGAATGACCACTGACTACATGGAGATAAACTGCTCTCCTACTGCAGTAGATTTCTTTGATAATTTCCAAAAAAAAAGGCCACCCACTGTTTGAATTTAGTTGCAATGTAATTAACTGCTACCATTGTGTTATCCTACATTTATCCTCACGATTCTGCTTCCATACGCATAATCTAAATCTGACTAATGCTTTTGAGATATATTAGAAGCGGTTAAAAGGGCTAGAGATAAACGTTTGCAGGTATAGTTTTATAAAATTTCTATATGCAGAACATTAATTAGAACAAAGGACAAAAGTTACACAACTTTAAGATTATAATCAAGAGTAGTAAAGATTAAGAGATCAGTACCAACATAGATATCACAGAACTCGTATACCTACGTTAAAATGCAGCTAATTTTGGCTCACTTTACTGCATCAGATTTAAAGCAACTACTTAACTAAATCAGACCTCATCATTTTAGAACTTGATGCTATGCAATTAACTCAGATACACAAAAGATTTAATTATGCAGGCTTTTTCAAGTGAAATACAGTCTTATGAACTGCCAAATAAGATACATGTTTTATGTATACTTATAGAACCAACTTCACAATCTGGTTTATTTTCCACTCCAAGACTGGCAGATTTACATGCATTAATTATAAAAGTAAATACCATTTGAGAACCAAATACAAATGCAATTGCGCAATTCAAGGTAAGATATTATCAGGAATGATTTTTAAGATTCAGATGTCAAACATATTGTTGTAACAATGGCGCAATTTGGTGTACTCAGTAAAACTATTTGAGGGTCACATTATAACCAGACGGTCAACATTTCTACCTTGGACTTTATCTGGATTTTCTCATCAAATATGACTAAAGGGAGAGAGGATGAAAAATTATTGAGGTGTTCACGTCACTCATGGAGCACATCCCTAAGCATCCAATGCTCTTCAGGTGCACCCTGGCTGCAGTGTATATCATCTACAAGATGCACTGCATCAACTTGTTCTTTCAACAGCGATTTCCAAACCTACATTTTCTACCACCAAGGAGAATAGGGGCACAAGGCTGATGAGAACACTACCCACCTACAAGTTCAGCTCTGAATAATAGAAAGAAAGGAGGACAAATAACAAAAAACTTCCAGAAACATGTCTGGTTTCACAGACAAGAATAGTTGCTCTTGTGCTATCAGGCTCTGTGGCCTGTTGATGAGCTTGCTCCTTTGCAGATCCTCTTCCTGTTTTGACTTGATTGTATGGAAGATACTACCACGTTGATCTTCAAACGTAAGCTCTCAAATGGCTGAAAGAATTCCAGTAAAATGAGTTGTCAGCCAATAAGAATGTTATCTCTACTTCACTATGTTTGAAGAGATAAAGGTAGGTAAATATTTTTAAAGATTTTTTTTCCCATGGGTGGAAATAGGATCTAATAAATTAGATTTCATTTAAACATTGAGTAAAAATGTTAAATAAAATAATACTAAGAAAGAGTGACCCAAGGTAAAAAGACTCATTAGGTAGTCCAAATTAAAATGTTCACATTTTTTGATCAACTTGTATTTCTTACATTCCCAGGCGCTTAGGTGAAATTCAGCAGGTAACTAAATCATGTTTAGCAACAGCCAATGCCTTCAGCAGAGGGCAAATGAAAACAATTTTCAAAAAATACTGACTTGCATAATCTTTTCATTTCGCTGTTAGCAATGCTATAACAAAAGCACTATCACAGCTTTATTATTGCAATCCCACTATTACATGAAATAAAAGCTTACAAAATAGTCTTGCTGGTGGATACACAGTCATTTTCCTGGATCTAGTAACAATGTAAAGATTAAAATGTTGACTTCAAAACTCTGATAACAGATCCAAAGTACACACCTTTAAAATCCACCAGCCAAGTTTAGCACGAACCTTAGGTTTATTTCAAGAAGCAGATGTCTTTTTATCCTACAGAACAATAGTATTTCAAAAATGAGAAAGAAAAAGACTAATAAACAGAGTACATTTGTGGTCCCATTATTGTAGTTACAAGGCCAATGCACTGTCAGTCAAATCTTGGCCGATTAATGTCAGGAATGACTAAACCTACAAATTACTTTGAATAAATCTCATTTTGTGTTCAGTTGAAATGCAACTTATATTAGGTTTCAATCAGGAACTTGTTTGTGGAGATGGAGTCAGGCATACAGAAAAGAAATCAATAACAGCTGCAGTACTTACAAGGAGGACTTGCAGCTGCCATCAAAAGGGAGGCTTTAATTTTGTTCATGGCACTGAAGCACATAACCACTTCAAAGACTGACTAGGGCATTCTATTGAAGCTGTGTGACCATGCAGCAGTTGGGAAGCCCCACACACATTGATCCCCATGCCGCTGTATAACTTCCACTTCTGGAAAGCAGCATTGTGCACATACCTCAACAGGTCCACAAAGGAGAAAGAAAAATTAGAAGGAATACACTTCAACTGGTCCAGAGTGACCATCTATTTGATTAACTACAAGTGATCCGGTTAAGCAGGTAGATCTATTTATATCTACTTGGTGCAATCTAAATTATTAATTCTCCTTGGGGACTGCAAGTGTCTTAATTTGTGTTAACACATGCAAAGGAAATAGTATTTCATCATTTGATATGATGACACTAATCATAAATAAGGACAGAAACATATGAAGCGCAAAGGACTTTTAGCTCCCTGTCACTTGCAACAAACAGCTGGATATTTGAATCTGTGTAATTCTAAATTGAGATACAGTCTTGCTAAATGGAACAGGGATGCCAATTCAAATAAATAATGTTGACCTTAGAAATTAAAATACTATGGAAGATTTCTGACATCCAGTTTTATGAATTCTCTAACACCTGGTATGATTTCAGTTGGTTAATTTTAGGCTTTAGCCTGAATGAAATCTGTATTTTTTTAAATCATGTTTTGAACCTCCTTAAACTGTGCAATATAAAATGTCTGGTTTCTCAGGCATATAACTGGAGATTTTTTTTACTGTCAGGCAGGCAGCTATAATCAGCTTGAGCAATTTAGCTTGAAATTGACTAAATTATCTCAATAGTTGATGTACGAAAATCTTGCCAAAGATAGTTGAAATGATCTGAGGTAATTGTAGTGGAAATTACAATATTCTCAGGAGTGTACAAAATTCTTATCTTACATGTTTGTTGTAAATTAACAGAATAAGAACCTGCCGGCATAAAGAATAAACATTCATGACAAAAACAGCAGAAAATGTCAAGATCAAAACAGGTTTAGCTTTGTCAGTGGTTCTCAAACATTTTTGTCGGTGGACCAACTTAAGTGGGGGAAAAGATCCCACGGATCCCCTACTGTCCTAGCTCATTCACTTTCATTTGTCATAACAAAATACTCATCAGAATAACAGGAAGAATGTTGCAGCTTTTGATGAAACACCAATGAACTGATGGTTCCAAGTTGAAGAGTCTCCAGTTTCAAATCGAGCTCCACATTCAACTGGTTCCTCACTGTTTTCAATCCTACAAGCAATGAAAATCTGATCTCACAGTTATGCTGTAGGAGTATCATAAATCCTGCTTATGAAATCATTGTTGCTCACTTTTATGATGACTTGTACCATACACGTGGCATCAATGAGCGTTCTGGCCTCAGCTGTGGCATTGTGCATTTGTAATTGATAGTTCAGATGAGCCTGCAAACAACACTGTAAGAACCATGCACTGAGTTATGTGACATTTCAGTATCACAACAAATTATTAATAATATGGAAAACCAGGTAACAAAGTTCTGTGGCTCCATTGCTTTTCACTGCTGTAATCAATGCCATTTTCCCTCAGTTACATAAAAGATTGCAGCCAAGATTCTACATCTGTGGTGGTACTGAGCAATTGGGTTGGGAAAAACCATGAGATTAAGGCCTTGCAGACCAACTTGTGGAATAATAGGACATGATAGATGGTTTACATGTAATACTTTCTATTTGCGGTAACAGTTGAAAGACTGTGGAGTGAAATGTACAATATCATGAAAAGAGGCTCAATATTAGCAAAAAGAGGAAAAAATTAACTCTTAATGTCAGTGACAAACCTGGCTTGTCTGTACTGCCAATGAGATCGTTTGCCTCACTTTTAAAGGTTTTTTTCCCTTAAAATGCACCATCAATTGAATTCATTCCATCTTTCACATTATATTCATCTTCAGAGTTATAGGCTTAAACTGATCGGAAAGCGGCTTACCAAGTCATTTTAACAATCAGTGACCATTATATCTAAAATTATTCCTACCTACAAACAGTTGATAAGCCTTGGGAGAAAATCAGGTAAGTGACATCTGATTTTTTTTTAAAATTATAGAAAACAGAGAGTTACTAGTATTGTGAGACAAAATATAGTAATTATTTTAGAATGCCCAAAAAATAGTATGGGAGTACAGTGGGAACAAGCAGAAACAGCGATATTTTTAACATATTAAGATTTTTGTTCTAACATTGTAAACTGACAAATATTAAGCATATTTATTGAACAAAATATCAGGCGCTTATAGCTTATAAATGTGGACTTCTTCCAAGTGTTAATATGGATCAAGCTGCAATGAATCCACGACAGCACTTCTAATTCCTTACGGAAAGAAAATTAACACACAATTTCATGAAAATTAATCCATGCAAATAGTAAAAATGCTGGTATCAGTAGTAAATGTTGAGATTGCACCATCTGCTATGAAATAGTTGTATTGTGCATATTTTGAAAAAGCATTTTTTGTTCCTCAACTTTCTTTTTAACTGGTTACTTGATATCTACTTTGTTCATTAATCCATACTTTCTTCTATAAAATAAGATTATTTCTGTTCAAATTACACTGCACCTGACAGAACCATTCTCAGATCAAATTGCCATGACAATTGCTTACACCCAATAAGCCAAATACTCCTGAAAGTAAGTCGTTTAAGTAATAGCCAAAAAAAGTAAATAACCAACTCAGTAGTCCCCTCATTAAATCACTGTACCATCTCTCCCTCAACACAAAGCTAACACCTAAATTACAGATCCAGACAAATCTTACATGTTAATGGAGAACCCCATACCCCTTTTACTTCAAGATCCAGATAGTGCCAGCTTCCAATTTCCTAAGACAAATGCAAGTACAGGAGATGAAATACGAATGAATACAACTGTCCTGCTCCATATGTTTAATTCTGTTTCCCCATTCTTGTAACTTTCCATTTCACAAAGAAAGAAGTACATTTATATAGTCCTTTTATGACCCCATGACATTTAAGCACTTTGCAGTCAATGAAGAATTACCTTTGACATGTTGTAATCAATCTAATGACATAAAACCAACTCCAACAGCACACCATTTTCATTTACAGATTTCGCACAGAATCCAGGCAGCAAAAATAAGTAGACAAAAATATGAGGAATAGAGAAAGAAAGATGGGAACAGAGAGGGAAAGATTAAGAGCAAGAAAGATTCATATAAAGGAAATATACAAAGAGCAAAAAGCACCTCCTTTATGAGGCCCCCAACCCTCTTCAAATTGGCACTATATTATGGAGCATCCCAGTAACACTTAAATTATTGCCATCCAGAGAGTACAGAAGCTCCAACAGAAACAACCTGGCCTCAGATTCACAGGCTCAAAGGCAGACCTTAAGAACTCTCACTCCAATAGACAAACAAAACCCAGTGTAAGACTTCAATGAGGAACAAAGCAATTACACCAGTTCAGTTGAAAGAAATGCTCTGTATTACTGAAGATCTGCTAGTCTCAAAGTTTATTTAAATTACAGCTGCTGTTGCAAATTATTTTCCATAAGGACATTATTGAAAACTAAAGACTATGAAAGATTCTGATATAAGTTCTGCAACTGATCTTAGACTCAGAAGAAAATAGCGTGCCACTCAAGTATAAATCAGAAAACTACTTATGAGTAATGCTAAAAAGGGTAAGTCCTTATTATACGTGAGACTAATTAAAGTTACATCTGCTTCAACTTTGCATGCTAAGTTCCAATTTGCTGCTATTTCACATATGTTTTGTATGGTAATGGTACTCATTTTCATCAGGAGCTGGGACGTTTGTCAGACATTATCTGGTTGTCATCATAGCCACTAGAATTAAGCAATGATGTTATCTGTTCTGTTAACCTTTTGCTCTCATGTCTGTACCATGCAGGGCTCAGTGTTTGATGCAGCTTTGCCACAAGCAGATTTTCAACATGCTCCACTTCCCATTTGTGTTTTGGAATAAACAAGTTTGACACACAGACTACTTTTTGACCAACATAACTCCACAACAGCTGGGAAGTTTGCCAGGATATTTCACAAGACAATTTCTCAGATTCCTTACAACTTCAACAGATTGAAAAACATAATATTTAATTTATTCATTAATTTGTCTGAAATTTATAACATGATTCATAGCACTGTTGAAAATATTTGATCAATTTTGCTAAGAAGGGTGAAAATCTCGTTTTCGACTGCTTTCAGTCTAAGGGCGCCATTTAACACTTTTCCTGTGCGGGCAGAAATGAAATTTACCACAAAGCACAATTATAATTATAAATTCTATGTTTTTCACTGACCCAGGTGGAAAGGGAAAAATCAAAATCAGAAAATGAGCAACACTGTATGTTTAAACTGTCCTCATTGTTTTCAAATTCCACCTCCCACCACACCTGTGGGGAATAAACAACCTCCACTCAGGATAGCTCAGTATCCAAAACAGAAAGTAGCATTTAAAAATGGCTAGGAATAGATTTTGGTGTTGATGGATTAAATGTACAAATTAAATATGCTGCAATAAGAGCTGTTACATTTCAAAATTGCAGATACAAGGTGTAGTGATTGTAACGAGGTCAGCCAGGTGGACCACATAGAATACGAGTTCCCTGACTGGGGCTGTAACTGGGTCCAGCCCGGGAGCCCTGGCTGACAGATGTAAACAGGAGGTTCTGTTTAATCTGATAGCTGGCTCTGAGGAAACCAGACCAGTGTCAAGTACTATGCACATGTAAATAAAGGGTGACTTGGTGCCAGGATACGGCCTCTGTGGAGTTATTTCTGTGACAAAGAGAGAAAAGCACCCTCCTGAAGAAATTCGCTCACAACAATTGTCTTTAGTTGGGGTAAGCATGTCAGGCATCATGTTTGGGAAGCTGGACTTCATTCGATCCTGCTGAAGATTGGGCCCAACATGTGGAAAAGAAGGTAAGGTTTTTTTCTGGGCAAATGACACTGCGGCAGTTGAAAAGCAACGAGTAATTCTTTTGGAGATAGTAAGAACTGCTGATGCTGGAGTCAGGGATAACACAGTGTGGAGCTGGAGGAACACAACAGGCCAGGCAGCATCAGAGGAGCAGGAAAGTTGATGTTTCGGGTTGGGACAGCTCTTGACAGCTCATGGACCTTCAGCTTTTTCGATGATTAGAAGCCTTACATTTCCTGACGTACCAGATACTAAATCCTTTCAAGAGTTAATGGATTTAATTAAGGAATTACGACCCCAAGCCTCCTCTAATTCTGAGACGGTTACAATTTTACTTGGCAGGTTGAGAACCAGGGGAATCAGTGTCTGGATTTTTGATGAGGTTAAGACAACTGACAGAGGCATGTGACTTTGGTTTAACCTTTAATGAGGTGCTCACAGACCATTTAGGTATGTGGGATTAATGATGTAACCATGCAAAAGCGCCTACTGGTTGAAGCCCTACTGGACTTCAAACAGGCACTACAACTGGCTTTATCATTGGAAAATGCAGCAAGTGGAGCGTATGAGTTGCAAAGGTATTCTGATGGAAGTGGACACCCTCACAAGTCAGACTGAGCTTGGGGGACACCACTTGAGTGAAGGCAATTGCCTCACTTGGGACATATCCCAAACAGAGGCAAAACCTCAAAACAAAGCCAATGCTTGGCCAAACAGTTAGCATTTTCAAGTTTTTGAGAAGATTTGTAGCTCGAGTTGTGGATGAGGTTGTAAACTTGCTTGCTGGGACATGCCAGGGAATTCCCGGGCCTTCCAACCCTAACTCCATCAACAAACATATTGAACTGGACCTGATATACAAACCACTGAAAAACAACTGGAAGTGAAGCCAACCACCCCAGCAAACTCAGAGATATAAATAACAAGCTGGGCAGAACACCAACGCTTCACCGAAGGCACACTGACGATGTTACCTAGCAGGGTGACAAAATGTCTGCACTCAAACACACCGGCTCAGCGAACAAGTCTGCAACCTCAGGTTAGCATTTTCTTCAGGATCCAGGCTGGCAAGCCATTGTATTTGCTGCTGGCATGCGGATTCAAGACAGCAAAAGAATCCCACTAGGCCTGAATTGAGTAAGAGAACTCATTGGCCGATATCCAGGAGAGCGCACACCCTGGAAAGCCCACCTACATCTGGTTTGGAACAGTTAAAATGCTTAGCAACATCCACATCGGAACCAATCAAAATAGACATCTAGTTAAATGGTCACCGGGTTCTAATGGAAGTTGATACTGGCGTGACTGTTTCAGTGATTGTAGAATCAGTCTTTAACAAAATTCATTCTGCAATCCAACCCTTAAGTTTGTGTCAGGCCACGGCTAGACTGAGAACATTTACCAGGGAATCTTTACAGATTGAGGATACAACTTCAGTTCTGGTCTCGTACGAAAAGCAGCTGGTTGCTACAATCACCATTGATTATAGTAAAAGACTCAGACCCAAGCTTGATGGGACAAAACTGGTTCAGAAAGATCCACCTTCACTGGCTGAACAGTTGTCAATTAGAAAATGGCTGTCTGAGTGAAGTCCTAATTAAATACCAGATGTTTTTCAGGAAGATCCAGGGACTATCAAAGGAGCCAAGGCCACCTTGCACATTGACCAGGAAGCAATTCCACGATTCTGCATGGACCATCTAGCACCATTTGCCTTATGTACAAAAGTAGATGGAGAAATCAGGAGGCTGGAAAGTAAAGGAATCATCAAACCAGTACAGATTGCAGAATGTTCAGCACCAGTCCCCCCATCTGTGAAGGCTGACGGGTCAGTTCGCCTTTGGAAATTTTAAACAAACTGTAAACTGCTTCTCGCAGCTGGATATACACCCAATCCCTCGCATGGGGAGGGCAGTCCTTCACGAAGCTGGACATGAGCCATGCATACCTGCAACTGTGGTTAGATGAGGATTCCCGTAAGTACGTTACAATTAATACGCATAGGGTTTGTACAAATACACGAGGCTGCCATTTGGGGTATCATCATCCTGTGCTAGTCTTCAGTAGATGATGGAGAACATTTTACGAGGTCTACCCCAGATTGCTAATTATCTAGACAATGTGCTCGTAACAGAGCAGACCAATAAAGAGCACTTAGAGAACTTGGACATTGTCCTTAGATGTTTATCTGAGGCAGGCTTACGCCTTAGAAGGGAAAAGTGCATGTTTCAGGCACCCCAAGTGACCTATTGAGCCAACAAGACCGGGTTACACCTACTGAAAGATAAAGTGAGGGTAATCCTATATCTGTACTGGAGCTTAGGTCTTTCCTTCGTTTGGTGAATTTTTAGTTCATTAAAGTTCATATGTAACTTGGCCTCCATCCATACATCGGTTATTGGAAATGGTCTTGTAGCCTTCACTTCCCTTTAGAGAAGTGAAGAAGCAGCTATCGTTGTTTAAGGTGTTGGCACACTATGATCCCAAGCAAGATCTGGTGCTGACATGCAATGCCTCCCCATATGGTAGCGGTGTAGTGTTGGCTCACAGATGGCCCAATGGAGAGAAACGTTCAATAGCGTATGCTTCCTAGACTTTGGCTGATGCAGACCTAAAATATGCTAAGATAGAGAAGGACATTTGGCGGTCACCTTTGGTATGAGAAAGTTCCACCAATATCTTTAAGGACATAAATGTGTAACGGTAACAGATCATAAAACCCTGCCAGGGCTACTCAAGGACAACAAAGCCGTGCCACCAACAGCTTCAGGTCAAATTCAGCTCTCATTCTAAGTATGTAAAATTACAAGTTGGAACACTGTCCAGGAGGCCAAGGAGCAAATGCAGATGCCTTGAGCCACCTCCCGCTGGCAGCTACGCCACCGGTGGTGTTGCCACGGGAAGAATCCATTTTGCTTTGAAATTTTTTGGACATCCTGCCGGTCGCCGCTGACAATATCAGACTGTGGACACAAAAAAATCTGGTCCTGTCAAAACGAAAACAGCTGGTGATGGTGGGGGTACAAAAGGGCCATCACAACCAGTATTGAAACCTTTCTGGGTCTGGTGAGATCAGCTCAACATAGAGAACAGCATTTTATTATGGGGAGCAAGTGATTGTCCTGAGTAAAGGTCACCAACAGACATGGGCTGAACTTAACCAGGGTCATCCGGGGTGTACAAAATGATGATGTTGACAAGAGGTTACGTCTGGTGGCCAGGATTGGATGCAGGCATAGCCACATTGGTGGGACAGTGCTCAGAGTGCCAACAAGAACAAAAATTACTATAAGCAGCTCCCCAACATTTGCGGGAATGGCCAGGTAAACTCTGGACTTGGTTACATGTCGATTAATCTGGCCTTTTCGTGGGCTCAACATTCTTAGTCAATGTAGACATCCACTCAAAGTGATTGTAGGTGCACAGAGTCCATTCATCAAACATGGGGATGACATTAGAAAAGCTGCAAGCATCGTTGGTAACACATGGCCTACTGGAAGTCTTGATCACAGACAACAGGCCATCATTTATCAGTAGAGAATTTGAGTATTTCCTAAAGTCAAATGCCATTCAGCATATAAGGACAGGTCCATACCATCCATTGTCTGGCAGAAAGAGCAGTGCAAACTTTGGAGGCAGACTTACTGAAACAGCCTACAGCTTCACTTAATACTAAACTGTGCCAATTCTTATTTGATTATCATCCCTCATGCAAGTACAGGGATAGCTCCAGCAGAATTGCTAATGGGGAGAAGACTCTGCACCAGGTCAAATCTAATCTGACCAGACCTGGTATGGGGTATGCTGTTAACCTGGTCCAATCAGGGAGCCCTGACTAAAAGATATAAACAGGAATGTCAGAGATTCTGTTAACACTGAGACCTGGCTCTGTGGAAGCTGCATCAGTGTGAGGTGCTACGCACATGTCAAAGAAGGGTGACTGGTGACGGGATACCGGGTTCTGTGGAGTTTTTCACAGGGAAGTTTATTTATTTCTAATTGACATGACTGATGCCTGCTGTTGTTATGGCAGCGTGGTAGCTCAGTGGTTAGCACTGCTGCCTTACAGCGCCAGGTACCTGGGTTCGATTCTACCCTCAGGCAAGACTCCACTGTCTGTGTGGAGTTTGCACATTCTCTCTATGTCTGCGTAGGTTTTCTTTGGGTGTTCTGATTTCCTCCCACAGTCCAAAGATGTGCAGCTTAAGTGGATTGGCCATGAGAAATGCAGAGTTACAGGGACAGGGTAGGTGGGTGGGATGCTCTTCAGAGGGTCAGTATGGACTCAATGGGCCAAATGGCCTAGTCCCCACTGCAGGGATTCTACAATTCTATGAAAAGCTAACAAGATCTTCCATTATCTTGAATTAACACAAGTATACATTGCATGAAATCTGTTTCAAACTAAACCTGTATTTTTTTTTGGTTTCAATTATTATAGTACATTTCTCATGAAGACAGCTTCTCATTTGACTTTAATGTCACAGTGTAAGTATATCTATTGAGCTAACAGTTTATACAAAAGACACAAGTCAATAATTTAACTTACGTACAATATTTTTGAACTACCACTTTAATATTTTGCACAAACTACAGCAATCCCTCATCAACATCCTTGCATTATATAAATGGCTCCTATCCATGCATATTTAACAATGTGAGGCTGAAGGTTTAAAATTCCCAAGAGAAGGTTCCTTAGATTTACAAGAGAAGTCACATCCCTGCCATCAAACAAAAAAAGGACACAGCTACAATCATGTTACAATCAGTTCTGTTCAAAATTAAAGCTTGCTTGTTTAAACTTTCTCGCTTCTTTTTGCCAAATTGTAAGGAAATTGAGAATAAATATTTTTAAAAATTCTGACTGGCTACATTTGCAACCTGGTGGTTTTCCACAAGCCACCCTGTTTGTTGCTCATCAGTTCATACTGTAGGACTTTTTTATTTTGTCCCTTCAATTCTGACTCTGTGTTTCTGTTCCCTAATTTCTCCACCTCATACACAATTATAAATGAGTACAAGTTCAAGAACAACATTAATCATTCTTCCTGATGTTCTCAACACCTTCTTACAAGGGACAAGAAAGTTACATGAATTCAAATTTATACAAATTTCATATAATTTCACACAGTTCACCACCTATTAAAGTGAGGTGAGCAAAGTACAGAATGACGCATGGCAGGTAAAGTCACCTATGTGTATTAAAATGCTCATGAATGCAACACTTTCTGTTTAAAGTCCTCACTTCTGACACTTTTACTAATCAATTCCTATTGCTTTTCATACATAAGGCTGCTTCATCATTATATCAAGCGTAGAGGCCTTTAAAAACATTTATAATTTATACACCCAACACTTCCAAGCTGAGACTGAAACTGCCAAATATTTTAAATCAAACATTGCTTCATTGCACCTGTCCCACAATCCCAAACTGCAAAGCTCTCCTCCGACGTCCCACAGACCCAAATCCTATATTTGCCACTGTTGTGTTCTTCCTGTTGCCATTTCATTCTCTGTCTGTGGGAACTGGACCCATGGGTGTTCTTACAGCTACATACTGTGCCCACCCCCTGCAGTGTGCCACACTGACTGCTTTCTCCCTACTTACATCATCACTGTCTGTTTGTTTTGTGTCACTGACTCCCATGCCTACTGGTGGACTGTTTATTTGTGTTCCCATAGGCATTGACAACACTTCTTTTCCACTGGCACTTTAACATTATGCTTTAATGTATACATTTAACAGTAAATTTAGAATAAGAAAGCAATTCGGTTCATCAAATGGAGACTTCTATCCTCTGGAGAATCTAGTGCTGGAGCTGGATGCATTCCTGCTGAGTCCATCTTACATTAGATTGACCTTGTTGGGAACATTTTGCTGTTATGCTGGCACCAAAATCCACTTCCCAAATCAAACTGCTAACACACAAGGTATCTTTCGGTGTCTTTTGTCTAACGAATTATCATTATTTTATGTAATAAAAAACACATTTATCATAACTTCTCAGAACAATTAAATACATAACATTACACTCATCCAATTGAAACACATTGTTACTGCACCAGTTCGGATGTCCCTCTGATAGCCCATCCACCCATGCCGAGGGATGGTGTATGGAGTTGCCGATACAAAATACTATTGAGCTAAACACCACAAAGTAGGACTGACTTCGAACTAATGTAAGAAGGTATTTGGGGGAAAAAAAACAGTAGTAAGATAACTGGACAGAACTGACCATATATCACGCATTTCCCATGATGGATTATTCAAAATGACAAGTGCACGTACCTCATATGGATGTACGTGAGCCGTTTTCTTAACTTTCATTTTGAAAAGCACCATTTACGTTTTGCAGAAGGTAATAATTTTGACTGGCACTATTTCTCCAATTTTTGAAACAGAAGAAAATTACTTTAGCTTTCATTGACACATGTGAAACTGCACTTGTTTGAAATTTATGGCTGTGCACCAATCACTAGGGCACAATGCCTGAAAGGGAGCTGGCAAAGTAAACGCTGTTCCACAATGTTCCCTTTTTAGGAATTTGTTTCTAAATGAAGATGGATCAGAATCCTTTTGAATAAAATCATCATATCTCCTGGTCACTCAGTCCCTTCTCTTCGAGAGAGTGCATAACAAATTTCTCGTTTCATTTAACATGTTTTCTTTAAGGAAACCCCAAGCCAGTAACTATTCCCTTCAATAGGAAAGTGGGAATGTCTTTATAAATCATAACAACACTTTGCAATAATGTACCAAAGGTTCCAAATTAGTTGGCACTTTGATTTAAATGGGGAATGCAGTGGATTAGCAATGTTATTGCACAGTTATTTGTAATTATTCACTATGTGTCTTTGAAAATAAATCATTCTGAAAGATGGTACCCAATGCACTATGATCCTTTGAGGTTAGGACTAATTCCAATTGCAGCAATTCTGCAAATGTTCTTGTGAAACTGGTCCAAGAGATTGAAAATGACATTCACGTTGTAAAATATAAAACATTGAAAGAAAATCATGGAACTGTAAATAGCACAGAGACAACGTCTAGAAAGTTCCATTTTTTCACAAGACAGGTTACTCTAAGCTTAAAGTCATAATTTTTCATCCCCATATTTAAATGCTGGCGTGGACTTTTGCTTCCCTATCTCAGTAAATTTCACTATGTTTGAGAATCCCTCCACCAACGACCCTGAACCTCATCTCACCGAACTCGCCAGTACACTAACTGACTGATTATGCACATCTCCTTCCTTTGCTCTACCATTGGCAGTCACGCATTTAACTGCTTTGCTTCAAGTTTTGAAAATCCCTAACCAACCATGTCTGTTAACCTCCCTCCCCACAACTCTCCTCAAAACCTACCTTTTCTCCTAAGCCTTTGGTCACCTCACCAGGTATTAACTTCTTTAGCTCAACATCCTCATTTCCAATTTACATCTGTGAAGCACACTGGGCTACTATTCCAAATTAAAGGCTCCATATATAATTCTCAGGTTTTTTTTAACACTACTGCTTTATTTATTTCCAAATAGCCTTTGGTTTGGCATTTTGATGTAACCAGTGATTTATCTTCATCATGGTCACCATCACCATTTTCTGTTCAAATCTCAAGGTGATAGATTTATAGTAGTTTTAGTACAGCCACTGGAAAAACCCTCACAACGGTAATCTGAATGGCGAAGTGAGAAAAGCCATCATGCTCTTTTACATATTACATCTCTGGTTAATCACATTGTTCCTTTATCCTTTCAGGTAACATGCTATTCCCTTTTAAATAGTACACAAAAAAATGAAGACAACAGCAAATTTATTAAAATCATGGTAGTAAGAATGCACTTTACAAAGGAGAGAGAAATTTGGCATCAAAGACACTGGCAACTGCAGAAAACTTTGAGTGACACATCAGTTATGGATGGAAAAGATGTGGGATAATTTCCCAATTTTCTCACAGGTTGGTGGGACTAGTTTAGTTTGGAATTATGTTCGGCATGGACTGGTTGGACTGAAAGGTCTGTTTCCGGGCTGTATGACTCTGTGACTCTCAGCTGATTGCAACAAAATGTATTCTAGAGGAGTGTCTCAATGCCTTGACTGCTGCAGCTTTATAAAAACTGATGCAGAACAGGTTTTCTTCTAAAGTTAAATCAAAAGAAAGGATAACCATCTATTTCTTAAATAGATTAATATAGATTAAATAGACCAAAATTAACACAACGTTATGATAATGGCTATCTCCAGCCAGCTTCATGTATGACTATATTATCATTGTACTCCATTGTCTGTACAATGGATTGGTGGCAGATGTAACTGACATAAAATGGAGAATGAATGATATCCCATCAACATTCTGGCCATGAGCAGCCTCCTGAGTGTCTTTATTTGAAAATCATTCTTCACGGCCCAAGTGAGTCTAATAGCCATTAACATTTTAAATTTCTCCCACCGAAATAGAGGGGGGCACTCGTCAACATTTAGGAAGGCCATTTATACTTTAATGATTTTCCACAGACCTGCCCAGACTTAAATTTAGTCCCTGTCTGTGCAGAAACTACAAATGAAATCACCTGACTTTCTGGAGTCCGCTATGTTTCACAGGCTTATGATGGTATCATGATAAATATGAATCATAGAATAATACAGCACAGAAAACAGACATTCATTCCCTTATGCTGTGCCTCCTCTTTGGAGGAATTAGCAAATGAGTCCTACTCCCCTCATCTTTTTTTTCCCTACAACATATCAAATCTTTCCTTCAAGCAATTACCCAATTCCCTTATGAAAGTTACCACTCAATATCCTTACTCCATCCTTTCAAGCTGTGACTTTCACGTTGCCAAAATTCACGATATAGCTCCATTTGGAATGCTGTGGCAGTGAATAAGCTTAAGGTTGATCTTCTCCATCTGCCAACTGAGCTCTATTCACATTCACTTTAGAAAAAGAGCAAAATATCAAGACAGAAACTCAAATGATTTCAAGAAAGTCAACACTTCCCGTTTCCACAGTATAACATTGACTGGGTGGCTTATGTATATTTTTAATATCATTTAAGTTTGGATTTTTGAATTTTTAGTAAGTGATATATGGGCTTTTCTATGTGTCTGAAGAGTTAATGATTAACTTTAAGTTGCTTGTGTACCACTTTGAATTCTTTTATAACAGCTTGAGTGAGTAAGCTTCAGAATAAAGGGCATTTACCTATTACTCATTCGCAGGGCGTATACAACTGAACAAGATAAAACAATTGGATACGAAGGTTTCTCTTAGAAAATTCTGGGGGAACTTCTTGCTAACCTTAAGGAAAACTTTCCATCCTGTGGACTTCTTACATTGGGTGCCCAACAAGTCAATCATCACAGAGTCGCATCTTTCCATGGCTCTTCAATGTATCTGATTTATGAAAATCAGGCCACCTGGGACTAGGACCTTCAGATAAAAGTTGGCACAGTGAAAATAAGACAATGCTGTATGTCACTGAACTGGAACAAGTACTGAAGATGTTTTTTCTTCTGGATTAACTACCTACTGGAGGTATATCTAACAAAATTCGTGGCCCATATTTTGCTTCCAACAACCTCAAAGAAAGATGCCCACAGAGAGCCAATGATACCTGTGACACAGTTTTCCCTTTTCCCAGCAGAAGTTTAAATCTGGAGCTAGGTCAACAGGATCGCTTGCTATGCTGCAGCAATGATGTTGGCAGGCATGTATGCAGCCAAACACATGGAAGTATTTACACACAGCAAACGAGGAAGTTAAACATTCAATAAGCTATCAAATTGACTTGCGCAAAGTGATTGATATAAGCAACGGCAATGGAAAGAAACAGACACATGCCTAACAAAGAAAATCACAGACAGTATAGACCAACAAAAATATAACCACTGTATTGCATGCATTCTTTGAAAGTAACAACATTCTACTGGTTGGCATGATGGTTTGTAGTTTAAATGCCTTCAATGGCTTTCAAGGGTTAAAATCAAATGTTGCAAGTCAAAATAATTTTCCTATTCATGGGCTCCACTGGAGTTTTTCTTCAGGGCCACATTTTGTTTTGGGGCTACTTGGTCGTTTCTCAGTGCTACTTTTTCAGGCTCGCTAACTTGTTTGTTACATGATGTAACAATACTTCCTGTATTTATGTTATATATGGGGTGTTTTAGATTCTCACAGAAGTAGAGTTAGAATAATTCTTCAGTAATTATCAACTATCCATTAAACTCAAGGGCACAACACACAATGAAAGTATTAATTTCCTAGTCAGCACAGTTCTCGAATTGATACAAGACAAGGGGTATATATTAGCAAAGGTTGTTTTTCTCCAAATAAATAACACACATTTCTACACAAGAAAAGCAGTCACCCGAAACACACCATCCGCAGACTGGTAAAATCAGAGCTTATTGCGTTTTCATAGCACAGGTACAGAGCTGTGACATTTTAAGCAGGCAGCTGCAATCCTAGTTACTGCATCTCAGATTTAAATTGTACAACTGTCAGTGTTTATTACAGCAGATTCCATGACATTTTTCCAAAGTAGTCAATACTAAATTTATGCAGCCCTAAACTAGTGATTCCACATCGGATTGCAAGAAATTCATTGCCTCAGCAATTTAAAATTTTTTTGGATACCAGTTAGCTGAGTATTTCTTTATTGACAGGTTTAAAACAGTTCTCGCTTGTTTACAACCCGCTCTACCCCTACCTTTGGAATCTCTCTCTCTGCCAAAACAGCCCTGCAGCCTTCCTTTTCTCCTCCCTTACACCTTTTACAGGATCCTCCTTCTGCTATAACCATCTCATAACTCCTTCTTGCACCACATTACTCTTGCAGCCTCCTTTTCTGCTGATTTTTCCTTGCAGCCTCCTTCTCATTCCCACAGCTTCCTTCCTCCCCACTCACACCTCTTGTAGCTTCCTTCACTCCACACACTCTTCTTGCATCTCTTTTCCTCATCACAGCCTCCTTCTCCATATACACCCCTTTTATGGCTCCTTCTACCCCTATTTCCCCTCTCTGCCCCATACTTGAAGCCTGTTTCCCCTTTCTCAAACACTGCCTTCACCTGGTTCATGTTTTCATCCTGCAGATAGAATTCTCAGTTCCGACAAAATGCCCTTACAGTCTTGGGAAATGGTGCCCTGTCTGGGCCAAAGTGCCAGAATCGAAAGACTTCCAAATGTCACATCAAGATACAATTTCACATAACAGCATGAACAAGATCAGGACAAATCATGTGGGAAAACTGCAAGACACAGTATAGAATAGTTCATAGAATCCCTACAGTGTGGAAACAGGCCCTTCGGCCCAACAAGTCCACACCGACACTCAGAACATTCCCCCGGACCTATCCTCCTAATCCACACATCCCTGGGCACTATGGGCAATTTAGCATGGCCAATCCGCCTAGCCTGCACATCTTTGGACTGTGGGAGGAAACCGGAGAACCCGCAGGAAACCCACGCAGACAGCGGGAGAATGTGCAAACTCCAGACAGACAGTCGCCCGAGGGTGGAATTGAACCTGGGTCCCTGGTGCTGTGAGGCAGCAGTGCTAACCACTGATGCTGCCCTATTTGTATGTTTGACTCTATTAAGTTACTTGAAGTTTGACCAGTTTTTATTAAAACCAAATAGGAGTCAGTTCACTTAATTGGCTGGACTGCTAGTTTGCAATACAGAATGACAGGTTCAATTCTAACACCACCTGAGGTTACCACAAAGGATTCTCCTACTCAACATGTCCCTTACCTCTTGCAGGATGACCCTCAGGCTAAACCACCATCAGTCATTTCTCTTAATGAGACAGCAGCCCTATGACTGATAGGTGATTTACTAAGTTATAAAATTAAAACATAAAGTGCTTGCAAAACTCAGCAGGGTTTAATAGCATCTGTGGATGGGTTGGGGGTTGGAAGACATTTGTGAAGGTGCCCATAGGAAAAAAGGCCGACACTGAAAATAATGTTGAAGGGGAGATACGCGTAAAACAGGTGTAAAATGTTAGCTGTGAAAAGAAGAAAATGGGTCCCCTCTGCTAATAGCAAAGCCAACAAGAAACCAACAATTCACAACTGGGGAAGAGTGGGTAATGTAAGAAAAATAGAGTACAGAGATCATACTCTAAAGTTGTGGAACTCAAAATTCAGTACTAATGATTATAAAGTGCCTCAGTGAAAAGTTAGGGAACCAGATTCAAAACGTTAACTGTTTCTCTCTCTGTAGACATTGCCAGACCTGCTGAGTTCTCCAGTGCTTTCTGTTTTCATTTCAGATTTCTAATCCACAGTATTTTGCTTTTACTTGAGTGACTCTGTCTAGTTGGATATGTTCCACCACAGTTTCTCCGCAAGTTCAAAAATTTCTTTCGAGTAGACTTACATCTCCATTAATTTTTCTGCTACTCGTTGTACCTTGAATCCTTTCTACGTCAAAGGCAGTACATAACTGCCAATTGCTGCTGAAAGGGTGTGCAATGAAAAACAACACTCATTTCTGATATATGAGAAAGTATAGACAGATTTTACCTTTGATAGAACCTTCTGATTGGCAACCATCGTAATGAGACCTGCACAGCAAACCAATGCACTGGAACTAGAGAGTCCAGAACTGGGTGGGACTGTGCCATCAACCACGCAAGTCATTCCACTGGCAATGATGTTGAAATGTTCCTGAAAAAAATATTTTTTATAAAATAAATTTTGTGCTTGTGTAGGCAAATCAATAATACTTGCTTTATAATTCAAATTGAATACATGTAATTCTTTAAAAATATGAAAATGCAACCTACAACATCTGAGAGATTAAATTCTTATGTATTGCAAAGAGAAGGAGAGATGGAGAAAACAGTGAGAGATAGAAAAGAGACATGAAGAATAAACAAGACAAAAATGAGGAAAAGAGAAGAACAAAATAAATTGAATTTAGAGATTGTAATGCTATAATATATGTTGATCTAATTCATCAGTAATTTATTTATGGATAATGTTGATAGTACTTAATATTCTAGCCAATGTCCATAAAATTCAAATTGTCAATAAATCCTCCTTAAACAGTGGACAAACGAACAGCGATAGACCAAATACAGATTTTAAGGCACTTCCAACTAACACATAACTGTGCGTGTTTCATACACTCTTTGCTGGGTACTCTCTAAAAAGTGATATCCTTTACCAACCCCTACACCCAGGCCTCTTTGTTACATGAGCTGCTTTCATCACACCCAACCCATTTTCATCCACTGATGGTCCCCATCAGCAGTTTTTCTTTCTCCCATGCTCACCATTATCCATTTCCATTAGGGCAGCACGGTGGCTCAGTGGTTATCACTGCTGCCTCACAGCGCCAGGGATCTGGGTTTGATTCCACCCTTGGGCAACTGTCTGTGTGGAGTTTGCACATTCTCCTCCTGTCTGTGTGGGCTTCCTCTGGATGCTCTGGTTTCCTCTTAAGGTCCAAAGATGTGCAGGCTAGGTAGATTGGCCATGCTAAATTGCCCATAGTGTTCAGGGATTTGTAGATTAGGGGAATGGGTCTGGGTGGGATGCTCTGAGGGTCAGTGTGGACTTGTTGGGCCGAAGGGCCTGTTTCCACACTGTAAGGATTCTATGATTTTTTTTTGTTTGCTCAACTGCTGTTTTCTCTCTCTCTGTGGGCTCCAATTCGACCTCCTTCTCCTCCCCTTCCCTCCCTAGCCCCCAGCTTTTCCTAGCTACAATCATTCTTAAGAAGGTCACAATCGATGAGGATGTACCAAACGAATCTAAGATGCTGTTAAATCTTTAAATCAGTTGGAAGATTTTAATTGATGAATATGTACATGTAAATGCCTGAATTCCTTACAAAGTCACAGTCCTGACAGAAAAAAAGGTTTTATCAGTGTAAAGAAGAGGTGACATTCTAGGTCAGACAATGCATGTTAGGTGTGAGGCCTTGTTAAGAATCTGTTTGCATTTTGGTTTGGAGTCAGACTAGTTTTATTTCTTACATTGACTGTCTATTAATTGTGTGCTTTTTGAACAAACTAAAATGCATCTGCAAATACAACTTCAGGCCATAGGTTCAGGGTGTGTGTGTGTGTGTGTGTGTGTGTGTGTGTGTGTGTGAGAGAGAGATTGAGATAGAGATAGAGAGGGAGACTGTTCGTGTGAGTGGGTGAGTGTGTGTTTATGTATGTATGCGTGTGTGAGAGAGTGTAGAGTGGGGTGGGGTCACCTGTAGTGCAACTTAAACCCAAGTTCCCGGTTGAGGCTGTCCTTGTGGGACCAAACTTGGCTATCAGCCTCTGCTCGGCAACTCTGCGTTGTTGTGTATCCTGAAGCCCGACCTGGAGGACATTTACCTGAAGACCAGAGGCCGAATGTCCTTCACCACTGAAATGTTCCCCCACTGGGAGGGAGCATTCCTGTCTGCCGATTGTTGCGCGGTGTCCATTCATCCGTAGATTTAACAGCATCTTAGGTTCGTTTAGTACATCCTCATCTTCATCAAAGGTGTGAACCTTTGATGTTATACTTATAAATTCTGTGTTTGATACTACCTCTCTCATTAACACCTGAAGGACGACTGAGGCTTTGAAAGCTTGTGTTTTCAAATAAACCTGATGTCGTGTGATTTCTGACCTTGTCCAATCCAGTCCAACACCAGCATCTCCACATCATTCTTAAAAAGGGTCACTGAACCTGACTCTGCTTTCCCTCCACAAACACTGCCAGACTGGCTGAGGTTCTAAAAAACTGTCATACAGCCATGTGTAACAGATGGTGCATCAGGTGGCTTTAGTTCAATTTCTAAACCATTCACAGTAGCAATGCATTGGCTAACACAAAGTTTCTCCATATCACGATAATCACTGAACCATTGAAGACAGCTATTTGGTATCTTTTCAAACTGTCAAGGATTATATATTTCCATTGAAATACTTCTTAACCTCTCATGGTGCTCACACAGGCATGGGAGCAGGGAGGAAGACAGACAGCAAGGGGAGGTTTGAAAAGGTAGTTTAAAGGGAATAATGTTCCACATTCTAATACTATTTTGAAAACAAAATCCTATATAAACTTACTTTTATGCCTGTAGTAGTTTCATAATTTTAAACATTATGCCACATTATTTATACTGCATTTACTGATCTTGAACTCTTTTATATTACTGCCAAGAGAAGTTTGTGTCCTGCAAAACTATGCATACAAAATGTGTCCCTTGAGAAATCTTTAATCTTGGATTGTTATAAACTCGGGTTATACTGTGAAGTATCAAACACAGCTGCTCCACAAAATCTCATACCGTTTCTCTCAGAATTCAGGGCTTAATTCCAGATACTATAGAACATGACATAAAAGTTGACCTTCGATGTCTCGAAAAATCCAAACAAAAGGGGGTCAATTATATGCGATATATGAGTACTACCGGTGTTGTACGCATGGTGGCCATTCTGAAATGTGAAGAAAACACTAGCAAATTCATATTAAATCCATATGGCTCATTTTAATGAATTCATTAATTCTATATGGATACCTTTAACTACAATCAAAACATTTCACAGACTGTCAAGTTCATTGGCATTTTGGCTTTCAAATTTTGGCTTTCATCACATGGCTCTCGCTACAGATCAGATTTAGTACTTTCAATTTCAGAACCACCCCTCCACAGGAATCGCTGGATAATCTGCATCTTTTGAATGATATGATGAAAGTTTGATCGCTGGTAACATTCCAGTTTAGGAAACCATACAAAATATCAACCAGGGCAACATGCATATTTCCACTATTTGTGAAGGGATTTTCTCCAAGATCCATCCACTTATTCCATTTGGCACAAACAATATCCTTGAATGGCTGTTGAGGTATGTATCCAATGGTTAAACTACAGATATTAGACCCCCGGTATAACTACAAATGGATACTACCTCTATTCCACAGGCATGACTTGATCTCACTTTGATACAGGATCTGAACATATCCCAAACTAATAAGCTTTGTGTCAGCCACTTTATATTATTGATTATAATTTCATCCCATTCTCATTCAATCAATCATCATCATGAGCGCATACAAAATCTCCTGCAAGAAACTTGATTTTTGCCTTGATTTTACATTTGAAATTTTACTTTTCAAATTTAACTTGAAAATAGAATAGCTTTAATTTTGTTCTGTTGGCCTTGCAGAAGAGTGCTACCATAAATATTGTTTTTTGTAATTTTCACGAGCACAACTTCTAAACATGTCCACTCCACAATCAGATGCTGGTTATATCACAAGTTTTATAGACAGGTCATCTATATTGCCAATGTATCATGATGTATACTTATTGTCTTTGCTACTATCTGATGATTAATCATCAGAAACTGGTGATTTTGGCACCAAGGTCTTTTGGTAGTCTCTGAGCATTTTGGTCTGTTCCAAGACTAAACATTTGTGTTCCATAAAGCTGCTAAACCTATTAGCTGTTGCTCTGAAATCTTTGCTGAAATCCTAGATTGATTTGGTCCAATTACGTGCACATATGTGCATTGCATTTATGGTAATGATGCAACCATTATTACAATTTTTGAGGACCCATTCAAATACATGCTTTTAAAATCAGAAACTGCTGGAGCAGCATCTGTGGAGACAAACCAGATTTAAGTTCTGAAGAGTCGTCACTGGACTCGAAATATTAACTCTGCTTTCCCTCCACAGAGACTGCCAGACCTGTTGAGTTTCTCCAGAAATTTCTGTTTTTGGTTCAGATTTCCAGCATCCACAGCTCTTTGTTTTGCTTCTCAAGATCAAGCCTGCAGTTAGCTTCCTACTGTCATGGAGCATTTAGCCTTCGGCATTTCTGTCAGGGCAGATTCGTTCTCCTTCCATTCTCGTACCCTTAATCACTTTCACTAAACTCCCTTGCTGCAGAACACTGATTCAACAAGGTAGCAAATGTTATGGTTTTCAGCTTGGACCCATTTGTACTTCATTATACTTGCTGGAAGACCCATGTGTTTTAATTCAGCACACATAGTTCACTCTCTGTGGATGTTTCTTTAATTTCCATGCATCTCCTTGGCAACATGGTTCGTTATTACCTACTTGATCCCATCCCAACTTATAAGGTGAATGATACATTCATCTCTGAGGTTGATCCCTAATGTGACTACACCATTCTTTTGAAGATGCAAGTTGGAAGGGGGAGGTGTGTACTTATACAAATGGCATAGACCTAAACATGATTTTTGGAATTGAAAAATGGACTGTCTTATGTGTCCAGTCAACTTATACATGTATATCTATAGACATCACAAATTTAAAGTCAGTGAAGTGCAGGAATGCCTTTCACAGTCATGTTGAAACTACCGTAACAATACATATTTAAATTTCCGTCTTGATAGCCTTTAATTTTTGGAATATAGTGCAAGTTTTATTGTTTAACCATAATGCTGACCACCATTACCTATTTGCACTAAGTGAACTGACATTGCATCTTAATGAATTTTATCTTTTTTGTAAAAATCAAATAGGAAGACACAATACTGAAATCTAACCAATGTATTTTACAGGCCGACAATCACACTTTGCACTTGACGCTGAGTGCTTCCACTACAGAAACCTATTTAGATTTTTGTTACACTTCATCCAGGTGCAATCCTACTTTGAAGGATCTATTTCTCAGAACACCCATAATGTTCTATTCCTCTGTTCTTCTGAAGATTATGCCAATCCTTTGGTTTATCAAAGAATACATATCCATAACATGTAAAACAATTACCAAATATTTTTCTTCTCAGTTTCCAAGCTCCCTCACTATATATTGGCTGACGTTGAGAAAGCTATCTGGTCATCGCTCTCAATAACTTATGTAAATGGACAACATGAAGTTTCAGTATGACCCTTTGTGTCAAAGCTACCAGCTACATCTTTCTAATTTAAGAAGTAATTAGTTATCTCAACTGTGCACTGTCAACCAATCCCTTCATTCATATTGCCACTTCAATATTGACAATGTTAACGTTTCTGTTCTATGAAAAGATTCATGAAGATTCAAATATGTTACATCCATTATTACAAGAGCAATGGAATATAAAAGAAGGTATGTTTTACTGCGGTTTTGTAGGGCATTGACAATTATGTACAGTTTTGGTCTCCTTATTTTTAAAAAATGGACATAACTGAAAAAGAAGCAATTCAGAGAAGGCTCACTTAATTTATACCTAGGACGATAGGGTTGTCATATGAAGAAAGGTTGGATGGTTAGACCTGCATCCATTGGAATTTAGAAGAATGAGAGGGCATCTTACAGAGCACAGAAACAGACCATTCGGTCCAACCAGTCAGTGCCAAACGTGATCCCAAACTAAACTAGCCCCACCTGCCTGTGCCTGGTCCAGAACTGTCTAAACATTTCTTAACCGTGGACTTATCCACATGTCTTTTAACTGTATCCACATCCACCAGTTCCTCTGGATGTTCATTCCACATACAAACCATTATGTGTTTTAAAAAAAAAAGTTGCTCCTCATGTTTTCTTTTTAATCTCTGTCCTATCACGTTAAAAGCATGCCACCTAATCTTGAAATACCCCACCCTCAGGAAAAGACACTTGTCATTCACCTTATTTATACCCCTTGTAATTTTACAAATCTCTATGAGGTCACCCCTCAACCTCCTATGCCCCAGTGAAGAAAAAGTCCCACCTATCCAGCCTCTCCTCATAACTCAAAACCTCCATTCCCAGAAACATCCTGGTAAATATTTTCTGCACCCTCTCCAATTTAATAATATCCTTCCTAAAAGAGGGCGACCAGAACTGCACACAGTACTCCAGAAGAGGCCTCACCAACGTCCTGTACAACCTAAATATGACGTCTCAACTCCTATATTCAAAGGTCCAAGCAATGATGACAAACATGCTAAACACCTTCTTAATCATCCTATCACAATGTGATGCAAACTTCAAATAATTATCCCTGAACCGCTAGGTCTCTCTGTTCTACAACATTACCTAAGGCTCTAATTTTACTTGAATAAGTCCTGTTCTTGGTTGTTTTACCAAAATGCAATACCTTATATTTAACCAAGTTAAACTCCATCTGTCACTCCTCAGCCCATTGACACAATGGATCAAGATCTCTTTGTAATCTCTGATCATCTTCTTTACTGTCCACTATCACAGGGAGATATCTGTACACTAACTGAGGTCACTGAGGCCCCTCTTTCAGGGAGATCTCTTTGTGATCTCAGATAATCTTCTTCATTGCCTACTATCACAGGGACATGAGGAGAAATTGAAAAGATGACTACTGAGAGGACGTACTCTCAGGGTGTACTGAGAGGATGTACTGAAAGGACCTACTCTCCCTTGTGGGACAGACCAAAACTAAAGAATGTTTAAAATTAAAGGGTCTTCCATTTAAGATGGAGACGAGGAGACTTCTTTTTCCTCTTAGAAGGTTGGGAGTGTGTGGAACTCTCTCTCCCTACAGACAAGTGCAAAGAGTTGTAATTGAATATTTTATAAGGGTAAAGGTAGATAGATTCTTGAACAACAAGGAATTTAAAAGGTAAAACAGGTAGGCAAGAAAATGAAGTTGAGTTCACAATCAGATCAACTATGATTTTATCAAATGGTACAGCAGGCTTGAGAGACCGAATGTCCTGCTTCTGACCCCAATTTGGATGTTTGTATATAATTCTTCTTTTACTTGTCTTGTAAATACAATGGGGATATGCTGAGCATCATTTTTATTCCTTACTATAAGACAGTTTACTTTGTTTCAGAATGGTCATTTCTGAAATTTGTTACAGAGATAGTAGGAACTGCCGATCCTGGAGTGTTGGGGGTGAGGATGAGTTTGGCTAAGCGGATGAGGGTGTCAGTGGAGGGGGGCTGGTCGGGCCTGCGGGACAGGAAGAAGCGGAGGGCCTTTAGGCCATCTGCATGGGGAAAATTTCTGAAATTTGTTTGTTTCCTATTGTTTTTATCCTTAATCTATGTTAATATTATGTCACATCTAAACTGTGCCTTTATATTCAAATTAAAATGAAGGGATCATGTCACCATTCCAAACCAAGCCTGACAACAAGCCTGCTTAAGTCAAGGGATCTACCGAGCAAGGTGCAAAATATTCTCACATTTAGGAAGAAAGGGAAAGAGAAACTGCTGCAAAAGTAAAATAGACTCCGAGTGTTTGGGCAGACAGTGGAAAATAACTGCAGTTTGTGTGGACAACAGAGAGAAGGGACTGCAGAATCTTCTCCAGGTACCAAAGTGTGACATCTCTGGTCAAAGAAACGTGTGCTGCAGATATCTGAAGAATCTGGTACATTCATCCTCATGTGGCAATGACAGAAGAAGGATAATTGGAGCAGGCTTTATAGCTGGTTATGGATTGGAGAATCTCTTGATAAACTGAAGAGAACACCTGGAGACGATTTTTCAAAAGTGCTATTCACTGAAACCAGAAAACGTGAACCTATTGGAAGCTCAAAGTGACTCTGGACTATTTACAATAAGGTCTGTAATTCTACAGAGAATGCAATGAGTTATAAATATAAAAGATAAATGTTGCTTTCTCTCGTCTAAAGTGTAAGTTACTACAAAAATCATAATTTGTAAGAGTAAAAATCTTAAAACATGAAATTTTGTTGTGTGATCCTTTTTATGCTATTAACTGGAAATTCAATTCTTAACAAAAATCAGTCCCTCTGGGGGTCATAATATGTATAGTTGTAAACCTAATTATGATCACTGCTCTTGGCATCCTCCTATTTTGAGGTCACTTATTTGCTTCTAATTCATTCTAATTAATTCATTGTACAAGCTGCAGTACTGTCAGGTATCCGAAACCATATGCCTGAATGTATTTTACAAACCCCTCCCCAAGTTGATCACTTATCATCCCTTCAGATCTCTGCATAGTTAAAATACGCTCAAAGTGAGTTCCAAGTGATGGATGTCAAGAATGAAACAAGTTAAAAGATCTGAAGAGGCAATGTGTTCCTATACATAGGGCGGAATTGCATGTAAGTTTTACTGCTGAAAATCATTTATCCATACATGATTTGAGTGATGTGTAGAGTCTAAGAAAATAGTTGCACTTTGTATGCAGTCTCCCAGACATTGATTCTCAACTTAAAAAATTAGAAATGCACTTGTTTAAACTTTACGGAGAAAAATCTTAATTGATGGCTTTCCCCTTAGTATAATACGTTTACAATTCAGAAGTATTAATAATTCTGTTCTAGAGAATACATACAAAATAAACACAGCTATCCTTACAATAACTTTCAGAAAGCCCACTTTTCACCTTCATAGTGAAGAGTCCGTGACAGAACTATTTTCCCATAATTTAGCTAAACTCTTTAAAATCTGGTTGGATCTGGCAGTAGTTAGAGAGGAAAACACAATCATGAGCAATATATTTTACTCCAGAGTAAACTGTGTATTTAAGTCTTATGATCCATTGCTTAGGTCCGGCCAGTTGTACAAATAATAACACGGAAATGCCTCCAGTGACCAAAAGTGTTGCCCATTGCCAACTTACATACGCACATAAATTCCCTTAGAATTAGTTTTCCTTGGCAAAAACAGGCTTTGAAAAAAACGAATGCTTGAAATTTTAGTAGAAAGTGAACAAGGATATTTTACAGAATTGTACCATAGTGAAATGAATATAAAGCTTTAAACTATTTTTAAAAAAGTGAACCTGATGGAAGCAACAATTTTTGTAATAAAATTAGTGTTATATTTGCCGTTCCCTGCCAGCACTTAGTAAATTATAAGCTAAAACATAGATGCCAGTTGTTTTGTTCTTCAACTGAAGCCAAATCCAGATGAAAAATTGCGTAATATGCCTAAGTAGGGCTGATCCACAGGGTTCGTCTCTTGCATGAATATAGCTTATAAAGCTATCACGCAATGTTTCACAGAGTGCTTTGGTTTCAGAAGAAAATGAGGTCTGCCAAGTATTGCTTTACTCATATCCCAATGGAGTTGGAAATTCAAATTAGTATAAACAGGCTATACCCTTGGAACCTTTTAACACTCTTCATTTAAATTGCTTATTTTAGTCTGTAACGTTTCAACATTACTTCTGGGACCTGTCACCGTATTGTAAAAGCCTGCACTATGCGGCCTCTAGCACAATGTACTGATATTCTGTACTCTTGGAATTTATAGGGAGAAGCTTGAGATTTACCCTGCAATTTCCCTTTTTTGTGAAATCTTAATCTCCGCTAAACTGGCACTGTTAAGCGGAGAAATGCTTCATCCTGTGGTGAGACAGCTTCTTACAAAACTGACAAATCCATGCAGGCCTTAATCAGTTGGCAGCTAGTTGAATAATGACACTTGAAAGGCACCTAGAACCCAATTGTATTGAACGTTATAAAGTATCACTATGACTGATGCAGCATGTGGCAATCTTTGGACACTAACATTATAAATGGTGATTTTTCTTTGGACAGGAAACTGTTTTTGGTGATATCAAAAAAGCATTACATTTGTGTTCCTCTGAGTGTGTTTTTCTAAACATTATTCATTACTATCTTTTGTTTTCAGTTCCCTCCCGCAGAGGGATCAAAAACTTAGTAAGTACATCCTCACAAAATGTTAAATTAAAATGCCAAGGTTGTGATCCAGCTAGTGATAATACTGAACAAGTCTAATCAGAATGAAACCAGGTTTAATAGATCTTTTTAGTTTTAGTTTTGCAGTTTGGTAAATATGGTGGTCAGTCACTGGACATATTCACATGTGGCTATAATCTTCCTTTAACACTAGAACACAAGCTTATTACACAAAAAGAAAAACATCCTAGCTATTTATGATAACTTAGAAAGATCTTACCATGAGCGTAGTAAAAATATTCAACCTTTTTCCCAGCAATACCCTTTATAAACACTCAATCCTAATAAAGATCAATTCTATCTTAACTCTTTAATTTCTTACTCAACTAATTCTTGCGATCCCTTTTCCTTGGACTGTTGAAACAGTGTAAGGTTTCTTTTCAGGTCTGAAACTAGGTTTCTTTCAGCTCTCATAGCCCAAGACCTCTACAAATGAAACCCTCATAGCATAGAAACTTCTACAAACTAAAAACTGCCCTCTGCTGGTATGACCTCTTATACTCAAACTATTGGTTCCTTTAAGGTTTTTGTGAAGATTTGTAGCTCGGGTTGTGTGTTAGGTTGTTGAATTGCTCGCAGAGCTGGCTAGTTTTTGTTCAGACGTTTCGTTACCACACTAGGTAACATCATCAGTGAGGCCTCCGATGAAGTGATGTTGCTCTATTCCGCTTGGAATTTATACTGTCCAGTCTGTTACGGTATGTTGTGTCATTTCCAGTTTTGTTCTGTATGGGTTTGTATATGGGGTCCAATTCTATATGCTTGTTGATTGCATTATGGGTTGAGAACCATGCCCCTAGGAATTCCTGTGTGTGTCTATGCTTGGCTTGGGCTACTATGGTTACGTTGTCCCAGTTAAACTGATGGCCTTCATTGCCCAAGTGTACTGATATTAGGGAAAGTTTGTTGTGTTGTTTTGCTGCTAGCTGATGTTCATGTATTCTGATGGCTAGTTTCCTTCCTGTCTGTCCAATGTAATGTTTGTGGCAGTCGTTGCATGGTATTTTCGCCATCTTCTCTCCCACCTATCTGCCCCACCTATCGCACTGACCAATCCCCACCACTCCCTTCCTGCAGTCACCTATCACCATCCAACCTACCTTTCCCCAGCCCCACCCCTCCTCTCCCTATTTATTTCTGAGCTCCCTACCCCCTCCCCATTTCTGAAAAAGGGTCCCGAACCAAAACGTCAACTTTGCTGCTCCTCTGATGCGATTTGGCCACTGTGATCCTCCAGCTCCACACTGCATTGTCAATCGTTCTGGTTGTTTGTTTCTGTGTAGGTCATAAAACTCAACTCTGTAAACATTCAGCAATTAACTTTCCAGTTAAACAATTGAGCCATATATCTTAAGTCATTGCTTTTTTGGCAATGCTGTCTTCATTAATGCAAACAACCACCTGGTTTAAAATTTTAACAAAGCTTAGCTATTAATTGTTAACAGCATCAATAGATCATTCTCTATGGCAATGCCTCTACCAACCACAGTCCACTTGCCAAGCAATCTCCTATCATGCAGTTGGCTTTCCCTTTGAATTTGTATTTTAGAGAAATGCCCTATTGAATGCAAGACAAAAAGCTTTCACGAAATGTGTCTATGTTCAGCAATACGTAGTTTTGTGTGTCAAATTACTATTTCTGATCTTCACATTCAAAAAAAACCACTTTTCAAAACTGTAAACTAAACTAGAAAGACTATTTTTTCTTCATAAGAACCTAAGTTCCCCAATAATAACAATACAGTACAAACCCACATCACATAAGGAAAATTTAAAAGGACATTTTATCTAGCTATCTGCAAGTTTGTTTCTCTGAAGTTCTCAACGTATCACCATTCCAATGCCTAAAAGCTCTAAATTTGATATACCAGTGCAACTCTATCCAGCACCCGACTTCCACATACAGAAAATCCACAGAAGATAAGCAGAACATGATTTTCAGGACTTTGGAATTGTCCAAAAAATTGGGAAAAGACCACAGTTATTTAGCCTGGATTTCTCTTCGACCACATGATAGCATTGGGTTTAATTATATTGACAGGGAAAACAGGAAGCAAAGTAGGTGTTTTGAAGGATGAAGTAGTTTGCAATGCCTTACTCTGGTAAACAATCCATTTCCCCATCTTCCATTCTTATAAAAAAGTTTGATATGTGATATCAGAAGTGCTTTTAATTGGTTCAGCAATGTGTGTGAACACCTTTGTACATAAAGTAGAATCAATGTGCTTACTATGATTTCTGTATCCCACATTGGAGGTTTATACTCTTATGACCGTTTCTGAGGAATTGGGCTAATTCTTTGTTCATTATTTAGAAAAGCCAAAGTCTTGCAATATCTTCAGCTTTTTCAGGATATAACCAGTTACTGAACTGGATAGAGACCAGTTCCTTCAGTTATTTGATCACTGGGCTGCCTAGATCTGCCTTATACTAAAGTAGACTTATTTTTAGGGCAAACCACATTTGTGCTGGAACAACCTCACTGGGTTCTGGTGTTCCCACACTATGTATTTAATTATAAATATTCTGATTAGTACACATAGAAATTGGGAATTTGGAAAGATAATATGTCAATTTCTCTGTATTCTGCATAGAGATTCATCTGGTGTAATTCTGGATATTCTTTGAACATTGGGAGACAAACTTCTCAGCAATACGTGATGGTTGCAATCCCAGTTACTGGACCAAAGGAATTCTAAACCTATTACAAGGTCAATTTCTCCTCAAAGAGATTGCTATCATAGCACTTTATAACCAGTCATTTTTGCATCTTATTTTACTTTAATTTTCATGAATTCAGTGAACATCTGTCAGATTAAAATCATGGATCTATCTACAGAAATATGTGAGCTAAATAAACTGGCTGTTTCAAATCATTTGGAGAATATTAAAAACAAAAAGAAAATCAACACAGCAATCGTGATGAAAGGTCTGTGATTTTTATATAGTTTTAAAACGGTTTGATTTTAAACTAGTGGCATATGACTGTTAGTCTATGTTTGTGAAGGTGTTAAAAATTGGTCAATCTTTCCAGAACCATGATTTTAGGTCAACATGTGTCAGGGAGCAGGCCTCCTGGAAGTTTGTTTGTACTGTGGGGGTTATAACCAGAGTGAGAAAACATTAGTCATTAGCTATATCAGAATTTAACTTAGGCAGGCTTTTTTATCTTCAGTTCAAAGCTTTTATAAAGTTCGATGGAGACCTTACTGAAGTTAAATGCAAATGTAGTTTCACCTACAAAAGGAGATTATACACATCTGCCAAGGGAATAGGTTACAATAGTATAAGAGTTGTAGTTTGTGAAACTTCCAGACCGGGAAGGTTTGATTCGAAATCTACAGATTATTAAAAAACGGAGAAAGGGAAAAGACCTCACAGCTCATGAGACCTGCACTGACAAGAAGCTATTCAGTCAAACCTCAGATCTGACAGGGGAAGGAAAATTTCTTAGGAATTTGATTAACTGTAAAGTGTTGGAGAATACATGGAACATTGTTTTGCCATGTAGCTTGAAATCTTCCAAACTATGTTACATTTAGATGTCTTAATGTGGCTTAGTTTATTTTTATTCTTTTCACATGTAATAAACTTCTGCCTTATTGCTAAAACCAAATCTGTAGCTTTGCATACTTAAGATTTCATATGACAGAGATGACAGTAACCACCTCAACCTTAAGGCAGCACTAGATCATTTATTGCATAAAGCAAACCCCGAAAAATGTAATAGCGATCCAAGGAAAAACCCTCCAGAGATTGGAACTCATCATACCTGGTGCAAAGTAAAATAGCTGTCATATTTAGAAACCAGATATCACTGAAAAAGCTCACTAAGGCAATTTCTATGGTCCAACCAACGCCAACTACTTGATCAATGACCTTACCAAATTCAGACCATATATCGATGATTCCAAAGTGCCATTCAAACTTCTCCACCACTAAAGCAACTGATTGCAATCTACGTAAAGTCCTGGATAACCTCCAAACTTGAGCGGACTATTTGCGACTTTATTCATGCCTCAAGTCATGATCACATCCAATGAGAATAAGCTTGGTTATCTTCCCTCAAATGCTATCAACGCAACCATCGCGAAGAAGCCCATCATCGATACCTTAGGCATATTCACTAAGCAGAACTTTGATTGGCCAGCCACATCAAGCTTATAGCTGGTCCAGCTCAGTGCACATCCTTTTAAACCCTGGTCACCACTTACAGAGCTTGAGTCAGGAATGAGTTGGAATATTCACCACTGGCCTCAATGGGTGCGGCCACACAATGCTTGTGAAGCTCAATCAATAGTCAGGACAGAGAAATGTGTTGTCCATGTACAATGAAGACATTTTTTAAAAATTACAAATGGAATCACTTAATTCCAAACTGCTGTTGGAAAGACTACAGAGGATTGAATAGTTTCTTCCATATTATGGAAATGCCCATGGAAATCTATTACAGAATTGTGGTCACGTTAGACTCTCTCCATTGTCTGCTAAACTCCAATTCGATCCAAGAGTGAGTCATTTAATGGGCCTTTGACACACCATTACTGTCTGTGGCACAAGGTGATTCACAAATATATTTCATAAATACTACCATGGTAATCAGAGTATGTTTGTTTTGCGTTGAACTAACAGACCAGATTTGATGCTGGATTTAAGGTTATGTAGCTTCACTTGTCCTAGTAAATGAACCCTGTGGACCTATTCTGATTATCAGCACTCTTTTTTCCATATCCTTAACTGATCAACCTGCTTGTCTCACAAGGTAGATTAAAACATCTTGTGTGCAGCCACATTTAGCTTATGCTTTCAATTGTGCTACATGGGTAGGGTTTACCACAAGTACTAGAACAGTCATCTCCTAAATGAATAAAGGGCGGAAGGAACTTTATGTAGTTTGTCCGCAAAATGTAACTTAATTGTCTATCCTTACAAACATGCTTTAGAGTTAAGTCATCATTGTTAAGAATTGGCATTTAAATACCGTGGGTCATATCTCACTTTCCTTGGAATTTCACTGAATTCTTAAATTAGTTGCATTAATTTTAACAAATTTGATATGTACTGCACTTTAAACCAATTATGTTTAACCATACTAATTATTTAAGTAAATAAGATTTGTAAATAATTTTAATCACAAATTAAATAACTTAATTGCAGTATAAAGATTCTTTTTTAAATTTTCTATGTATTTTACACTAATATTACTACCCACAGGTTGTTCCAAAAATGCAAAATATGCTGTATACAAATCTGACAGTACTTAAAAGACAAGGTTTTGTTATTTAGTACATTTTCATATAGTTACAAATATTCTTATAATAGCAGAGATCTGAAAAACATTTGTGTTGCAATTAGTACCTTATTGTCATGGTATTTCTTTAAACTCTTGTCCATTGGCCATTTCCCCTCTCGTGCCATACTTTTCCATTCCTTTTATGCCTCTAGATCATCCTTATACTATCACATGTTTCAACTACTCCTTCTTCCATTGCCATCCCCATCCCCTATTACATCTATCCCCGATGTCATCCCAACCACTTTCCCCATTCCATATCTCCAATGCATTCCCATGTCCAGGCTAACACTTCTAATGCTGACCACAAATACATGTATGTATACTTGAAATTTTGGTTTAATTAAGAAGCTCTTTGCATCTAGTTCCTGTAGATAGAAATTTCACCAAATGCATTAGAGAGCCATATATTTATCACAATATTGAATTACGGGTTCTGTGTATCACTTGGCAGTACTATCTACAGATTTATAAAACAAATTGGCTGAACTGTGCAAAGAAATAAACTTTATCTGGAACACAGGTCTCACCCCACTTGAGACTTAAACAACGGCTTTGCTTTGAGATATCATTCCTAATAAGTCAGCTTTCCTTTCTGAACAATTGTATTCTCATTGTTTGTTTGTTTGCTTGTTCAACAAACCATTTCAAAGAAATCGTTTCCAAACCTTTCCTGGTTTAAAACAAATACAAGACCAAAATCTCAGTAAAATGGAGAATCAAACTTTTGACCAATCTGTAAAAAGGACTTTTGTACCCTAAAACATTATCTAAATAATTAAAATAAACTTGGGAAAATGTAACCTTGGGATTTTCAACTGGCTTTAATATATAGTACTGAATTCTGCAGTACTGACAACCATCAAGTAATCGTTTCAACAGATGTGTTTTAAATTTATTTTTCATTGCTGGGATTTCTTTTTCCCTGCACATTGTAGTTATCTCCGCATCTCCACAACAAATATGTTTTTGTTTAGTCTTAAAACAAATAAAATATTTCCAACAAACCCCACGATGAGGCAAATCATGAATCATGAATATCTTGGTCATGGACTCTGAATTGACTAGTTTGTGGAAATAACTACTGAATTTAAGCATACAGTGAAGATTAATAGTGGCTCAGCGGTTAGCACTGCTGCCTCAGTGTGCCAGGGACCGGAGTTGATTTCACCCTCAGGCGACTGCCTGTGTGGAGTCTGCAATTCTCCCCGTGAGTGTGTGAGTTTCCTCCAGGTGCTCTGGTTTCCTCCCACAGTCTAAGAATGTGCAGGTTAGATGGATTGCCCATAGTCTCCAGGGATGTGTAGGCTAGGTGGGCTAGCCATGGGAAATGCTGGGTTACAGGGGTAGAATAGGGGTTTGGGTCTGGGTGGGATGCTCTTCAGACAGTTGGTGTGAGCTCAATAAGCCAAATGGCCTGCTTTTACGGTGTAGGGATTCTATGATTCTACGACTGTGTGTGTTAACAATCATATTTCCACAGAATCATAGAAAGTAGAAACAGACCATTTGGCCATTCTGGTGATGTTTTACCCCAAAAAAATCATCCAGTCCAATCCAACTTTTCAGTTCAATAACTATTTGAAGCATCTATGTCATTCACTCTCAAAATATCAAAATATTGTTTCTACAATTCTTTCTAATAAAGAATTAAACACTGGCCAACAGAAACAACCTCACTATTTACCTGATTTGAAAATCTTATGAAGATACCATGTTGCACCTTCCCTGTTTTAAAAAGTTTCCAATGCTGTGTGTAGTATTCCAACTGCAACGTAATTATGAGAGTGTGTAAATTCAACAATTGACACCTTTAACGACCTGTGTGCCACTCTATTCCATTTAAAACATGAGTACTTAAGGTATTCCTCATTCTATTTCTACCTATATTATTTAACGTTTTTCCTATACTAAGTCTTCCACTTTCTCCTCATTCTCCTGACCTTTCCATATCTACTCACAGCCTTTCACATAGCACATGATGATTTGTTATATCTTCTAGTTTGGTGCCTTCAATAAATTTCAATATTGTTTCTGTGATGCAAAGTCCAGGGTATTTATGTCCATCCGCAAGGTGAGAGGAGTGCTAACTCAGAACCCTCGGAAATATTATTCTCTATATTCTCCCTTATTTGCTGCTACTCTTTGCCTTCTACCTACTAAACAAGGTTTGTGTTGCAAGTGCAGACAACATTTTCTGTCCTATCAATACAATACTATGAGAAACTTCTGCTCCTCTGACACTGAATGTTGGACAAGCAGTCTAACAATTTAGAGACTGTGGAAGGGACAAAGATAAAATTCAGTCGTATTTGCATGCAAGTAGAAGAGCATAACAGAAGCACAAATTATTTTTTGCTCAGCCTGTCACTCCCACCAATGATTGACACCCAATTATTTTCACTAGACCCCATGCCCGCATCATTGCTAAAATCCTCAAACCTTTCGCCAGTTCCTTACAAGATGATTCTAATACTTTTCTGACCAATCTCCCATCGTCCTCACTCTGCCAACTTCAACTCTTTCAAAATTGTGATGGAGATTAAATTTTCTATTTTAATGGGGAATAAATGTTGCCCTAGACATCAGAAAAAAACATTCCTGCGTTGATTCAAAATACTGGCATGAGATTGTTTTCATGCACCTGACAGTACAGATGGGACACTGCTCATCAGTATGGAATCATTGACTGATATAGAAAAATAATTGTTTTACATTACCTGAATCCCTTTCAATCCACAAAGAAAGTATTGATGCCATTGTGGTTTAGCTGTCTCAATGTGGATCTCATTTACATGAATACTATAGTCCCTACGGAAAAAAAGAAATGCTTGTGTTAGAACTATGTTGTAAAGAAATAGCTAACTGCTGCCATCTACTGCTCTCCGTAATACAAGACCACACTTCCAAACATCAAACCATTGACTGTCACCTTCCTCATTAATTCCGGAGATCTTCCGCCCGACTACCTCCAACCTGACAGTCTCCCAAACCCAGACAGCCCGCTTCTACCTCCTTCCCAAAATCCACAAACTAAACTGTCCCAATAGGTCCGTCGTTTCATCCTGTTCCTGCCCCATTGATCTCATTTCCTCCCACCTTGACTCCATCCTCTCTCCACTTGTCCAGACCCTGCCCACCTACATTTGCAATTCCTGATGTCCTCCGCCATATTGACAATTTCCAGTTCCCTGGCCCTAACTGCCTCCTGTTCACCATGGATGTCCAATCCCTCTTTACTTCCACTCCCCACCAGGATGGTCTGAGAGCTTTCGGCTTCTTCCTCAACCAGAGGCCTGAACTATCCCCATCCACCACCAGTCTCCTCGGCTTGGCTGGACTTGTTCTCTCACTGAACAATTTCTTCTTTGCCTTCAAAGAGTGAGACAAATTAAAGGAGTGGCTATGGGGACCTGCAAGGGTCCCAGTTATGCCTGCCTTTTTAAGGAGTATGTGGAACAATCCTTGTTCCCCTCCCAAAACTCTTTCTTCGGTACATCAGCAACTGTTTCGGTGCTGCTTCATGCTCCCACCTGGACCTTGAAAAATTTTTAATTTTGCCTCCAATTTCTACCCATCTATAACTGTCACATCGTCCATCTCCAATACTTCCCTTCATTTCCTTCACCCCTCCTTCTCCTTTTCAGGGAATAAGCTGTCCGCTGCCATCCATTACAAAGCTGCTGACTCCCACAGCTACCTTCACCACAGCTCTTCATACCCCATGTCCTGTAAGGATTCCATCCCGTTCTCCCAGTTCCCTTTCCTACATCGTATCTGTAGAGGTGCCGCCACCTTTCAAGGCAGTGCTGCTGATATGGCTTCCTTTTTCCATAACTGTGGTTTCCCGCAGACTGTGGTTGACAGGACCTATAACCGCATCCAACCTATCATCCGTGCCTCCACCCTTGCCTCTTCCCAGCATTCACAATAGCGTAATCAGGTCCCCCAGTCCTCACTTTTCATCCCACCAGCCTCCAATTCAAAGGATCATCCTCCACCATTTCAGACAACTCCAGCAAGAATGCAACCACAAAACTCATTTTCCCCTCACTCCCCTGTCTACATTTTGTAGAGGCCGTTCCATCCGGAACACCCTAGTCCATGTCTTGATGGCCACCAACATCATCCCTCTTTTCCATGGCATCTTCCCATGTAACCGTAGAAAATGAAACCTACCATCCAAGGGCCTAAACAGTCTTTCCAGGTGAAACAGCATCTCACTTGTACCTCCTCCAGTCTGGTCTATTGCATTTGTTGCATCCAATGTGGCTGTACTTTGGAGAAACCTGGTTATCATACAGACGTTTCGTTACCATGTTAGGTACCACCATCCGTGCGGCCTCCATGAAGCGATCTTGTTCTACTCTGCTTGGAATTTATATTATCCTGTCTGTTAAGTTGGGTTGCGTCATTTCTGGTTCTGTTCTGCATGGGTTTGTACATGGACTGTAATCTCACACATTTATTGATTGCATTATGGGTTGAAAACCAGGCCTGTAGAAATTCCCATGCATGTCTGTGGTTGGCTTGAGCTAGAATGGTCACGTTGTCCCAGTTAAATTGATGGCCTTCACCGTCCGAATGCACTGAGATGAGGGAAAGTTTGTGGTGTCGTTTTGCTGCTACCTGGTGTTCGTGTGTCGTGATGGCTAGTTTCCTTTCTGTCTGGCCATTGTAATGTTTGTTGCAGTCATTGCAAAGTATTTTGTAAACTACTTTGGTCCTATATGTCATGGACACGTGGTCTTTGGTCCTTGTGAGTGTTTGTCCTAGTGTGGCTGTGGGTTTGTGTGCCATTATCATTCCTCGTGGTCTTAGCAGTCTTGTTGTCAGTTCTGATATGTTCTTGATATAGGATAGTGTGGCCAGTGTACTGGGGTGTACTGTGTCCTCTTGGCATTGTCTATCTAGTAGGCACCTGCGGATGAAGTTTACAGGATATCTGTTGTTAGCAAAGACCTTGTATAGGTGCTCTTCCTCCTTCCTGCGTAGTTCCAGCATGTTTGTGAGAGTTGTGGCCCATTTGAATATTACCCTAACACAGCTTTGTTTGTGGACGTTGGGGTGATTGCTGTGGAAATTGAGGATTTGGTCAGTGTGGGTTACCTTCCTATATACTGTGGTTTGGAACTCCCATTCTATCCTGACATCTAGAAACAGAAGCTGATTATTGTCCGCCTCTTCTCTTGTAAATTTGATCCCGGTGAAAACGTTGTTGATGAGATGGTGTGTCTCTTCTAACTTGGTACGTTTAATGATGACAAACGTGTCATCCACTTATCGGATCCAGAGTTTTGGCTGTATGAGCGGGAAGGTTGTGAGTTCCAATCTTTGCATCACTGCCTCTGCAATATGTCCTGAGATGGGTGACCCCCTATGTGTGCCATTGATTTGTTTGTACATTTGGCCGTTAAAAATTAAGTGTGCGGTAAGGCACAGATTCAGTCATCTGAGTATGCGGTCCTTGCTGATGGAGCTGTTTGGAGTCAGCATTTCTGCTGCATCCAGTAATGTGGCAAGTGTTTCTTTGGCTAGTGGTATGTCAATGGACGTGAACGGTGCTGTGACGTCAAAGGATACCATAATCTCGATGTCGTTGATTTTAATGTTCTTGAGGTTGTTAAGGAATTCCTGGGTGGACTGGATGGAGTGGGATGATCCGTCGACCAGGTGTTTCAGTCTCTGTTGTAGGTCCTTGGCCAGTTTGTGTGTCGATGAGCCTGGTAGGGAGACAATGGGTCTGAGGGGGATGTCTGGTTTGCATACTTGGGGTAGTCCATAGAAGCGGGGGTGTTCAAGCTTCCCGGTTTCTTGTTCATGCAGTCTATCTTGGTTATTTGTCCTGCATTTTTTAGTCTCCTCAGCGTTTGAGTGATCCTGTTTGCTAGCTGTGGTGCTGGGTCTATCTCCACCTATTGGTAAGTGTGTGTATCTGCAAGCAGTGCCTGTGCTTTTTCAACGTAGTCCAGTTTGCTCATAACAACAGTCATGTGCCCTTTTTCTGCTGGTAGGATTAGTATGTTCCTGTCTTTCGAGTCCTTTGAGTGTTTTTCTCTCTGATGTGTTAAGGGTGTCCCATTCATTCCTCCGGTTCAGTGTAGGGATTATAGTTTGTTAGATGGCTTGTTGTGTTTCATCCGTGAGCCTATTACTTTTTAGTGTAGCTTACAGAGTGGCCATGAAGTCTCCTCTGTTCGCGTCTCTGTGGTTACAGTTTAGTCCGCGTATCAGGATTGCTTTCTCAGTTTCTGTAAGTGGTCTGCTGGATAGGTTTCTTATCCAGGAGTCTAGTTTGTTGTTGTCCTTGTCTTTGTGGTGGATCAGTTTGGTCAGTTTCTCCTGTAGCATGTGTATCTTCTTCGTTCTGCTCCTTATGGGTTGATAGTGATGGCCTGTTCGAGGGTTATAGTCCATTGCTGGTCGGTAGTTTTGGTATAATGATTTTTGGCATGAAATTTCTCGTAGAGCCGGTTATGGGCATCATTGATCATTATCCATAGCATTCTCCAGCCATTTTGTTCAGCTGTTCCGCGTGTCTGTGGGTTGCTGAATGGAGGTTTGTACTTAACGCTGTGGGGCAGTACCTAGTTCCTGAGGCATTTGTGGAGAAAGTGAAATTATTCGTGGGTGGCGTTCACTCAGTTGGCAAAGGTTTCCCATTGTCAGGCTACTTAGACCGTGTGCACCCATAGGTGTTTAAGGTTCTTGTGAAGATTTCTAGCTAAGGTTGTGGATGATTTTGTTGGCTTGCTCACCGAACTGGCTGCTTACTGTACAAATGTTTCATTACCATGCTAGGTAACATCATCAGTGTGGCCTCCAATAAAGCAATGTAGTTCTACTCCGCTTGGTATTTATATGATCTTTGTTAACAACGGATATCCCAACAACTTCATCCACAGGTGCCTAAGAGATAGACAGTGCCAAGAGGACACAGTCCGCACAAAATACACTGGCCACACTGCCCTATATCAAAAACATATCAGAGCTGACAACGAGAATCCTACGACTATTAAAAATCACAGTAGCACACAAACCCACAACCACACTACAACAAACACTCACAAGGACCAAAGACCACATACCCACGACATACAGGACCAACGTAGTTTACAAAATACCTTGCAATGACTGCAACAAACATTACATCAGCCAGACAGGAATGAAACTAGCCATCAAGACACAAACACCAGCTAGCAGCAAAATGACACAACAAACTTTCCATCATCTCAGTGCACACGGACAATGAAGGCCATCAATTTAACTGGGACAAAGCGACCATTTTAGCTCAAGCCAACCACAGACGCGCATGGGAATTCCCACAGGCCTGGCTTTCGACCCGTAATGCAATCAACAAACATGTGGAATTAGACCCCATATACAAACCCATGCAGAACAGAACCAGAAATGACGCAACCCAACTTAACAGACCGGATCATATAAATTCCAAGCAGAGTAGAACAACATTGCTTCATCGGAGGCCGCACTGATGATGTTACTAAGCATGGCGAAATGTCTGTACGATGACCAGCCAGCTCGACGAGCAAGCCAAAAACCTCATCCACAACCCAAGCTACAAATCTTCGCAAGAACCTTATCTCGAAGAAACAAAATGCAGACTGGGTGACCACTTTGCAGAACACCTCCAGTCCGTGTGCAAGCATGACCCCGACCTTCCCATAGCCAATCATTTAAACACAGTATCCTGCTTGCTTGCCCACTTGTCTGCTCTCAGCATGCTGCAATGCTCCAGTGAATCACAGTACAAACTGGAGGAACAACATCTCATCATCAAACTAGGCACTTTACAACCTTGTGGACTTAATATTGAGTTCAACACCTTCAGATTTTGAACTCACTCCCATTTCATCCCTTTCTTTCAGCTTTACCGATTGCATTCTCTGTCACCATGTCCTCTCTCCAACACCATCACCACCCCGCCCACCCAAGCCACTCCAGTGGGACCATTTGTTCTTTCAGTTTGGAAGCTGGACACACCGTTGTTCTGCCATTCTCACATTCTGATCACTTATTCTGCACTATCAGCACTCTTTCTCCCCCAGCGCTCCACCCCCACAGTATAGCATCAATGCTGCCTCCTCCACACTTCACATGAACTCTGATGAAGAGTCATCTAGACTCAAAACATTAGCTTGGTCTCTCTCCATGGATGCTGCCAAACTTGCTGTGATTTCCAGCATTTTTTTGTTTTCAGTTAAGACCATAAGACAGAGGAGCAGAAGTCAGACAATCATTGCTTAGAGCTCACTCCATCGTTCAATGAGATAATGGCTGAGTTGATAATCCTCAAATCTTCATTATTGCCTTAAATCCATTACTGTTGACTCCCTCAATGATTAAAAATCATTACAGGTCTCTGCAGTAAAGACGTCCATGGGTTCACTACCTCTTGAGAGAAAAGATTTCTCCTGATTGCTGTCTTAATTGGGCAACCCTTAGTCTGAAATTATGTCCTCTGGTGCTAGACTCTCTCACAGTGGAAATAACATCTCTGCATCTAACCTATTACAGCCTCCTGTGAACCATGTATGTTCAATAAGGTCTCCTCTCATTCTTATAAACTCCAATGAGTACAAGCCCAACCTACTCAAACTGTCTTCATAAGAAAATCCCAGGATCAACCCAGTGAACCTTCGTCAAGGCTGGTATATCTCATTTAATTAAGGGTTGCAAAACTGCTCACAGTACTCCAGCTGTGGTCTGACTAGTGTATTGTGTTGTTTTAGGAAGACTTCAATTTTTACACTTCATTTCCTTTGAAATAAAGGCCAACATTCTATCTGCCCCCTATGACCCATTAAACTTGGATGCTATCTTTTTATGATTGATGCTCAAGGACCCTAAATCCCTCTCTGCTGGAGCTTCAAAGTTCCAAAAGAAAATCCATAAAGTATTTTGTGAACTGAAAGCTTAATTGAAGAAAGTTTAAAATAGATCCCCAGTGGCTGTGGCAGACAGCAATGTGGGCCTTCTGTAATCAGCTTGATATAAACATTTTACAGCTGGATATTTAGCTTTTGAAATCCCAATTAATTTTGAAAGAAGATCAGAAGTGTGGCAAATATTCCATTTTAATTTTTCAAGGGTTAGTTTCTTTTCAACTACTTAGAAAACTAGATTCCTTTTAAGGATATTCATAAGCCACCAATTTCATATTTCACCTCTTCCCTGTTGGCCAAAGAAGGAGGTTAATTTTCACAACTAATCTAAAAGGTCTCTATTCATACTCTATAGTCAGAAGACCTCCAATTATCACATCAGGATACAACCTCACACAACAGCATGAGCATGATCAGAACACAGCATGTGAAGAGACTGCAAAACACACTACATCTGGCTCCATTAAGATACTTACTTTTTGATCATTTATTATTAAAATCAAGCAGACATCAGCTAGCTCAGTTTACTGAATAACTGGTTTACAATGCAGAGTAACTCCAAAAGTGTGTGTTCATATTCCATATTAATTGAAATTCCCATGAGGGTCCCACCTTCTCAACCTTAGCCTTTGCCTGAGGTGTGGTGACCCTCAGGCTAAACTCACCACCAATCATCTTGCTCTAATCAGATGGCAGCCCTATGGTCCTCTTGGACTTTGGCAACTAAGTTATGAAAATCAATTGTGCATTTATATAGTCAACTCTTTTAAACAAAAAATACCTCGAAGAGATCATATTTCTGTTGACTGAAAATCATGACAGGTTCAAATAATCACTCATCAACAAATTGAATGTCCGAGTGATTAAATGTAAAAAATACTAAAGGTGTCAAAAAGAACAAAATAAGGACACAATTAAATAGCATCTGCTATCAAGGCTATGTTTCAAAATTATTCAAACTAATGAATGAATCACTACAGTAGTAACATGGCAGTCACATGCACAGCAAATTCCCACCCCACCACAAAAGAAATCCTACTATGTTGAATAAGGAAGAAATCTTTTAATGTTGCCCTGATAGATCAGGACAGATTTGTCTGGGTCCTCACCTTAAAAACCTTTCCTGAAAGGCAGACCTCCACCAATAGCACAGCAATTAAAATTGGGGATGCATAACATCTTGGAAGTCTGTGAGATTGGAGGAGATTACAAAGATAGGAAGGAGAGACGCCATGGATGGGTTCAAATACAAAGATGGGAATTTTCAATTCAAAAGTTGCTTGACCACGAACCAATGTAGGTCAGTGAGCACAGGTGTGCTAGGGGAAAGTGAATTGCTCTGAGTTAAGACACTATGAAGGTAATTAGCCATGCATGGTTCATGGAACCTTAGGTATCTCTCTCCTTTAGAGAATTAAATAACTGCCCTGTTTCCCACATTACAACCAGGACTACACTTCAAAGTACTTAATTGTCTGCAACATACTTTAAGACACACTGAAGTCATGGAAGCCACTATATAAATGCAAATCTTTCTTCTGTTCTGTATTCCTGAACAAATACATCACAATTTTCCATGAAAAATGACTTCACTGCCTCAAAGAAAAAATCTACTGCTCTTTGGTCTAAGACTGTAATGTTAGATGCTTAATCTGAGAGTATCCATTCTAAAATCTATTTTTATCTTGAACAAACTTAATACATTTCAAATGGTTCAATCTATGGTTCCTAATTTGGCTAATTTGCAACATGCAAATCATCTCCATTAATTGATGCCTTTCAAGACTCGACCTAATTACACCCCTCGTTGAATCAATTGTTCCAGCAATCAAAACCTTCAGCAAATTTAAAACCCAAAATGGGCCTCTTACCTGCCAACTGTTTTTCCTTGCCCTATTTTGCCCTTTGCCTTAGATACCAATACTGATATTCTGAACCAGAATGATGTCCCCATCCAAAATCCAACTACACACTTCTCCATGCATTTCACACCTTGTACTCTTAGCCTATAATCCAAGTATTCCATTTATGAAACCTGTAGGGGTAAGGTAAATTCACATGTCACTGGTTTTCAATTAAGTTATCTTGTCATATTAAAACTAGTTCAGCAGATAACAGTAAAATTTATAAAATAGCAGTTACAGATGGATTTGAACAAACTGCAAATCAATAAGATAACTAGTACCTATGGACACCAATTTGATTCAGAAAGTGTAAGCTATTTTGTTACCTACGACATTTAGCACCTGACAGGTGAAATCTCTGCCAGTGATTACTGAAGACAGCAACAGTAGGAGATGGAAACTCAGGCTACGTATAGTTAACTGCATTTTAAAATGATTTAAATGGACTTTTATTCTAAATAAGAGAGCCCAGTTAAGCACTGTTTTCATAAATAGTCAACAGAAAACTAAGACTGAAAAGGATACTATATTGATTTGATTTGGTTTGTTGTTGTCACATGTACCAAAATACAGTAAAAAGTGTTGTTTTGCACACTCTACAGGCAGATTGTACATACAAAGTGCATCAGGTAACAGAACAGAATGCAGAATACAGTATAACAGCTGCAAAGAAGGTGCAGAGAGAGATCAATTTTAAATTTTCAGAGGTCCGTTCAAAAGTCTGAAAACACCAGAAAGATGCTGTTCTTGAATTTGTTCATAGGTGTATTCAAACTTTTATATCTTCTGCCGGATAGAAGAGGGTGAAAGAGAGTATAACCAGGGTGGGAGGGCCTTTGATTACATTGGTTGCTTTCCCAAGGCAGCGGAAAGCATGGATGGAGTCAACAGAATGGAAGGCTGGTTTGCATGATGGACTGGGCTGTGTTCACAAAGAAGAGCATGCTGTGATGCATCCAGATAGAGTGCTTTCAATAATGCAACTATAAAAATGGATAAGAATCTTTGTGGATATACTGAATTTCCTTAGCTTCCTGAGGAAGCAGAAGCGTTGTTGTGCTTTCTTGACTATCGGGTCAATGTGGGTGGACCAGGACAGACTGTTCGTGATCTTCACTCCCAGAAACTTGACGCTCTCGACCATCTCCACCTCAGCACCATTGATGCAGACAGGAGTGTGCACTCCACTCAGCTTCCTGAAGTCAATGACCAGCTCCTTTGTTTTGCTGACATTGATGGAGAGATTGTTGTCTTTACACCATGCCACTAAGCACGCTACCTCTTTCCTGTATTCTGTCACGTCATTATTTGAGACCCAACCTACAACGGTGGTGTCGTCAGTAAATTTGTAAATGGATCTGAATGCACGGCTACGGACTCCATCTGGGCCAGACGTTTTTCATGGCTTCACTCTCAACAAGGCCAATCTAATGTTTGCGGCAGTGGCCGTGGGGCCAGGTTCACCCATGGCTGTTGGGACAGATGACACCGTTCAAAGCGAGCGTAGAATACATTGAGTTCATCAGTTCGGCACATATTGTTGCCCGTAATTCTGTCTGGCTTCGCTTTGTAGCCCATTATGTAATGTAAGCCTTGCCACAAATGACTAGTATCCTTGTGGTTAGTCTGGATCTCAAGCTTAGTTTGGTGTCTCTGATGGCAGACTTGTTGCAAAATCTACATTTTTAATGTGTAGAATTGATCTTGAGGTACCAGAGAAACCTTGGGGATCTGTCAGTGGACAAAATATATGAACAAACTAAAACTATTAATTTAAAATAAAAACAGACAGTCCTAGAGAAACCCAGCAGATCTGGCAGCATCTTTGCAGAAAGATGTGGAATTAACTTTGCAAGTATGAGATGAGTTCCAGAGAAGAACCTTTGAGAGTCAAAACATTAAAACAGATAAATAAAGGGGAAATAGAGGATATAATACCTTTGGTTTTTTGGAAGGTGTTAACATATGTAAACTACATAATAAGATAAAAGCATATATGTTTGGGGTAGTATATTAGTTTGGATAGAGGACTTATTAAATAATGAAGGACAGTTGGGATAAGGGGGACATTTTCAGGATGGTAACTCTAGCTAGCGCAGTGTCAGAAGTATCAGTACTGGAGCCACAATTATTTACAATACATATTCATGAGGGATAAGGAAGGTGAATGTACTATCACCATATTTGTGGATGATATAAGAATAGGTGGGAAGGCAATTGGTGAGGATATCACAAACAGTCTGCAGAGAGATATAGACAAGTTAAGCAAGTAGGCAAAGAATTGGCAGATCGAATATAATGTGGGAAATCATGAGGTTATCCACTTTGGCAGAAAGAATAGAGAAGATGATATGATTTAAATGGGGAAAGACTGCCAAAACTGCAGCACAGGTAGATTTGGGAGCCCTCATGCATAGCAAGCATCCATGTTCAGCAGGTAATAGGGAAGGCAATGGGTAGTTGGCCTTTATTTCAAAGGGAATGGAGTATAAAAATAGGGAGGATTTGCTGAAACTATACAAGGCACTAACTGGACCACAACTAGAATATTGGTCTTTTTATCTAAGCTATACCAACATGGGAAGCAGTCCAGAGAAGGTTCACTAGGTTGATCCTGGGCTTGGAGGGGGTGTCAATGAATAGCCAACAAAGTTGAAAGGAATTTGAATATGTTTTAATAGCCTTATAAAGGTCATTGCGTAGAATGGGTACCAGAGGATACTGTTTTAGATATTTTCAGAGATATTATTACCCACCTCTGGAGCTGGTTGAATAGATTGGGCCTATTGTCATTGGAATTTAGAAGAATGAGAGGTGACCTTGTTGAAATATTCAAGATTCTTAGGGGTTTGACAGGGTACATGTGAAGAGGTTGTTTCCCTTGTGGGAGATCTAAGACCAGAGAATTAGGAGTTGCCAGTTAGGACAGAGATGAGGAAGAATCTTGACTCTCAAATCTTTGGAATTCTTTACTGCAGAGGGCTGTAGAAGCTGGATTGTTAAGAATATTCAAAGTTGAGGTAGACAGATTTTTAGTCAGTAAGGGGATCAAAGTTAAGGGGAAAAGGCAGAAAAGTGGAATTGAGGATTATCAGAACAGCTACATTGCCCATTGAATAGCAGAGAGGACTCGATGGGCTGAATGGCCTACTTCTGCCCCATTTCTTACAATCCTTTGCTGCCAGACTTGCTGATTTTCTCCAGCACTTTATTTTTATTTCAAATCTCCAGCATCCATAATCTTTTGTTTACATTTAAGATACTGCTTGACCTTCTCCTTAGCTAATAAACAATGTAAGCCATCCTTTCCATTTCATCCCAAGGATCAATTTTAGAACGTTTCATCTTGTTGAATTTCTTACAATTTTTTTTCCATACCATACACAATTTCCAAGTTAAAAGATGCCAGGTGATCTATTTTTACATATCTAACTATCAGATGCCAAATAGCAATCCAAGGTAGCCTGTCTCCAATTGTTTTCCTCCCTCAATGGGTAAATCCAGCGTCTCCTTTCGGCGTTTATTCCACTATCATTTGATCAATAATAGGTTGTTATAAAGATCTGACAACTTGTGGTACACCAGCTTGTTAACTGCTTTAAAAGACTTAAAAGAAGAAAATTCTAAAATGTTAACTTCAAACATAACTTCACAGAAGTTAGAATTTAGCACCATCAAAACTTTTCAGTAACATAATGGGCCATTAGGAAAGTGGAATGTAAGCTGCTACAGTTCTCTTTAACTTCTGATTTAAATTAAATTGCTTACAGGTATACGGGGTTAGTGTTTGCCAGCTGGATGAGGTTTGTTTGCGTTGGTGTGACAGCTGCCAAGATATCTTGTTCTAAAGCCATTGGAAGCACAGCATAACCACAGTAATCAATGTGTTCACCTACAAGAGATGTAAATGATTAAAATTATTTTTATTCATGCATGCCTTTTAAGTGGATAAGTACATTTTAAATTTTATAAACTTACTGAAATAAATAGTTAAGAAGTTACATAAATCATGAAGTTATAGAAACATGTATTCAAAACAAAAACTTCAAAGTATGGCATCTATACTGACGAGACTCCAGTAGTTACAGAATAATATTGAAAGGGAATATTTTCTCAGCTCAATTTTCTCTATTTTCTGTCAATACTGAGCCATAATGATTTTGTAAATGATTTGGATGTAGGAGTGGAAGGGTGGATTAGTAAATTCGCGGACGGTACGAAGGTGGCTTGAGTTGTGGATAGTGCAGAGGGCTGTTCTAGGTTACAAAGGGACATTGATAGGATGCAGAGCTGGGCTGAGAAGTGGCAAATGGAGTTTAACCCTGAAAAGTGTGAGGTGATTCATTTTGGAAGAACAAACTTGAAAGCAGAATACAGGGTTCACGGAAAGATTCTTGGCAGTGTGGAGGAGCAGAGGGATCTTGGGGTTCATGTTCACAGTTCCCTGAGAGCTGCCACCCAGGTGGATAGAGTTGTTAAGAAGGCGTATGGTGTGTCAGCTTTCATTAATAGAGGGATTGAGTTCAAGAGCCGTGAAGTTATGCTCCAGCTATACAAAACCCTGGTACGGCCACATCTGGAATATTATGTCCAGTTCTGGTTGCTTCATTACGAGAAAGATGTGGAAGCGTTGGAAAAGGTGCAGAGGAGATTTACCAGGATGTTGCCTGGAATGGAGCGAAGGTCTTATGAGGAAAGGTTGAGACAGCTAGGGCTTTTCTCTTCAGAACGACGAAGGATGAGAGGTGACTTAATAGAGGTGTACAAAATGATCAGAGGTATAGATAGAGTGGACAGCCGGAGACTTTTTCCTAGGGTGGAGGTAGCTATTACGAGGGGGCATAGTTTTAAAATGAGTGGAGGCAGATATAGGTGAGACGTCAGGGGTAGGTTCTTTACTCAGAGAGTGGAATGCATTGCCGGAGAGGGTAGTGGAGTCAGCTTCATTAGGGGCATTTAAGCGGCTATTAGATAGGCACATGGATGATAGTATAAGGTAGCGGTGGAGGTTAGATAGACCTTAGGTTTACAGTAAAAGTTTGGCACAACATTGTGGACCGAAGGGCCTGTACTGTGCTGTACTGTTTTATGTTCTATAATGGAGTATTCACATGTACAATAGCATCTTTGGACTCTTTAGTGCAGTGATAATTTGAGCCAGGAAGTCAAAATTCAAGTCCCGCCAGGTCCAGAGGTGGGTAACAATATCTGAAAATATCTAAAACAGTATCCTCTGGTACGCATTCTACGCAATGAACTTTATAAGGCTATTAAAACATATTCAAATTTCTTTCAAATTTGTTGCTGATTCATACTTTCCTGGCATGGAAGTGCTGATGTCAATTCAGAAGCAACAATGTTACTTAAAGTGAAATTATCCAATAGATACCAAACAAAGAATCAAATCTTTATCTCTATGGATAGAACAGTAGTGGTGGTATTTGCACACTAAATTATTGTCTGAGTGGTAAAGGGAACTCAATTTTAACTGTTTTGACCAACAATTGGATCATAATCAAAATATCCCACTGTTGAGTAGATATTGTTCTAATTTGAAATATTGGTCCTATAATGAGCTTTATACACAGAGCACTGCATATTACAGATAATAGTATTTAATTCAATCCATATTAATTGTCATTGTGGGTCAAAGTTGTTTGTGACCATCTGACTCCCTTTTTCAATAAATGGAATAGAATGTTCTTCTTGAGAATTTATATTGTACTACAGCCTTCAAAGCAATCATAAACAGTTCAAAGATTGTCTTGTAAAGAATTAACAGTATATTAATTTAAAGTTAATGTTAAATGTGCGAAACAAAATTTGTTTAATTCAGTATGCAAGGTCATCAATGTTAGCTCAATGCTCACCCTTTACCTCAGAGTCACAGAGCTCAAACTACATTCCAGGACCTGAACACACAACGTAAACTGATATTTCAGCGCAGCACTGTGAAAGCAATGTTTTGTTGGAGGTATTGACAGGTTAAACTGAGCTCACATCTACTTTAGGCTGCGAAGACTGTCATAAGGAATAACATGGGCATATGGGGCAGTTATTCTAGTATCATGACTGATGCTCAACTCTCAATGACCACCGCTATCTGATCATTTCTCTCATCACTGTCTGTAGGGACTGTCATGTTCCCCTATATTACTACAAAGACCATACCTTATATGTATTTAATTGGTTGTAAAATGCTTTAAAAAAAACCTGAGGTTATAAACAAACTGTACAGATCCAATTCTTTCTTATCACCTATAAGTATTTCACTAGGTTTTTCCTTAGTGCATTCTCTATACTTAACACATATGTCATATTCAAGTAATAATTTATTGAAAATATATACTGGTCAGACAAGCCTCTGGCGTCAACCATTTACAAATTTCATTAACTGTTTTGTTTACTTTGGCTCCCTGGTTCTTTCAAAATATTTCCTTTAAGCAGCATGTACTGGGAAATAGTTTGGCAGTTTTACTAAGCCTGACACAACAATATAGTCCTGCCAATTCCAACTAATATTAAGGTAAGCAAGTTGGTGGTCTTGCATCATTTAGCTTTGCATTAATGGCAAATGCAAAGTTTTGAAATAGAGTTATTTCTATATGTTCTCACATAATAATTATGGTTCTAACTAAGGTCATTTTCCATTTCAAGTTTGTTACGTTACTTTCTTGCAGTTAATAATAATTTAAAATAATTAATTTTCATGAAAAACTTGAAACCTTCCCTTTCATCAGGGCTCACGCACACTTTGATTTGTCCAGTTATCTCTTCTTAATCTGCAGAAATCTCTTTAAGGAAACTAACTAAGTTCACAGTGTTGAAATGAAAGATTTTGAAGAACAAAAAGCTACTAGAAACCTAAAACAAAAATATAAACTGCAATAAATATTCAGGGGGCACAATGGTATCTGTGGAGACAGCAGTCATTAATATGAGTGCATTTATTGGTTCTGAAATAATTAACATTTAGATAGGAACCAAATGCTAAGGATACAAATTCATCCACCAGTAAGGATCCAGAGAATGTTCACCTCCTGCACCAAACTCATCTCACTGAACACACTTGATTCACAATACCTACTCCTATTTTAATTTAAGAGCAAACTAAAGTTAAAGCCTGGAGAAATTAAAATCAACATTAAAGATTGAGGACTGGACAGTGCTAGAGGGAAGGTACTCCTGCCTCATCTTTATATCCGCTCACCCATTAATCATCATGTCTTTTACTTTAGGTGTATTACAGGTCATTTTTCCCATGCTTACTGTTCCTATTTATTTTTGCTTTTCCTTCACATTCCTGATTTCCTTTTTAAAAAACGCTTATTCTTTCAATTTTAATGGCAAGTCCCAACCAAATGTCGACTTAGCTGTTCTCTCCAGACATTTTGTTTTTGAAATCGAAGCAGTGTTGAATTAATGATTGCATGTCTTCTGCTTGTTCAGTCACTGCTTGACTACTAAGCTAGTAGCCAATGTTGTCGAAAGCACCCTTTGTGTAAAAACAGAAAGTTCAATTCACTTTGTCAAAAAGAGCCTCAAAAGGCCACAGAAATATGTGGCTACAGAGATGCACTGTATCTCCCTTAAATAAGTCAAATCATGCATGAATGTAACTGAGACAAGTGTGGATGCAGCAACGTGTCATAATGTTTATTTATTTTAATATTCCACAATTTCCAAATTATTTACAACATTATATACTGATGTGGTGAAATTGTTCATCAACTTTCACAGACAGTCCGCACAGAAAGACATTATTTAAATAAAATGCCTTAGAATACTGAAGTTGAAACATACAGTTTTAAATTAAAACAGATGAGTAAACTGGCTAGAGGTAACCCTATCACAAAGTAATACCAGATATTAAAGGAACACCTTTATAAAAAAAAATCCATAGTACATTCTAACTTCATTAACATACCAATTAAATTGACTCGTCCAGGAGCTCGTGCATAAAATGCAGGTGGGGCACCATATTTCGATATAAATGCTTTTTTTAGTTTCATAAACCTGAAGAGACAAAATTGAATGTAAAGTGTAAATGATTGCTGCTTTACACAGGAGGGAGAAAATCGCCAATCTGAAATTTAATAATATTCTCTCACCTTCAAACTTTAAAAAAAGTTAACAATATCAAATGATGAGCACATAATTAAAAAAAAATAAACAAATGAGACAGAACACAAAACTTTTAATCAAAGGCATGCTCCACTCAAATTCATTCCTTGGTCACCTGTTCTCATTTAGACCAGAAATCAGTATTTGTAAATCTACACCCATGAAGAACATCCATGTTTTTCTGCTGAAAGGATGTTGGCTTGGTTTGTACTGCTGTTAGAAAGCATTTACCAGAACTGTTGCACTGGGTAGCTGAGAGTTTTGTCACACCTTTCCAGAAATGAATATTCTAAATTATTGCAAGAATCTTTGAAACAGCAAATATTTACAGAGTGTTGTGTTGAGGTACAAAGCTTGGATGAAAAATACCAATGGTAATTTGTCACACAAATAGAAATCCCATTTAATTCTGGTAGGTGGTAAGATTTTTTTCATAAATCCATAAGGAATCCAATGAAACTTATTCACCCAGAACGTGTGAAGAATGGACAACAGAATAGTTCAGACAAATAACATTGATGCACTAAACTTTAAGGGCTTGATGTGCATCTATGGAGTAAGGTTTGCAAAATACCATGACCCCACTGTTATATCTGCAGGACTGGTGTTTTTGGAGCAGGAATCAGGTGTCAAAAATTGGTCAATTAGGCCATTAACACCAATTTAAAATGAAAATGAAAAAGAGCCTTGCAGCTGGTAAGACTGTCTCAGAGCTCAGTAGCAGCCATCAACCTGGGTTTGTCAGCTTTTAGATGTTTAAATTTCGCTGATATTTATTAATACGGGTTCCTCACTCTTTTTAGCCCCATAGTTATCGTCTATTTCTAAGACTTAATATCAATCTTCTACTGTCAAGACAGACAGATATTTGTTCAATATCTCTGTCATTTTTTTATTCTCCTTGATAATTTGTCCTGTCTCTGCCTCTAATCAACCAATGCATATATTTTCGTCACTGTCATCCAACTTTTTATATACTTGCTAAAGCTCTTACAACTGTTTTTAATATTTTTGATTAGATTATTCTCATGTTTCTATTTCTTTCATTTTATCAACTTTTAGTCATCCTTTGCTGGTTTCTAAACAACCATATATCCTCAGGCTTACAATTCATTGCAATATTATAAGCCTCTTTTAATCTATCCTTACCTTCTCTTTTAATGTATCCTTAGCCAGTTCTCCCCTGGTACTTGAGTGATTAGCTTTAAGATACTTGTTTGGAACTGGACTACATCACTTGGAATCACAGAATCCCTAAAGTGTGGAAATAGGCCATTTGGCCCATTGAGTCTGCACCAACCCTCCAAAGAGCATCCTCACCCAGACCTCCAGCCCATCCCATAAGCCCATATTTACTATAGCTAATTCCCCCAGCCTGCGGATCCCTAGACACTACGGACAATTTTGCATGGCCAACACACCTAACCTACACATCTTTGGACTGTAGGAGGAAGCCAGATCATCTGGCAGAAACTCAGACAGACACAGGGAGAATTTGCCAACTCCACACAGTCACCAAAGGCTGGAATCAAACCAGGTCCTTGGCATTGTGAGGCAGCAGTGCTAAACACTGATGCACCTTGCCATCCATTCAAAACATAATATCGTATTCAATTATATCTTAAAACCCTTTTCTTAAAGGATACTTTACTATGAGGTAATCAATTCAGCCTGCTCATTCCACTGTATTAGATCTAATTTATTTCTTGTTTGTCTAACATTGCATTTTTCCAGGAGACTGTCAAAAAGCATCTTACTAACTTATCTTCCATCTACTTTTGCTAATTTGATTTGTCCAGTCTATAGGAAGATTATAGTCTCCCATTACTATTACATTGCCTTTGTCACAAACTCCAATTGTAATCTCTTAATGCTTTGTTCAATGGTATACCTACTGGTAGGGGTCCTCTCTTATGGTATTACCTCTAGAGTTTACTGACTCCTGTGATTCCCAAGCTCCATTCACCACAGATTCTACTTGCTGATTTTCTGAGTCAAAATCCTTTCTCATTACCATCCATTAGTCATCCTCAACTATCAGGGCTGCTCCTCCTTTTCCTTTCAGTCTATTTTCAAAGTGTTCTGCACCTTGGAATACTTATTTCCCAACCTTGGTCATCATGTAACACATTTCTGTGACAATGATTTGGATCCAAACCATTTGCCTCAGTGCTGCTGGTTCAACTATGTTTTAACAAATATTTTGCTAAGGTTTCTGCAATAATAATTCTACCACCAAAAGCATTCAAGGGCAGAAGACACATAGGAGCAGCAAAACCTCCAAGTCACTCTACAAGTCTCCATACCAGTTCACTTATTTTACTGTTCCTTCTTCATGAAGTTAAAACACTGGAATTCCCTCAGTACCTTTCTGAGGGTAACTATGGAAAGTAAATTGCCAGACATGTCCATGCCAGAATAAAGTCTTTTTTTACACGAGTCTCACCATTGTTTTTAATGGGGAAAGACCCATATTGATTTGTTGTTCAACTATTTCACCAAGGGTCTGTTCACAGGGCATCACCAAAGTCCCAGCAAATTGTGATGGAGATGCAGATATTGCATCCTAGCAGTTCTGCACCATTATAAATTGCAAGTCTTGGAAGGTTTTCAATAAGTTCAGGTCCAACTGCCTCAGACATAGACCCCCTGCTTCTGAAGATATTGAATCTAAGCTGACGTTGGGTGAAAAGGAGTGAAAGTATAATCAATTATACCACTATTAGTATGTTTTAAATGATCCTGGATTGAAAGTATAATTTCTCTTGTACATATTTGTACATTTTTTATTTCAATTAAATAGAAGTATTTTCTTGCATTTAAACTTTGTATTTTTCTTGTATTTAATTAATTTACTTTGATAATTTTGAACTGGAATATTGCCATCCATGAGACTGACAACATTCTTTTGCAACTTCTTTAAAGTTGAACATCTCAAGCAATCGGACAGTCTCACTCATTTTATGTTCTGCTTTCATATGATAGATGATAACACAAAATGGGTAAAAAAAAACAAGATGTAAATGGAATACTATTCATGGATTGCATTCCACCTAACTAATCTGGGGGAATAGTCATGAGGAGCAGCACCTTTGAAGAACAATCAACCTCAACACGGCATTTCAAATTGAGCCCGACCATATAGAACCAAATAAGAGTGAGTTGGAAGTGTGGCTGTTGTAGCGCAGTGGTAGCATGCCTACCTCTGGGCCAGAAGACTCCAGTTCAAGTTCCACCTGTTCTAGAGGTGTGTAATAACCTAAAGATGTTGATAATAAAATGTGTGAAGCAATGTGTTTGGGAGGACTAGCAAGGAAAAGTAGTAGACATTGAATTGTAGGGTCCAAGGGATTAGAGGGTCAGAGAGACTTTGGTGTGCATGACCATAGATCCTTGAAGGCAACACAGGTAGATAAGGTGGTTAAGAAGGCATATAGAATACTTCCTTTATTAGACAAGGGGATGAATACAAGATGAAAGAGGTTATGATTGAGCTGTATATAATGTTAGTTGGGCCACAGCTGAAGCACTGTGTGCAGTTCTAGCCATCAGATTTGATTGCATTGGAGAGGATGAGGAAGAAGTTCCCAGGACGTTGCCTGAGCTGGTGCAATTCAGCTATGATTCGGAGGTATGGTTAGTAAGTTTTCAAATGACACCAAAATAGGTGGTGTAGTGGACAGTGAAGTGAAATATATCAGATCTTGATCAGATGGGCCAGTAAGCTGAGGAGTGGCAGATGGAGTTTAATAAATGTGAGGCGTTGCATTTTGGTAAGGCAAACCAGGGCAGGACTTATGCAGCTAACATTAGGGCCCTGGGGAGTAGGTTCTCAGTCCCTTGAAAGTGAAGTCGCAGTTGAAAAAGGGCAGTTGTCATGCTTGCCTTTGTTGGTCAGTGCACTGAGCTGAGAAGTTGGGGCATAATGTTGCAGTTGTACAGGACATTGGTGAAGCCACTTTTGGAATACTTCATACAATTCTGGTCACTCTTACGTAGGAAAGATATTGTTAAATTTGAGAGGGTGCAAAAATGATTTACAAGAATGTTGCAGGACTGGAGGGTTTGAATTATAAGACAAGGCTGAAAAGACTTGTGCTTTTCTCCCCGGAGCATTGGAGACTGAGAAGCAACCTTATATGAGTTTATAAAATTACAAGGGGTATGAATAGGATGAATAGCAAAGGTCTTTTTCTTAGGGTGAGAGAGTCCAAAACTAGAGTCTAAGTCACCCACACTGACCAGACATCCCAAATGTGACCTAGTCCCATTTGGCCCGTGTCCCTCTAAACTCTTTCTATTCATATACTCAGATGCCTTTTAAATGTTGTCATTGCACCCACCTCCACCACTTGCTCTGGCAGCACTTTCCATACACACACCACCTTTTGCATGAAAATGTTACCTCAGGTCTTTTTTAAAATCTTCCCCTCTCACCTTAAATTTGTACCTTCTATTTTTGGACACCCCCCCCCCTCCCCCCAAACCAACCACGGAAAAGTCTGGCTATTCATCCTAACCATGCCCCCTCACGATTTTATAAAACTTTAAAAGGTCATCCCTCAGCCTTGAGCACTCCAAGCAAGACAAGAAGCCCCAGCCTATTCAGCCTCTCCTAACTTAAGCTCTTCAGGCCCAGCAACATGCTTGTAAATCTCTTCTGCACTGTCTCAAATTCAACAACACCCTTCCCCTCGAAGGCCGACTGTGAAAAAGTCCTTGACCAAGCCTAAACAGGGTTTTAGATGGTAGAGGCTTGTCTTTAAGTGTACGGTTTGATCATGGCGCAGCAAAAAAATGTATCCAGGAGAAAATTGGCTGGGCACCGAAAGAAAGCAAGATGTGGAGCTGGATGAACACAGCAGGCCAAGCAGCATCAGAGGAGCAGGATACAATTTTATCCTGGATACGCTTTTCGCTGCGCCATGGTCAAACGATAAGCAGTTAAATGGGTCTGGCCTGTCCCGTGACGACTCTCGTGATTCCCGTTGACGTGCAATTTTCGTACAAGGGAAACCTGATGAACAACTACAAACATTTAAGCGACTAGTTATGAAGGGAGAAAAATGAACTGAATCGGACTGTTTGGATTGCACACTACGGCAATCATGAAAAAAAGTGTAGAGAATTTTGCTACTTTCATGATATAATACTTCATGTTCAAAATAATTCAAGTACAGTGATAATAAAATGTACGCGGTCCATCAAATAAGCCCCACTAATCAAAGCGATTGAATTGATCCGATGTCCTTGACCGCCTAACTTTAAAAAACTCGGTGGCTATCTATTTATTAGCAACACGTTACGCTCTTGTACGTTTTGTCCAAGATTGTGAACAGTGTCTTTTGAAAAACTCAACGTGGGGAGACAATGCGACACCTCTGTTGTTATCGGTTCCAGTTTCAGATTAGCAAGTAAAAAGGAGAAAATTTGAGCATCACCTCACGAGTCAGTTTTTTTTTGTTTAGAAACTATCAACCCATCGCCAAGTCTCAGGATTCGTGACCAAACACCGACGGTCTTTGTAAAAAGCGACGCGAAAAGCTGCAAAAGTGCCTGCTACCTTTCACTATCTGCCACCAGTACCAGCTCCTGGGGAGGGGGCGTCTTATCCACCATTCTTCCTCAAATACCCTTTCCCTGGATCTATTGCTGGAAATAAACCGAATGCTGGGCAGTTGTAGCAGCTCCAGAGACTACCAGTTCCGCCTGTCACGGATATCCTGCCAACATCCCAACAACCCTCACTCACTCACGATGCAATAGAACAACCTCAAGTGTTCCTCGACGACACAGGGAAGGAGGGATAACTTATAAATAAATGCATCCATCACACAAGTGATATAAAATGTAACGGCTCCCATTAAAACCCCTACCCAGGCCCATTAACAGCACTTTCTTCCCTCCCAACACCTTAGCAACCATAACTATGCAACTTGTCACGCTTGGTTGCTACGAACGAGTGTGTCATCCAATCTCTTCCCCCCGTCCCTCAAAAGTAGGTTGCTGAGGACGAGTGTCCCACTCAATCTCTTCCCCACCCCAACTCGAGTGTCGCACAGAATAACCTCCCCGGCCACTCAAATTGAAAACCGCGCGGAATTGTGGGACTCGTAACACAAAAAAAACTACTTCCAAGATGTCTGACATGGAGGATGACTTTATGTGCGATGATGAGGAAGACTATGACTTGGTATTGCTTTTAATGTTGTGATTCTACATAACAGATTCAGACTTTTTGTTTTGCATTGCCTAAAGGTTGTGTTTGCCACTGTTCAGGGGTTTTTCGATGTAGTTTAAGCCGCGTCCCCGTCCCGGAGTAGAGACATTGGCTGCTGTGAGTGAGCTATCCCTGGCTTTCGACTGTAGGTAGTTGGCAGCAGAATATCCGCACGGGCGGAAACCCTGTTAATTTTGTAAGGTTTAAACGCATCTTTTTGAAACAGTTTCACTCCGGGTCACATTTTAGGTCGTAGATCCAAGTTGTGTGGTAACCTGACGGAGTGGGCCTAGCAACACTGGGTCAGGTCGAAACACGTTGGGCCTGATCTGTAGAAACCCACCATTTTCAAATTATCCTCTTGTATCCACTTTAAGAGTTCTGTTAAAGATTTAACAAAAGTAATAGCTTTTCAGTTATGTAGTCCCTAATACGAAAATAGAGAGTTTCAAAACGGGCGGTTTAGCACTTCATAATTTGTCTTGATATGGTGTGCTAACACAATGCAGTTATCTCTGAACACTGCTACTGTTCACTTGATTAATGTGGCAGTATTTTTATATCTACATGTGACGTGGGTGTTGCTGGGAAGACCAGCACTTGTTGCCCATCCCTCATTACTCTAGAACTGAATGGTTTGCTTGGTGGCTTCAAAAGACCGTGAACAGTCAGTTACGTTGCTGTGGGTCTGGAACCACATGAAGGCCAGATTGGGTGAAGGTAGCAGATTCCCTTTCCTAAAGGATGTTGTGATCTAGTTATGCTTTTACAACAATCCATGATAATTAACTGGCTTTATGTTCCACATTTTATTAAGTGAACTTAAATTCCACCAGCTGTTGAGGGAAGATTTGAACCCATATCGCAAGAGCTTGAGCGTGGGGTTCTGTGTGGTAGTGCCATTACTAATATACCACCATTTCCCCATTGTTATTGATATTTTTGCAGGGAGAGTACTATTGCTGGACCGTTAATCCAGACCTCCAGATAACATCCTGAAGACCCAGGTTCAAATCCCACCATGATAGATTAAGAATCTAATGATGACTGTGAATCCATTGCTGATTGTTGGAAAAACCCATCTGGTTCACTAATGTCCTTTAGGGAAGGAAACTGCCATCCTTAGCTAGCCTGGCCTACATGTGATTCTAGACCCATAGCAATATGGTTGACTTTCAACTGCCTGATGGGCAAAAATGCTGCTAGCCAGCGATGCCCTCATCCCTGAATGAGTACAGAAAAAAATTAAACTTGGTAACCTCCATTTGTACTAATAAATGAAGAGTTTTGTTTATTAAATGTTTGTTTGTGTGCATAAGCTATTTACCCAAGTGTGAGCTTGGAACGTTCTTTGAAACAAAAATAATGTGCTGAAAAGTGTGAAATAAAATGTATTCTGAACTAAAAATCGATGTCCAGTAAAATCTCAATAAATTGCATGGCAGGGGGGCCAATTCACAAGTTTTAAGCAGAACTTCAAGATAGGTGAGGAAGTCCCAATGCAACCATATTTGCCCATAAATGACTACAGCGCAGAGAAAGGCCTTTCAGCCCTTTGTCTTAGATTGTGTTGTATTTCAAAATAAAGGAAATTAAAACAGTGACGCAGTAAATACGTGAAAAATTATTTCATTTTTAAAATTGTTTACACCTTACGATGACTTGACTTTGAACGTAAAAGACATTGAAAAACCACGAGAATCAGTGCAAGAGAAATCTTTTCTTGCTTAGCGTACTGTCTTTGTACAAGATTGCCATGTGTTCATTGCTCTCAACCAACTTTTTCTTTATTTCTGTGCTGCGATGGTGTAATCCTGGAGCATGTCTACACCATTGCGGCTTCAGCTAGGGAAACGTGTGGGTGAGTGATTAGGCATTCATTGGACTCTTCAGAGATGATTTTCCTTCTTCTTCTTTGTTATGTTTTGTCTGTTTTCTGTATCACATCTCAGCAGTGCTCAGGGTCATCCAGGTGCCTTTGTTGACCTCATACAATGTGGCTAGTGTCTTGATATTTGCAAAGCACTGTGACTTCCGGAACTCTCCAGTCATAAGCGTCAGTTTAACAGCATCTTGCATGTTCGCACAGCCCAGAGCAGTTAAATGTTCTTTGCTTTCTGGCACTGCACCTTTTCTTTTTAAACGTTAAAGAGTGATCTAGTAAAACATGGTAAAGCAGTCCTGTTTAACATTCACATTAATAAAGTCTTGGTGTAAACTTGTTCAGTGCGTGACCAAGATCATTTTGCAGACATCACTGCAGCCTTGTCCATAATTTTGTTCTCTGAATTTGTCTAACTCTGCTCCACTTGGTTGGAGCAATCATATGAAAAGTATGCATGAGTTAATCTGGAGTTACCAGTATGAAAATTTGGTTTGTCACAAAATCCTTCTCTTGGATTTCCAGTTTTGCTGGTGGAGATGGTCAGCAGTTTCACCAAACCTGGACTCTTGGGTTATTTCTATTTAAAACTCATTGCAATTTCATTTTAATTTGCTTTCAATAAAGTGCCATAAAGTCAAGGAATTGATTTTGGAAAAAAATTACGGATTATGTTAGTCAGAATGATTCAGCCCATCTTTTTCTATTTGTCTTACATAAATATAATATGGGTCTGAATATAGTTGAACCACAGGCAGTACTATTTTCCAGTTTTGTTATTCGGTTTTAGGATGAATACACTGAACGTATTATCCAAAATGGTAAATTACCTTCTTTAAATTGTTTCCAGCACTACAGCCACAATGACAGTCATGTAATCATTCAAATTCTATTCTAATGTTACATGGTTCAAAATGCTGTCCAGACACAACTCAAGTTTGAAGGATATAATCTGCAATTTTTTATTACAGATGATTTTCATGATTCAGGTAGACATCGATGGAATCTTAATACACCATTTTAAGTTCCAAAATGTCAGTGACAATACTGGTTACTATTCAGTTAGAAATAGCTTGTAAAACTAATCTGCAAGATTAATTTTTCGAGTCTGTGACTCTTCATCAGAACTTATGAACTGTTCTAATGAACAGTCACTGGACTTGAAATGTTACCTCTGCTTTCTTGACATGGATGCTGATAGAATTGCTGAGTCTCTCCAGCAATTTCTGTTTTTGTTTCAGGTCTCCAACATCTGCCATTTTTTTATTATAGTCTGCAAGGTGTTCTGAAAGGCATGAGGATCATTTTACTGAACCAGCAATTTACAATACTTGGAGAAGTATATAGGGACAAACATATTTATCAGTTATGTTTTGAGAGTTAATCTAAGGGTAGAATAATACAGCATGGAAGGGGACCATTTGGCTTATCAAATCTGTTTTATTTTCAAAGAAGAATCCAACTAATCTTGCTCCCAACTCATGACTGCTGCTTTTAAATGGGCTTTCATTTTAACCTGGATTGACTTTTCATTTTGTGACATAAAATGTGCGGATTACAGCTGCTAAATCATCAATAAATGTTTAATGGATGGATATTGTGAAGATGCTGAATTTATCAATGACGATGTAATCGTTAATGTGGTGTGATTCTATGGTCCTGTTGTCTGAGCTACTGTCGTTAATTTGATGCTCCATTCCTATTTGTGTCCCTAAAGTAACCATGCACAGGCTATTTGTACTTATACGCAGAAATCAAATTTGTTATTTTAAATTTTCTGGAAAGGTATGATCTGTTATAGCACAAGCCATACTGTTGAAACATAAGTATATGGAATGATAATTTCACATTGCTGTAACACTAAGTTTTTCAGCTTTTGGTTCTACCATCTATCTTTTGTTTTAACCAACAGGAGTATTCTGAAGACAGTAACTCTGAGCCGAATGTGGATTTGGAAAATCAGTACTACAATTCCAAAGCTTTGAAGGAGGATGATCCTAAAGCAGCGCTGAGCAGCTTCCAAAAGGTTCTATATTACATCTTATCTAGTGGAATACATGTGATTAAATAATATTTTGTTAATATCTTTTCTGAACATCCTGTACAAGGGTAGTTTTTTCAATGTATCTACTAAGGCAATCTAGTTCTCTTAACCTAGCCTTGTGACATGTTATAGCACAAAAATATGTTATTGGACCATCAAATCTATGCTTTTTTTTAGATGAGCCACCAGATATAATCTTAATCTTGATAACTGTTGATAATTCATAAAATTATTTTCCAGAGACCATACAGGTGGCTTTTGTTCTCCAGGTCACCTGTTACATGCTTAAGTAGCACACCATTTTAGATGTCATTTGTCTTTTGAGAGCATTTTCACATGTTAGCCTACGTTTACACTAGACTGAATCATGAAAACAACCATAAACCCCATTAACTTTTGACATTTTTCTTTACAGAAAATTGTTACAACCAGCCTTAGTTTAACAAAATATAACTTAATTTGGTATTTGTTAAACGAAGTCAAAATGATTCAGTATTGAAAAATAACCCAATCTTACACACACTTCCTAGTAAAAATAATAAAATCATAAGGAATAGGAGGATAAAATTATTTCTGCTTAAACTTGCTCCACCATACAATAGTAGATCTGATTATAGCCGGAATTCCATGAGTGTATGTGAGGAGATGCATGGGAGAGCACGCTGATTCCCGCGATGGCAGGACTAACGTATGAGGAGAAATTAATTGATTAGAATTATATTTGCTGAAGTTCAGAATAATGATGGGGTTCTCATAGAAATCTATAAAATTGTAAAACAGGACAAGACAGGTAAATGCAGGAACGATGTACCTTATGACTGTGAATCCAGAACCAGGGGTCACGCTTTAAGGAACAAAAACAGAAAAGCTCAGCAGGTCTGGCAGCATCTCAGAAGAAGGTTCTGAGGAAGGGTCACTGGATCCAAAACGTTAACTCTGATTTTTTTTTCTGCACAGATGCTGCCAGACCTGCTGAGCTTTTCCAACAACTTCTATTTTTGCTCCTGATTTACAGCATCTGCAGTCCTTTTGGTTTTTATTCACTGTTTAAGGATTGAGATGAGGAGAATTCTTTTCACCCAGACAGTGGTGAGCCTATGGAATTCACTACCACAGAAAGCAGTCAAGGGCAGAATATTGTATAATTTCAAGATAGAGTTAGATGTAGCACTTGGGTATAGATGGATCAAAGGGTATAGGTGAAAAACAGGAATAAACTGTTCAGTTGGATGATCAGTTATGATCATAATGAGTGGCAGGACAGGCTTGAAGGACAAGGCCTAGTCTGCTCCAATTTTCTAAATTTCAAGCCTGTTTCCCATAACTCTGTAGTCCCTAATGGATCAAAAAATTATCAATGCGAGCTTCCACTACCCTAGATTAGAGAATTTTAAAAGATTAATAAACTTCTATTTGCTTCCGTCTTAAATGGGAGACCCCTTACTTTGAAACGTGTCCTCCTAGTTCAAATCTCCTCTATGTGGGGAAAGATCTCTAAGCATCTACCCCGTCAAGCCTGTTGAGAATCAGTATATTTCAGTGAGATCACCTCTCAATCTTCTAAACTCCTATGAGTATATGTTCATTGGTATTTCTTTTTATCAAACAACAATCTGCAAAGGAATTCATGAACTCTGCTTCAACAACTGTTTATGACAAATAATTCCACAATTTAGCCAGATTTTTGACAATATTCTTTTTATTTCTGTGATTATCTTGAATTTGTGTCCTTATGTTACCATCTACCTGTCCTTATGTTACCATCTACCTGTCCAGTGTTCATATTCTTTAATAGTTTATTGCAACCCGTCCTAACCTGGAACACCTCCATTGGGTCATTCTTCAGTATTTTTCCGACCATTAAATAAAGTCCTAACTTCTCAACTCTAACAACATCCTTCTCAATTACAACTGAATCTTTTTGTTTGCATTTATCTCTTTCATTGAATAAGTTGTCTCCAGTACAAAGTCAAGTATTCCATTTGCCTTTTTGAAATATCCATTTCTGTTTGTGCAGGAATCTTTATTAATAATCTGCAAATCTGACATTATTTGGTGCATATTTCCTTTTTTTTTCAATCTTTGCTTGAAAATGTACTATTTCATTTTATAGCATAAAAATAGCTGGTCTATGTCCAACTGCAGTCTTTCTCAGTCCTTGTCATGATTGTCATATTTCCTTCCCATGTGGCCTTACCACTTCTATTCTCCAATCAATGATTTCCTCTGAGGAATACACTTAAAAAAATGCAAGTTGGCATTATATTGTGTTTTGACCTCATTCTGGAAATTAGTATATACCAGAAAATGATAAATAGGTCAGTCCATATTTATTTATTTTGCGATTTTTAATTTATACTTGTTAACAGTGCCAATCCAGTTAATGGTTGACAATGATACAGTAAACAGTCCAAAACGTTGATCCAGAATTTGTGGTTTTAGTGATGGTAAAACTGTTGATATTTGCTTCCATTACTGTATAAATTAGGCAGCAACTGCTGGCATCTGCATGGAAATCTAGTAGTTACTAGTGGTGATATCCTGTTCCACAAAGTGCGCTGTTGTAATGTACTTTTTAAACATTTGCGTTTAAAAAAGAAATTGAAGATTAAACTTGTTCAGTGGATTCTGATTGAATTTTTAGCAGCCTTGTGTGTCATCGTTACTGCTGAAAAATCTCTTTAGCGCTGAAAAACTAAATTTACAAAAGTGGAGTGTTATTCTCTTATAATGTTTTAAAACTTTTGTATTTAAACTTTGAGATATTTTAGGATCCACTTAATCCTATCTATATGTCCCAATTTTGACTTTGATCCCTGGAAATTAAAATTAATAAGTGAATTATATTCCATGCTTTTTAATCTGGGGTTATCGTCAGTCTGTCTGATTGATGTGATTGTTGCTGGATGGCATTTTACCCCTTATAAGTAATGGCAAGTGTAAAATCATGTTGGATTTCTACACTGACCACAATCTGGGCAATAATTTAGTAATTTATTTGGGATTATTTTGTTATCCTTGTTTGCTTTCTTTCTCACTGTTATTTGTGACTTGTAATTTTTGATCACCCAGTTTGAAATTCAGTTTGATCTTTGTGCTGGATTTATTTATGGTCTAATTTGAGGAAATGTTGTTAATTATGCAGGCTATTAGCATTGTGGAAGTCTTTCAGATTAATTCACAGTCCTCTTCCGATCCAAGAATTTGATTAAAAAAAATGGAAATTTTATTTAACAAACATAATTGCTGTTTTTCTGATTTCTTAATTCTTTTTCTTTCATAATTTTGTAAAAGTTTTTCTTGGGATGTTTGTGTTGCTGACAAGATCAACATTTGTTGCCTAATCCCTAATTAACCATTGAAATGAGATGCTTATTCGGTCATTTCAGGGGGCAGTTTCAGAGTCAATCACATTGTTGTGTGTCTTGACTTACATGCAGGCTAGATGAGGCAGAGATTGAAGATTCCTTTCTCTAAAGGTCGTTAGTCAACCACATGGGATTTTTATAACAATCAGTGATAGTTGTCGTTGCCATTATTGAGGCTAGTTTATAATACCATCTCCCATCGTCAGAATTGAACTGGCGGTCAAACGTTCCATGCATGTCAACCAGCATTGGCTTCCGCATCCAGAAGGTGCTGTCGCACAAAGGCCTGCAGCATAAGAAATTATTAGAGGGATTTAATTTGACTCTGTATCCCCACAGGATTAATCTGGGTCTGTGGATGACTAGCCTGATGAAATGACCACCATACCACCACCTCCCCATTGTTAATGAATTTTTCCTTGCAGTCAGCAATTATCCTGAAATTAATTGAGAAGTCACATATTAAATTAAGTGGTAGCTGATTAGATTTGAGTCTCTGGATGAAGTCTTGCTTAGTGTTCACATTTTCAAAATGGTTGATAATTTGTGATTACATGCTGTTTTCTTAGCACCATGTTGTAACTGGTTAAGGTTGAACAACTTGTGTAATTATAAGTGTAGAAAGGTTATTTCATACTCCAATTTTTTAAGCTTGTCTTTCTTCTTTTCTGACATGAAATTATGAGGGTGAATAGATAATTCACATAAACCTCCCCATATGTTGATGTTCATCTGCTGTATCAGAAATGCTGTTTACTTAACTTCAATACCTTTCATGACTGAAAGTTCCATTTGCTTCAAATAGTTTAAACCACATTTAATTATAAATTGCCATGTAAAAATTAAGTGCTTGCCAAAATACAAAGAAACACACAAATCACTGCCTTACTTAGCAAATATATCCCAATGTTCAACTTGCATTAAAGAATTATGATTGTTGAACAGCAAAATTGTCTGGAATGTATCACTGTTGACTAGATTGAGGCATTATATGGTACAGCACTAAAAAGTGTTATATTGGTGCTAAACAGTTATGGCGCAAAGCAGTTGGGACCTATCCAGACTTGGGGGACTTGAACTGAAATGGAGGGCGCCCCTCACTACTTTGCATGAGTGTCATCAGGACAGTGACAGTTGATTTGCTTTACAACAGTTTAATATCAATGCAGAGCCACAGTTGCTTCATGCCGAACCTAAACCCATAGTGCATGTTCATGCACAGTCTAACTGAATGGGGATTACAATGAAGTAATATATTCGACATATTGTCCAGGCAAACGCTTAGTTCATCATAATTGCATGCTGCAAATCTTGCACTTCAGTGTACGAGTTCCTAAATATTTTTGAGCATTCAGCTCTGTACTTGATGAAATCAGCTTACCTTCTAAAATAATACATAAAGTGGCTGGCATTTCTCTTGTTCAGTTAATTTTGAAGTGTGAGCATTGCAGAATGAGTTTGAGAAGTAAGTAGCTGTTTTTGACACACATACGCAATAGAAATATTTAGATTATTTTTCCCACAGGTACTGGAACTGGAAGGTGAAAAGGGAGAGTGGGGATTTAAAGCGCTCAAACAGATGATTAAAATTAACTTTAAGTTGGTAAGAACACCAAATGATCATAATGTTACTACTTATCATGCTAATTGTATTTAAAACGATTTCTGTTTTATTATGAAAGTGTTAAACAAACAATACATTAATTAAATTGCCTTTGTTTCAAATGAAATCATAGAATAAAAACATTCTGACACTTTTATGCTTAATGTATTTCTTTGGATTACTTGTTTCTTTGTATGTACCTGGCTGTTAAATTCTGAAAAGATTACATGGTATTTCTAAGTGTAATGTTCGATTAAAGTCACATATAGAAGATAATTGAGCATTATTCTATAGGGTAACTATCCAGAAATGATGAACCGATATAAGCAGCTGCTAACATACATTCGGAGTGCAGTCACCAGGAATTATTCAGAAAAATCCATCAATTCCATCCTTGATTATATATCTACTTCTAAACAGGTATGCATTTGAAACTGATCTGCTGAAACTTTATTGTTGGTTATTGACATTTAACTTGTTTTTTCATAATTGTTCGTTTAAGTCATATTCTGCCACAGTTGTGGAAAACATTCTGAAAAATCAGCTGAATTTAAATGTGTTAATATTCAAAAGTTAAATGCAAATTTCCAGTCGATTCTCCTTTCAAGCCATGAATGCATCAACATTCTTGAATGCACTTAGCACCGTTATACATTGGGTCTGTAAGACTGGGAGTCACTTTTGCATCACTTCTTATAACTGGACAATGGTAAATGGGGAATGGCCATAATGTGAAGTTATTTGAGACAAGGAGAAAATATTTAGAGGATTCCCCATATATGTTTGCCACAATCTGCATTAGCTACAAAATCAATAAATTAGATCCTGAATTCAATAATTAGGACTATAAAGCACATTTCGTCCAAAGGAAGAAAAGAAGTCCCAAGACACTACACAAAAGTTTAATTGGACAAAAAATAAAATTACCAGTCCAAAGAAGGCTGTATTAGGAGGCGTCAGTAGAGGAATGACAAACAAGTGGGTGTTAAAGCAGGAGTGTGAAGTGGAGAAGTTAGGACACAGAAGATTGAAGGGAGAGTCACTAATGTTTGATTGAAAGGAGTCAGCAATGCAAAAAAGACTAGATAGGGAGAAAATGTAGAGTTATTAAAGTTGTAGGGTTGGTGAAGTTTGTAGATGTGGGAAGAGAAAGGCCATGAGAGTTTTAACATGATGGTGAAAAGTTTAAATTGGAGGCTTTGGGAAACTGTGAGGCATTGTAGATCAGTGAGCATAAGGTTAGTTGTTGAAGATCTTTGTGTGGAATAAGTCACAGGGAGCGGGAATTTTGGATATGCTGAAGTTTTTATGAAGGATGGGGGACCAGCTTGGAGAACATTAAAACAGTTGAGACTGGAGCTTGGATAAGCATGGATGTAAGTTTCATCGATGGAGGGAAAGAGGGCGGAATTGCTCAAAAGACTATGGAGTCTAACATGATCTCTAAAGCCAATGAACCCTGTATTGTGCTATTTGGTGAAATTTGTAACTGGATGTCAGGCAAGTAGTCTAAGAGCACAACAGAGCAAATGTCATCAAGTGCTGTCAACTGTAAAGATGTACATTTGTACAGTATTAATGAGATGAAGCGTTATGTAAAATTTTGACCTCTGCATCACAAAACAGGGACATGTCTTGCAAAAGTTTTTTTCATTTGCTACATAATGTACTTTTTAGTGAAATCTGATATAAGCTATTTTGTACTTTTCGAAAAGTTAAAAGATAATTTGTTTGTAATCAGTAAAGTTTTATCGGCAACTTACATTTGCACCTGCCTTAACAGTGTAAGTCTAAATATGTTGACTTGTTTAGTCCTCTGTAGGGCTTTGTTCAGCCACCTGTATATATACACATACGCATCGTCAGGATAGAGAAAAGAAGAACCTGGCCCCATGCAAATATGGAATGTAACTTGTGTTTTCCAACAACTTTTTAAACCTAATTTTAGAGTTTTTTTTAAAGATTATAATAACAGGTTTAACTTAAACTGAGTCCCTTGAGCATTTCAGATTTTATTTTCACAGCAGTAAAATTGCATTCAGGGATTTTCCAGGATTTCTGATCTTGATTGTTATCCAATGACACCTGCTAAAAAGATGTACGTATCTTTTCAGGGTCACCTGTGATGTTTTTTCCACTTTTGAATAGGCTGCCAACATTTCCCTGTCATAAAGAGCATCTATTTGGGGTTGAGGTTTTGGAGGACTTTTTGGCAGCTGCAAAATGATATGCCAAGCATTCTTGCAAAACCAGGAATGTACATTTGATTTTCACGTGCTTTTAAAACAGAATGTTAGTAGATAAATTGTACAAATACCGTAAATGTATCTGATGTACATGTATACTTACACAGTGTTCATTTTATGTCCTACTTTTAGTATGCTTTCAATTTTGTGGGCTTCATATTTGTCCGGTTATGTTTGTTTTAATCTGCGTGGATTAATCAAGCACTCCAGCTTGTCAGCAAATACCAACTTTTCTGTGATCTTTTCTCTCTTTTAAAACTTACTACTTACAATGCTGAATGTTTTAGTGCTTTTTGGAACTTGTCCTTTCTCCTATGATGTTTTAACTTGAAAGTCAACAGGAATAGTCCTTCAAAGAAGGACATTCATACTCAGTGATCCTTGAGTTTGAGTGTAGTTCTCATTTTTCATTCTTTTATATCTCAGAAGTGCAATAGGTACATAGCTCTTTCTCAGCTCTTGCTCAGAAATAGCTAGAGAAATTCAGCAGGTCCAGTATCTGTGGAGAGAAAACAGTCCACTTTTCAAGTCCAGTGACCCTACTTAAGAACTGCATTCTGAAGTGTTAATTGCTTCCTCTCCATGGATGCTGCCAGCCCTGCTGAGAAATAAAACAAAAATATGGAGAGATAAATATTGTCCAGGACATCAGGACAACACCTGTGCTGCTTTCTGAATAGTGTCTTGGTATCTTATACATCCACCTGAAAGGGCAGGTTGGTTTCCTTTAAATGTCTTGTCTGTAAAAACAGACCTTCTCAAAAATTGCACGGAATTTTCAACCTGAATTAGCTACTCTAGTCCTCAATTGAGGGTCAAACCTGCAAACCTTGAGTGAGAAGCAAGAATTCTACTGCTGAGTCTAGATAACTTGATTTCAGTTCTCCACACCAGCTTCTGATTTTTTTTTAAAATTCCAAATGTTTTCTCAGAGTCCTTCTCCTATATGTTGTGAAACAAACAGAAACGATGCAGAAATAGTGATAGTTTACAATTTCCTAAGCAGTAGATCAGTTAATATTGTAAAATCATGGACTATAACAGTCCAATACAAATGACCTGTGCCAGTAAAACACACAAATCATAATGCTCTCCACTGTTTCCATAGCCCTTTCCCTCTTCCTGAAAATTAACTAGTAGAAGATGAGTACTTTAGCTATCAGTAGTGGTGGTCAGTATTTGAACTCTCAGATATCACTGGATGCTTCTGCAGGACTGGCGTATCTGTCTTCTGAAAATTTATTCTTCATGATGCCTCAAAAAAGCCTGTGAAAACAAAATAATTGCTAGTCCATAACATTCCACAGTTGGTTCTTTGCCTTATCTTCAGTTCCTCATTCTACACTCAGCTGTTTTCTTTACTACAGCTACTTAAGTTTGTGTACAATAATGTAGGGCAAGGTAATGTTACTGTGATGTATTTTAGGGCTCATTATAGAGTTAGAATAGAGAAATTTTAACCTTTTTGTACTATGCATTGTGTGACTGTGACATTTTGGCCTTAAAACCATAAATGTTCATTACTCTATATTTTCTTTGCACTTTCCCCAGCTAAAACTCCATGTGTTATTAATTGCTTTGATAAGTGTACCAGCAATTTCTCATTACAACTCAGAAGCATTGTCTCTTAAATAGGAATAGGAGAAAGTGTGTACAGGAAGGAAGCATTCTAGGAGAGTTTAATGTTCTTCTCCAGTCTTATTATTACTCTTTCATTTTGTTTTACCTACTTATTATATTTTATTTGCATTTCAGTTTTATTTCTGAACTTTTTTTGTGATGTCTCCCTTTTCTGAACCTTTTTTTAAAAACTTTTTCTGTTTTGTCACGTTACTTTTTCTTCCCATTTTAACATCTTTCTGTCCTTTTCACATTTTTATTTCTATCTCCTCCTTCCCCTTCCCTTTTTTTTTTCTCCTTTACCTGCCCTCTCCGGAACCTGTTGATCTACCTTGTTCAAGCAGCAGAAGTCGATGAAGAGGCAGGGTAGCAACGGGGAAATCGCAGAAACGGACCTGAAAGCTTGCTTTGGAGGGGAAGCTGAATCCAAGGTCAGAAAAAGATTTGCATAATGTCAGGAGACAAAGATATGGACCAAAACCTAACATGATTGCTTGCTGTTTGCTTTTTCTTGCCAATGGTGGAGGGATTAAGTAAATCAGAGCTATGTTAACCTTCATTACATACCTGGATGGCAAGCTATAGGCACAGACATATGGGAATTGTGGAAATAGCAAGTGAGCAAGCACATTTGAACGTTTTTGCAGTTTCTAGACAGTTATGTCATGATAACTCCCATGTTTTGCATGTCCATATAGGCCTCTAGTGATTCAAGACACTTAGACTTGTTGTGCTGTAGAAATAGTGTGAAAAAGGAAGTTCTGAACCTTTACCGCCATCAACAAGATATACACACATACACAAGAAGAAACTTTCATGAGAATAATGTGTGGTGTTTAGTGATGGGGATGCATTAAATAAACTGAAATGTAACTGTACTAGTTTTCTGCCTCTCATGTGACCTGTCATTTTCTTGTGATGCAATGTTAGAGAAAATTTTGGATCGTCTGAAAGTGCCTCAGAAACTAAATATTCTTAACATGGTAACCATATTCAGACTCATTTTCCAACTCCTACCAAAGCTGTTATCTATAAAAACTCCAATTTTGTTTTAAACTTTGATGATAAAATTAATTCTAGCACCCTTTCCAAATGAGAGCAAATCCCTTCTAATAGGAGCAGTAAACTATAATTGAGAGTTAAATTTTTTTAAAACTTAAGAATAACCATGAACAACCCATCACTGAAGTCTGGTACTTGGTGTAAAATTGCACCTTGCGCATGATGGTTATAGATTATATGGTTTTACAAATGACTGACAGAATCTGATCGTAGCAACAATGAGTGCTAGTTGCAGCACCAGTGCACAGGTTTAAAAGTGTTTAAAGAAGAAATGGCCTTTTCTCACTTTACTCTCATATACTTAATAACAATGCATTTTACAGACCCAATGTAGGCACAGTGGGCCAAGTGGCCTCCTCCTGTGCTATAATCATTCTGATTTTAATATATAGTCCACGCTTATAGCTTTTTAGCCTGTGAACAAAATCTGAGCTCTTCCACTTTTAATTAGGATCATGGTCCCAGCTAAATAAACAGTAATCCTCATCCGTCTTTTGGGGGGAATGCAACTTTATTAAAACTTTCCTTTTCCTGCAGATGGATTTGTTGCAAGAATTTTATGAAACCACGCTTGAAGCTTTGAAAGATGCAAAGAATGATCGGTTATGGTTTAAGACAAACACAAAGGTAATTATGGTCTTTTTGTTATAGTTAAAAATCTGTGTATCATTTTTAAAACCCTAATTAATTTAATACTCTGGGCAAAACAGCTATGATATTCAATTAACCAATGTTAACTGTTAATTGTTTACAGCTTGGCAAACTGTATTTGGAAAGAGAAGAATTTGGGAAACTACAGAAAATATTGCGCCAACTCCACCAATCATGTCAGGTAGTCTGACTTCTCTTGGAAAATCCAGGGAATAGTAAAGATCTGGATTAAGTGTTGAGTTTTTTTTTGATAACAATAGTTTTTTGACCTGGTATATTTACAGAAATTTCAAATAAAGATTGAGAGTGAAGACAGAGTCACATTCAAGAATTTCAATGTTAGGCAAAGGTAATTATACAGGCCTGAGGAGAGAGTTGGCCCAAGTGGACTGGGCAGAAATATTAAAAGGCAGGACATTTGAAGGACAGTGGAAAATGCTTAGAGCAATACTAAATACCTCTCAAAGTATATTCCTGAGAGAAAGATGAATTGTAATAAGGTGAAAAATCATCCATTGCTTAATGAAGAAGTCAAAGATAACGTAAATGCAAAAAATAGGGCATATCATACTGCAAAAGTTAGTGGTATTCTGGGAGAACTTTAAACATCGGCACAGGGTTACTAAGAATGAAATCAAGAGGTGAGATAGACTAGGAAAGAAAAATTAGCAGATTAGCAAATTAGCAGAAAACATAAGCACTGATCCCAAAAGCTTCTATAAGTGTATAGAAGAAAGAGAATAATGAAAGTGTATGTTGGCCCTTTAGAGGACAAAAATGGTGAGGTAATAATGGGAAACCCAGAAATGGCAAAGGCAAGGCACTAAACCAATATTTTATATCTGTTTTCATGTTGATAATTTCTTCCAAACAACTGCAGTTAGTACAGAGGAGCTTGATGAAATTACTATAACTAGTGAGAAGGTATTAAGTAAACTGATAGGATTAAAGGCAGATAAGTTCCCGGAGCTGATGGCCTGCAGCTGAGGGCATTAATGGAGGTGGCAGCAGAGATAGTGGATGGGTTAATTATCATTTGGAAAATTCTCTGGAATCCGGAAAGGTGAAAGTGGATTGGAACATGCAAATGTGATACCTTTATTCAAAAAAGGAGATTGGCAAAAATTTGGAAACTATAGACCAGTTAGTTTGACCTCTGTAGTGGGAAAGTTGCTGGAGTTAATCACAAAGGAGGAGATAACTGAACAATGGGAGAAACAAAGCTCAATTCATCAATGTCAGCACAGTTTCATGAAAAGCAAGAAGTGCTTGATAAACTTGTTGGAGTTCTTTGAGGTTGTAACCAGCAAGATAGATAATGAGGATCCAGTGAATGTGGTGGATCTAGACTTCAGAAGACATTTGACAAGGTGCCACAAAAGAGACTGATCCAGAAGGTTAGATCCCACGAGGGTTAAGAATAGCATATTGGCTTGGGTAGAGGATTGGCTGACTAATAGGGTTGGGATAAATGGGTCCTTCTCTGGATGGTGAACTGTAACTAGTGGGGTGCTGCAGGGTTCAACTATGGACCTCAACTATTTGCAATGTTTATAAATGATCTGCAAGCAGGGACAGAGTGTAACATAGTGAAGTTTATGGATGATACTAAAATAGGTCAGCAAGCAGGCAGTGATGACGAGATAAAGAGCTTACAGATGGATATTGAGAAACTAGAAGAATGGGTCAGAATTTGGCAGTTGGAAATTAATGTGGATAGTGTGAGGTTGTCCATTTTGCCAGAAAAAATAGCAAATTATTATGTAAATAGGAAGCGGATTCAAAGTGCATCAATGCAGAAGGATCTGGGCATCTTTGTGCATAAATTGCAGAAAGTGGATATGCAGGTGCAGCATCATCATAAAGGCAAATGGAACCCTGGCATTTATTGCAAAAAGTCTGGATTATAAAAGTAAAAGAAGTGTTATTACAATCATACAAGGTGTTGGTGAAATTACGTCTAGAATATTGTATCCAGTTCTGGCCTCCTTACTTGAAGGAAGAGGTGGTGGCACTGAAGGCAGTTCAGAGGAGGTTTGCAAGTTTGATTCCAGGGATGAAAGGGTTGTCATAGGAGGAGGATTGAATAGCTTGGGCTTTTATTCGTCAGAGTTCAGAAGAATAAGTGTGGGGTTTGCAGTGGGGGGAATCTAATTGAGGTATATAAAATGCGAAAGGGGATTGATAAGGTGGAAGTGGAACAGACGTTCCCCCTTGTGGGACAGTCTCAAACGAGGGTGTAAGTATAGAGTGAGACAAGGTCAGTTCAAAACTGAGATGAGGAGAAACTGCTCCCCTCTCAGGGGGTTGTGAATCTGCGGAACTTACTGCCACAGAGTGCAGTGGAGGCAGAATCAATCAACAGATTCAAGAAAGGAATAGATATGTTTCCGATGAAGAGGGGGGTAAAGGGCTATGGGGAGCAGGTAGGAAAATGGAGTTGAGACCAGGATAAGATCAGCCATGATCATATTAAATGGCAGAGCAGGCTCAAAGGGCTGAATTGACTACTCCCACTCCTAAATCCTATGTTCCTATGTAAAATTGAACTCATGACTGGCCACTGAGTGATGCAACACTGACTTCAGGTGACTTCTTCTAGGCTAATAAATATATCCAGTACTGGGAGCTAGCCAAATTGAAAACCTTGGGTATGAACCCAAACATGGTTATAGGCAAAAATCTAAGTGCTATTATGAATCAGACGCCCTCAAGAATTTTTTTATGGCTAATTTTGATTCCCTTTATTAGAAGTGAGAAAGAGAACTGTTGTTTTTAACTTTTGTTGCAAATAATTTACCATCTGTGTACTCAATGCTACAGATTTTAAGCTTAAATATTTTCTACTGCTTTCTTGTGCAGAATTTCTGATTTTAAAAATGAGTCACTTACCTAACAATTAATATAATACCAATGTCTAAATTAATTATAACGTTGTAAATTATCCAAATTGACAGTTTTGATTTTAATGTCATCTGAAAAGTGTCACAGAGCTGCCAAACTAAATTTATTCTGTATGCAGGTCTCCAGAGCAGGGCATGAACTCTCAAATGTCAGACTCTGAAGTAAAAGTCAAAGCAGACAGTTCGTCACCTTGAAAGCTTAGTTGTACCTTGAACAGATTTTGTAAAATGACATGTAAACAGTATTAGAAACATATCTGTGAGACCTTTATCTTGTACAATCTATAAAGTGTATTATATTTTACCGTGTTGACATCACTTCAGTTTACAATATTTCAGCAATAGGTGAAGTACAAAGTTGTATTTAAGGTAGGACAACATCAAAGTTCACAACTGGTCTTGAATTACTAAAGACTTGTTGCCACTGTATTCTTGAGAGATAAAAGGTACTGCAGATGCTGGAGAATCCGAGATAACAAGCCACTGTGTACAGCTTAGAAGAGTATCCTTCACCTAAAACAATCTAAAATTAATCCTACAGCTTTAATCTTTACCCCTGACACTTTATCTTTCTCTCCTTCAAACATGTATCCAATTTTATCTTAAAAGCTACATTGATTTATGCCTGAATAAGACTGTGAAGGGTGTATTGGATTGTCACAAGGGTTTTCCTTGTTTAAAAACAAAAATTTCCTAGCCATTCTTCATAACAATTTTAAATTGATTACCTCAGTAGGCACCGACACCCCACTCGCAGGAAATAACCTTCCTATATTTAACTAATGAAAGCTTAATTTGATTAAAACTTGAGTTAAATCTTACCTATCTCTAACGCAGTCAAAATAGTTACATGTTTCACCTGATACTTAAAGATTTCCACCCCAATATAATTCAGATGAACCCCTGCTGTACAGTCTCTATGTATTTAATTCCCATTCTATAACAGGATACCTAAACAGGAGACACAGTGCTGTGGTATGGACCAATCTGTTCCTTGTTCAAACACCCTTTTTCTCTTACCCTCTTCCTTGCTGGCTTTCTCTATTGCACTTGCAGACTCCCTCTGTTGCATGCTTATTGTGTCATCTCACCCTCCCTGTGTGCACCTGCACCACCTCCCCTGCATGCCATTGCTCCCTGTTGCCCTAGCATGTGTCTGCTTCCTCAGTTTGGTGTTGTGCCCCTCACTTCACTTGCTGACTCGTTCTGACATTCTCTCTAATGTTCTTTCTCTGTATTCGGGGTTTATTCATCAGGCTGTTTAAGAATCTGTAACACTTAACACGCTGCCAACCTGCACTTTTGAACTTGAGCTAAAACTTAGCCATCATGTAAAACCTCACATTATTCACAATACATAAAAATGTCAGCACTTCTCTGTTCCTCCCACGCTCCAGTCTCCCTTCCCAACAACATGAACATTAAACGCTCATCTTCGCAGCCCTTATAATTATGCACATTTGCTACCTCATTGCAATTCAAAGCAATTTTGTTCTTTGCATTCATTGACTAATTTTCTATTAACAGATTTTCAATTTACACTTATGTGAACCAAAATATAGTTATTCTGTTGGAATTGCATATTTTACCCTTCAAAGCCATAATCTACTTTATGCATATGTTCCAGTTGACAGTGCAATAGCCTTTTCCTCCTTTTAAAATAAAGTCTTGTAATTTAGAGAATAGTGGAAGAGGAGATCTTTTGGTAATTAATAAATAAAAAAATAACATGCAGATAATTAGCGAAACCTATTCAATTGCAGGGTTGCCAATCTATTTTATACAATCTCTTGCTTTCGATTAATTTGATATAATAAATTCCTGTGTATTTTCCAAAATTGTTTTTGGTATTTTATAGACTGATGATGGTGAGGATGATTTGAAGAAAGGAACACAACTATTAGAAATTTATGCCCTTGAGATCCAGATGTACACTGCACAAAAGAACAACAAGAAATTGAAAGCACTGTATGAACAGTCTTTACACATTAAATCTGCCATCCCTCATCCACTTATCATGGGAGTTATTAGAGGTGAGAATTGAAGTAATAAAATTATCAAAATTAATCCATGGTATTTTGTTCAAATACTAAGTATGTTAATCTGCTATTTCCTGGATATTTGCACATTGACTTTGTTTCCTTTTGTTATTTAGTGAAATGTTGCACAAAATATACTTACAAAAAATATTAATAAATCATTAAACCAATAATACATCTAGATTTTTGAAAGAGATTTTGGTTTTTAGCCAGATTTTATATGCTAGCAGATCTCCTGTGCTGTTCAAGCAAAATCAAGTCCATGTGAGATGCCTGTGCTCTGCTTCTGATGCTAAGATGAATGATTTGTTTATCATTTTTAAAAGGCATTGCATCTAATTTCTGTAGATAAGCAGAACCTAAGGTCCCTTAAAAATTAAATGCTCAGGGAAATTTTCAGACTTGAAGGCATTTACTTTTCTAAATTTTTCTTTAGTTGAAATTTTGGGGCTTTTTCCAAACTGTGATGGTGGCTTTCAAATGTCTTATATTTTTGTTTTGAAAAATTCTGATCTCCTATGATATTTTAGTTTGTGGCTAACGTATGGTTGTAATGCTTAGCTCCTCTTAAGCTCAGTGCTTCCATTTTACCTTTTGGGCATTTGACCTACATAGCTCCTGAGGTCAGTCAGAGTGGATTCATTATTTGATGAAAGCAATTTAGGTGGAGGTCAGAGAAACAGCATTACTTTTCGTTGTGCTGTCAGCATTCTGCACGGGTACTATAGAATCACCTGTGACACAGTAGGAGGTTATTGAGCCTATCAATTCTATGCTGGTGCTCCCCAGAGAAATCCTGTTAGCCCAATCACCTGCTTGATCCCTGTAACTCTGCAGGCTACTTTTCTTCTGGTGTCCATCCAATTTCCTTTTTAAGGTCACTGATTTTGTTCCAGCACCTTCTGGGACAAAGAATTTCAGGTCTTTAACATTGTTATTAATAGTAACTCTCCAATTAGGCATGCATACAGTCTGCTCCGAGAGATTCTACCAATGCAATCTAAAACCAGCTTTTGGTATATATGAATGAACAGTTTAAGTTCTGTTCCTCACTGGAATCTCATTACACTGCACCTGTTATGTTCACTTTGTAACTTAAATGGAGCAGACCAGTTCTTCCAGCATCTAATTGGGTATCACAGGTTTTGTTTAAAGTGAATTGTTAGGATTTGTAGTGAAAGAATGTGTATGTTATTGCCACTGCAACAAAACACAATGTCCAGTAGGTGGCAACAGAGGCACTGACTAGGGTGGATACTATGAAAATAATAAAGTGAGCAATACATCAAGAGCATACATTTTGAGAGTTATAACTGTCAGAATTGGATCATCCTTCTAAATACTTACAGATTTTTCACCCATAGGACCTGAATTCAAGTCCAACACAAAAAACTTCAATTAAAATTTCCACTGATGGTATTAAAATTGTATCTGATTTGTTGCAGAATGTGGAGGTAAGATGCACTTAAGAGAAGGAGAATTCGAAAAGGCACATACTGATTTCTTTGAGGCGTTCAAGAATTATGATGAATCAGGAAGCCCTAGACGTACCACCTGCCTGAAATATTTGGTTTTGGCTAATATGTTGATGAAGTCAGGAATTAATCCTTTTGACTCTCAGGAGGTAAAGTTGTGCAACTAAATTCTAACATTTATTTCCCCACTTCTTTTAAGCATTTTATTGCAATGCTTACTAATTCTGTTCTGTTTAGGCCAAACCATACAAGAACGATCCAGAGATTCTTGCAATGACAAATTTAGTAAGGTAAGTTATTTTGTTTAGGGGAGTATAACTCCTTTTTTTTTCCCTGTATATAAATTACAATAAAAGGTTTGAATAATTTTGGAAGAAAGGCCTGACTTATAGTTTGTGTGTGCTCCTTTTGTCTTAATTTGAGGGAGCGTTCTTGATCAGGCTAATAATTAAGTTAATGTATTTTATTGCTGTTATATTGGAAACCACAAGTTGTCCAAATCTGCCATTGAAGATTTCATGGGAAAAATCAGGTGAAACAAAAATTGTTGTAATTATGTAAAGTCTATTGAGCTTGCAAATGCATGAAGAACAACGTATGTCTGAGAAAATATCTTGAAGAAACATCTGATCATAAGATAGTTATGATGAAAGAAAGTTATTTTAACTGATCTTGTTGCATCTGCTAAGGAAGATCTCAATATCTTCTCCCACTCATAGCATCTGTTTGTTTCTCAATTGATTACAGTGCCAATATTATATATGGCACCCTCTCCCTGCTTCATGGTAAATGTCCTGGCATTCTTAAAATGATATTTAGTGGTTTCAACCCATATCTCCTTAACTTCAATATATTGAAATGAATTCATAGAATTGGAACAATAAAATGATATGTGAAATTTGGCGGTATTTTACTGAACTACTCAGTTGCGCATTCGTTACTAATTATCTTGAGATTTGTCTATTGCATTCTGCAAGGGTTGTTCAGAAAAAATTGGCATCATGTAGAAACAAAGTAGCTTGCACTGGCCAAGGCAGTTAGTCTGTCCAATTTTTTTTTTTTTTAAAAGTTGAAGATTGTACAATTCTAATACACTAGATATTCTCTAGATTGTTGATTGTAAGCTGTATAAAAATAGCCATTTATTGATAAATTGAAAAACAAGATAGTAAACTGTGCATACCAGAATGTGTAATTCAGTGCCTGAAATTGGATTTCTAGTTGGGCAAAATGTGATGTGGTGCACTTCATCTCAAGTAGGAATTGAAGACTAATTTTCACTTCAAAGGTTTCAATCTGGAAACTATTATTGCAGCAAAAATATTTAGTAGATTATGTAAATATAATAAGACCATTAGAAATAGAAACAGGAGTAGAATGATCAGCCCCTCGAGCCTGCTGTACCATCCTCTCAGCATTACTGAAGTTACATCGGTGGAATTCAGGGAGAGCTAGGCGATTGGATACTAAAATGGCTTGAAGATAGGAGACAAATGGTAGTGGTGGAAGGTTGTTTTTCAGACTGGATGGCTGTGACCAGGGGTGCTCCACAGGGATTGGTGCTGGGTCCAGCTCCATTTTGTCACTTTGTTTATCATTTATATGAACGATTTGGATGAGAATTAAGAGACATGGTTAGTCCATTTGCAGATGACAGCAAAATTGGTGGTACAGTCAACATTGAAGAAGGTTATTTAAGATTACAAAGGGATCTTGATCAATTGGGCTAATGGGTTGAGGATTGGCAGATGGGGTTTAATTTGGATACGTGCAAGGTATTGCATTATGGTAAAACAAACAAGGGCAGCGTTTGCGCAGTTAATGGTAAGGCCCTGAGTAGTGTTGTCGAACACAGAGACCTAAGGATTCAGGTGCATAATTCATTGAAAGTTGTGTCACAAGTAGACAGGGTGGTTAATAAAATGTTTATTTTAATTATAAAATGCCTTGATTGCTCAGGCCATTGAATGAAGGAGTTGGGACGTCATGTTGAAGTTGTACAGGATATTGGTGAGGTCACTTTTGGAGTAATGTGTACAGTTCTGGTCACCCTGCTATAGGAAGGATATTAAATTGGAGAGGGTTCACAAAAAATTTGCCAGGATGTAGCTGGGACTGGAGGGTTTGAGTTAAAAATAGAGGCTAAATAGGCTGGGACTTCTTTCACTGGAGCATAGTTGTTTGAGGTGTGACATTTTAGAGGTTTATCAAATCATGAAGCACATAAATAAGGTGAATAGCAACGGTCTCTTTCCCTAGGGTGGGGGAATTCAAAACTATGGGCCATAACTTTAAAGTGAGAGGAGAACGATTTTAAAGGTACTTGAGAGGCAACTTTTTCGCACAGAGGATGGTTCATATGTGGAATAACCTGCCAGAGGAAGTGGTAGATGTAGGTACAGTTGCAACATTTAAAATTCATTTGGATAGATACATCAACAGGAAAGGTTTAGAGGGATATGAGCCAAATGCAGAGAAGTGGGACTAGTTTAGTTTGGGGAAACTTGGTTGGCACAAACAAGCTGGACCAAATGGTCTGTTTCTGTGCTGTCTGACTCTGACTCTGTCTACCTGTGAAGCCCCTTAAGAATCCTACATGTTTCAATTCATCACCTCATTTTTCTAAGTTGCTTGAGTAACGTGTTTAACCTTTACTCATAAGATAATCCCTGCATACTGGGAATCATCCAAGTGAACCGTCTTTGAACTGTCTCTCAAATTTAATAATATCTTTTCTGAAATAAGGGGACCAAAACTGCACATAGTACTCCAGATGTGGTCTCACTAGCACCTTGAACAGTTACAGTAAGATTTGCCTGCTGTTGTACTCCAACCTGTCAAAGTTAGGGCCAACACTCCATAAGCCTTCCTGATTACCTGCATGCTAGTATTCTGTGTGTTTTATGCATAAGTAGCCCCAAGTTCTATATGTTGCAGCTTTCTGCAGTTTTTCTCTAAATAATATTGTTGTTTTGTTCTCTTCCAAATGAACAATTTCACATTTTCCCACATTATACTCCATGTGCCAACTTTTTGCCTACTTACGTATCAATACTTGTGTTTAAACAACGTATCCATCTCGCAAACTGCCTTTCAACCTATTTTTGTGTCATGTGCATATTTGACTACAGTATGTTTGTTTGCTTCCTTCCTCCAAGTCATTAATATTATCTTGTAAAAATATCTTGTATAATTTTGCTTTAGGCTATAGTTCAGGAAATCTGACATTGTGAATAGTATAATTACATCTGTTTCAGTTTAGTGAACTAGCTGATTTTTACATAAAACTAAAAACAGACATGGTCTTTTAAACAAGCTTAAAAGCTTTAATTGAGATTGGCATATTTACTAAATTGTTAATTTGAGAGTATTTGCCTTTGGTTTGATGAATTTATTTTAGTGGTCCTGTTAGTGAGCACAAGTGAATAGTTTAATTATGGTCATTTAGAAATGAAGATAACTTGGCAGTTTTTGCTCAAGCACGTCACTTTGCAGTGTAAGTCACTTGTGTTGAGCTGATCCCTGTAACCTGGTTTGACTGTCTTATTTGATGTCCACTCAAACCACTCAAAACATTGCTAAAAAGCTACACCAAGTCAAAAGTTTTTGTTTGCATTAATTAGGACTGGGATGCACGAAACAAAACTTAATTAACCGTTGTTGCTGCATCTCAATGCCAATGAATTAGCACCTTCTTGTCATGCTGGATAAATTATTTCCCTTGGTTTGATTCTTTGCATACCAGTCCAAATGAGTGCAAGACTAAAAGTTTTGACTTCATGTCTCTTATTAGGAATATTTAGGTTCTGTACTACTAAGCAATCATTTCTAATCATTGTGTAATGAGTATAATTCTGAATCTTTATATTCACATATGTTCCCATCAGTATTGATCAACTAGTTAAAAACAAAAACTTGTGTGAGGAAATATCGGGTTCAATCAGTGTTTAAGGATTTTAAAGTTTAGAATTTACAACTTCTCTGTCAGCAAAATTGAGCAAAGTAATTCAAGATATTGACAACTTCTGGCTAATTTATATATTCTGCACATAACGTTCTGAAACCACTATAATAGATGAAACCTTATTCAACGCATTTGATTTAGAGAAAAACAGTCTTGTTCATGTAATTACCTAGGACAAACGTTATAATTGGATTATACTGTATTAATACTACAGACTGGGAGGATAAAAGATCTACTAAGTTCTGAAGAGAGAAAATTCAAGTTAAAGTACTTTTTTTCAGTGCCTATCAAAATAATGACATCACTGAATTTGAGAAGATTCTGAAAACCAATCACAGTAACATCATGGATGACCCCTTCATAAGGGAGCACATAGAAGGTATTGTTAAGCAAATTGTTTATATGCGTATATTTCAGATATCCATGCTATGAAATGCTTGTCTTTGAGTATTACTTTTTAAAATGTTTGTGCTGCAATAACTGCTGTCCCACTTTATTATTTAAATAAAGCATGCAGGGTGTTTGCATTTGTTGGCGGGAAGAGATGATGCAGCAGGGGCAACTGAACAACTGGTTTCAATACTGTGGGCAAAGAGATCCTTGTGCGTACTTTTGGAATGCCTTACACAAGGATCTAAAACTGTGGTAATTAAGCCTGGAGTTATTTTGCCTTATAAAACAAGCAATGAGATTTTGGCACAGAAAAGCAAAGCCCAACAATGGTAAATGTGATCCTGAAGATCTGGTGCCATATGAGTAAACCACTTAAGCTTTACTTAAATCTGGGTACTTGAATTTGGCGTTTTATAGGTTTTTTTGAAGGTTTGAGCAGTTTTAAGTGGTTGGATCCCATTCTAGCCATTGATAACAGGTACACATCTATAAAGGTGTTTTCCATCTTTGTTTGATCATATCCATGGCTCCACTTTGCAAGGAAAGTAGACACCCTAACCTAATAATACCCCTTCCCCACACACTGTATTCCTTGTGCAAGTCTTACTTAGAAGCCATTGATGACTGTTCTAGAAAATTGAAGATTGTTCTGTGGCAGCTGTTACAGCAAAGTGTTACAGCAAGAGGGAAGTCATTTGGCCCATCATACCTGCACTGGCTCATTAAATGAGCATCATTAGCAAGTACCAATTCCTGCTTTTTCCCCGTATATTTGCATAATATTTTTATCCAAATAATCATCCAATACCATCTTGAATGGCTCAATTAAACCTGCCTCCATCACACTTCCAGGCAATGTCTAACTACTTGCTGAGTTTATCTTCTACAGCTGTAAAGGTTAATTTGTTTCTTTTCTGATCAGTGCATTATATTGCATTGAAGTTAACAGGTGTGCATGATTTTTGATTTCTTATTGCCCACCTTGAATTGTTACTGTCATCTATTTGCCCAGATGCTATGTAAATTCCAAATCTTCCTTTTGTTTTAAATTCACATACATGCTGAGAATCTCCCCTTATCACTGTTGGAAACATTGTTCTACATTATATAATATGCTCTTGGAGACTAAGGTATAGGATAAAGTACATCTACTTTACACATTATAGTAGATTATAATATTGTACAATGTAACATGAACCTCTAAAGCAAATGTCCAGGAGTCTGGATCCCATTAATAATAAACTTGTGTTGCCCTAGTATGTGCCTGTGTATTCTTTTCAACAGTTAAGACTTGAGATGATAACGGAGTTTTTTTTTTCACAGAGTTATTGAGGAACATCAGAACACAAGTCCTGATAAAATTAATAAAGCCTTACACGAGGATACATATACCTTTTATTTCAAAGGTGAAATTGCATGTTTCTGTTGATGCTTGTTCACTTGACTTCAATGTTCCTTTGGAAAAAAAATTAGTTTAATATCTTCTGCTCTGGCATTCAGTCATCAGTGATTCAAACTTTGAACTAATTATCTCTGACAACAGAGCATTCTGTTAGACCAATATATATTTCCTGGGGTCAATTTAAAATATGTTAACTGAATTCACAATATTTGTTTGGAGACCGGAAAGTTGATATCCAATTTTGTAGTTGCTATGGAGTGTAAATACTGAATAATTGCTAAACTGGGAAATTGAATGCTGGAGAAGAGACCAGAAAGATCACCCTCCTGACTTAGAAAGTGCTTACTGATCATGAAGTAAAGTTAATGGCAGCAGTGGAAAGTAAAATGATAAACTCTTGCTATAATCATGAAGCAGCTTTGGGAGATGATAATGGAAATGTTTGTGTGCTGAATGAAAGGAAGCCCATGAAGCTATTAATATGATAAAATGAATTGAATTCGAGTCTACCCACCCATTTACTCTATTTCATTTCTTTGTTTGACTCTTTATACTTTTCACTTATTCTTCACCACCACCCCCCTCCCCAAGTCGTGGTGCTTTGAGCTTGCTCTGCAATGCTTGTGAATTTCTAATTGCTCACGTATGACTCAAAAACTTAATCAGAAAATTAAACATTCCTTGTTCAATTGACATCTAATTTATTTTCATTGTCAACATTTTACATTTTCCATTGTTCTTATTCCCATTTATTACTTCCTTTTTTAAATCTCTAGGAGTTGAACATAGATGTAGCTGATGTAGAGAGCTTGTTGGTGCAATGCATACTGGACAAGTAAGTACTATTTTTTTTAAAAAGAAAGATTTACATTGGTATAGTGCTTCTCACCATGCCACAAGTGTAATTACTATTATAATGTAGGAACCAAACAGCTAATCTGTGCTAAGGCCCAACAAACTCCCACAGACAGCAATGTGATAATGGCCAGATTAACATTTTTGTGATTTTGATTGGGGTCTAAATAATGACCAAGTCTCTTAATTTCACTGCTGTTCTTCAAAATGTTGCCATGGTAACCAAGTAGGTATTTATGATCTTGGTTTAATGTCTCACCTGAAAGATGACATGTCTGACAGTGCTGTGATTGAGTGTCGGCCTTGCTTTTTTTTGTGCTCAAGCCCTGGAGTGGGATTTGAGCTCAGGAATTTCGAAATTCAAAGGCAAATTTGCTACCAACTGAGCCACAACTCGCACTAAAGGTAGTATTTATTGCCTTAAGAGTTTTCCTGAGGTGTCACACATTATTTCAATAGGTTATCAGTTACAATAAAAGAATGATAATGATTGTATCAGAGATAATAGGAACTGCAGATGCTGGACAATCCGAGATAACAAGGTGTGGAGCTGGATGAACACAGCAGGCCGAGCAGGAGCATAGGAACATCATTTTCTGATGAAGGTCCAGGCCCGAAACATCAAGCTTTCCTGCTTCTATGATGCTGCTTGGCCTGCTGTGTTCATCCAGCTCCACACCTTGTTATCTCGATGATAATGATTCTCTGTTTTCAATTTGGTAACCTTTTAATTACTCATACTGATTGCCCCAGAAATTAACAGTCATTGATACATATTTATAGAGTCGCACAGCACAAAAATAGACCCTTCGGTTCAAATTATCCATGCCGAACAAGTTTCCCAAACTAAACTAGTCCCACTTGCCTGCGTTTAGCCCATATCCGTCTAAACCTATCCAGATGTCTTTTAAACTGTTGTAATTGTACCTGCATCTACCACTTCCACTAGCAGTTCATTCCACACGTGAACAACCCTCTGTGAAAAATTGCCACTCATGTCCTTTTTAAATCTTTCACTTCTCACCCTAAAATTATGGCCCCTAGTTTTGAACTTCCCTAATCTGGGAAAAGAACCTTTGCTATTCACCTTATCTATATTCTCATAACCTTATAAACCTCTATAAGGTTACCAGTGAAAGAAGTCCCAGCCTGTGCTTGTGACTCAATTCCTCAATCCCAGCAACATCCTGGTAATTTTTTTTTCTGAACCTTCTCCAATCCTACAGCAGGGAGACCAGAACCAGTAAATAGTACTCCAAAACTGGCCTCACCAATGTCCTGTACAACCTCAACATGATGTCACAACTCCTATATCTATGATCTCAGCAATAAAGGCGAACATGCTAAATGCCTTCTTAACCACCCTGTCTGTCACGATTTACAAAGAACTATATATCTCAACCCCTAGGGGTCTCTGTTCGACAACACTACCCAGGGCCCTACCACGAACTGTTTAAGTCCTACCTTGTTTGTTTTACCAAAATGCAATACTTCGCATTTATCCAAATTAAACTCCGTCTGCCACTCCTCAATAGCATTACCATCACTTAATTCCCCACTATCAATATCCCAGTGGTGATCATTGACTATTTAGTGTATTAGTTTAGAATTTAATATGCTACATACTACAGTTATCATTAAGAAATCTTGAAAGTATTCAGTTTCAGTGACTAAAAATGCATTTCATTTTATTTCTAGCACTATCCATGGTCGGATTGATCAAGTCAACCAATTGCTCGAATTAGATCATCAGAAAAGAGGCGGGGCTCGGTATACTGCATTAGATAAATGGACCAATCAGCTTAACACGCTCAACCAAGCAGTTGTCAGCAAATTGGCTTGATGCAATTTAGGCTTCTACAGTAACACAATAAGGAAAAAATGCAGTGATGTAAACCTTAAAAACTGAGAATGGCTGATCTGCTGTTGGTTGGCCCTGAAGACTACCAGAGCTATGGCAGAAGTGCATTTTGATCAACTGGTTTGTGTTTTGTTGCTGCATTTGTCCCAAGACACAGCTTTAATCTGAAGAAAACCAAACTGCTACAGGACTTGTGGTTTATCAACAATGTGCCCTCCATCGTAAGGGAAATGACAGTCCAAGAGCTGTTAGTGTCAAAATTTAAAAACAGACTCTTCACTTTGACATCTAAATATTTTAGCATTAGAACACCTCTATCTGAAATGTTAAACCAAACCTGCAATAATTTGAAAACGTGTACCAGTTTTTGGAAATACATTCTTTCATGTACGATTTGGCATGGTTGCGTCATTCTACAAAATGTTTTGTCAACTTCCAAATTATGTGGCCCATGAGTTCTCTGTACCTCCAGTGTAGTAAAACTTTAGACAGGAACCTTCATCTGTGGCACACTCACATTAGGATTGAAGCAGCAAAATAAAATACAGCTCAGAAATTGGAAATGCTGTAATTTTGGAGTGCTTCCATTGTTTTTTTTTCCATTCTTAACAATTCACATAAAAAGCATGCACACTTTCCATCTCTTTGGCCCCAGTAGATCTGCTCCACATACTTTAAAATATAAGGTTTATTAAGACAAAGTGGGAATTCAATTGACTTATCCAAAAAAAATCCATTTTTAACTAGTTTCAGTGTAGTACGTCAACTAGCCTAGTACACAGAACTGAAAGCATATCATTTGATAGTTTATACTCTTTCAATGCGATACGTCTGGGTATTGTGCCATAGAACAAGTTCAACCTTTGCTAAGCTTTAATTGGCTGAAGCTGTTAAATGCAATTATTCTTGAGGGTGCTGCCTGTCTGAATAGTCAAAATACAGCACTTTGATCTTGGAATTTTGAGTATGGCTTTTTTTAAAATATGTCTTATTACTGATGAATCAGAAAAATAAACAGTTATCACAAGCTTCCACTCCTCAACATGTTTTTACCCTGAATGTAACGGCCGGATCTTGAATTCTTCTGTTTCCTAGTAAGCATTGTTGCCTGTGTTACCAGGTTAAAGCAACTCCCTTAATCATAATGTGCCCGTTAGTTGGTTGCATCTTGCATGAAAAATGACTTCTTTCAAATTCACATTTGAGGTTTTCATTATTTTTTTCCTGAACATTTCACTATTCATTGCATGCTTTGACCTACTTAAAATTTGGAGTCCTTTTCAAAGCAGAAGTTTTAATGTTTATGTTGACCAGTGCTAAGCATGATGTATGCTGCTGTTAATTTTATTTATGCAATTGGCATTCCTGTTCTAATGATTTGACAAGATAAATGTACATGATTATAAATTTAGACAATTTATATATGATATAGTTAAGTTGCAAATGAATTTATTATACTTAATGTATTTCGGAACATACTTGAGTGAACTTTCTATAAAGACAGCACAGTACTGATCTGCAAACTATCTAAGCATTTCAAATGTAGCACACTACATTTATATTTTGTATTTAAAAGTTTTAATTTATAGTTTGCAACAAAAAATGCCCAAGCTGAAAGTTTTTTCCAGTCTTTTCAGCAACATTAAAATTTATTATTTTATATTGAATGTTTAGCATTGTATTTATATTCTAGCTCAGTAATGTTTTTTTTACACCAAGGGTAAGGGTAGTGGTGTGGTTTGGCCTCCACCACAAGAAACTGAATTTTAATATTTTTCAATTTTTAATTTCTTTAAAAACCTTGACTATAATTAAAGTGAAGCTACAAAATTGTTTAGCTACCTTGTATTTTGCGAATTTTGTTTATTTTAGGTGAGTGTTGTCACCCATAAACAGAACTTGCAAATACAAAGCCAAAAGTTACAGAATCTGACATCTTTTGAAGGAGAGGTGATGGGCATGCATTAAATAGCTTCCAAACTTGGAAAATGTCAGCCAAACTATCAATTATTCCAGAGGAAAGACTGAAATGTTCAATCCCAACTTCATCTTTCAACGCTCCCATATTTTATGTATAGGATTTAATGGATAAATTTTGAGTGAAAGACCTATACCAGATGATCTTCCTCCACAACCTGACAGACCAACAGTCATGATTAACCTAGAATTATACAAGTCCAGCCTTTATAACCTAAATCTGTAATAATAATCTTTCTATAGCCTCATTATTTGATAGTCCACCATGTTGTGGTCAGAAAAGTGACTGAAAAAAATGCAGGTTTTCATTATCAGCCTTTTTGGGAAACTTGCAATGTAAATTTATGGGTTTTTTTTCCAACAGCAAGTTTGTCCAAAAAAGAAAAAGACTTCTGAGAGATTCTTGTTGACGCAGCTTCTGATTTTGAGGTAATACTGCAAAGACTTCCTTTATACAGTTCAAACGCACCCCCAGAAAATAAGGATTTGTCTTATTTTGGTCTTTAAGCAAATGGCAGTTCTCATCGATAGAAACAAGAATGAATGAAAAATGCAATCTGTTGTCCATAATGATTCTCAGTTTTATCCATGAGAACTTGTTACAGTTAAATGATAATTATTCCTGAATTACTTTTGGGAACATTGAGGTCAAGCATTCATAGATTTATTAAGAATATTGTACATGCAGTATTACGTGATGCACTTTATAGATAGTAATAATAAATCATAGAATCCCTACAGTGTGGAAGCAGGCCATTCAGTCCATTGAGACCCGAGTGACCTGCCAAAAAGTGTCCCACACAGACCCACCCTTGCCCTGTAACCCTACATTTCCCATGGCTAATCCACCTAGCCAGCACACCTCTGGATGTATTTAGCACAGCCATTTCACCTAACGTGCACATATTTGGACTGCGGGGACAGACCGGAGCTCCCAGAGGAAACCCATGCAGACACTGATGAGAACATGCAAAATCCATACAGACACAGTCTTCTAAGGGTGGAATTGAACCAGGGTCCCTGGTGCTGTGAGGGAGCGGTGCTAACCGCTGAACCATTGAGCTGCCCTGAAACAGCTTACATGTGATTCACTTTTGCCCGCACCATTTTGAGCTTGATCATTGCAAATATTCATTGTGAGCTGCCACTTTTTAATATATTTCTCTCGCCTTAGCTATATTCAATTTACAAATTTGTAAATCAAACATCAAACGCATTAGTTATATCAAACACATACTGGAGAGATATCACTAGTATTCTAGCCAATATTTGTCCTTCCATCAGCATCACAAAATCACATCATTTGATCGCTACCACAGTGCTGTTTTTGAGAGCTTGCTGTGCATACTGGTTATCATGAAGTTGTAAAATGCTTTGGGCTGTTTTGTGATTTGAAAGTAACCGCATTAGGGAATATATTTGTTTCAGTGATTTGAATATATTCTATACTTGCAGATACAGATCTGTGCTGCAATGATTAACATCAGTTTCTAATCCTCTTAGTCAATGAAGCACAGGAACATTTCCAGTTCAAGGCTGCAGTCTTTATAAGGCATATACTTATCTTGAGGTAACACATTTAAATGTTGACACAATACGGATATTAGTCGGTGATGCTGACGCAACTAAACCAGAAACAGAAGGTTTCAAGGTCTCCTTACAAATAACTCTCCGTTTAGCAAAAAGGAACTTTATCTGCCTGATGTAGTCTACTGTTATTTACTTTCTTACCCATGACTTCAGTTTTCTCAATTAATAAGTGGTTGCTATCTTAATCACAGTAATTCTATTTTTAATATTTTAAGGTCTCAGCAAAAATTTGTAGCTCAGGTTGTGGAATGTAGTTGTTTGTTAGGTCACCAAGCCAGTTTTCTGTGGTGTGCAGACATTTCGTTACCCTTCTAGGCAACATCATCAGTGCAACCTCTAATCAGAGTGTTGGTGCTCTGCTTCCTTCTGGATTTATATGATCCTCTGGTGTGATGGTCTTGTCGCTTCTGGTTCTGTTGTCATGGCAGCAGTTTGTATATGAGGTCTATTTCTATGTGTTTGTTAATGGAGTCTCATGTTGAGAACCAGCCTTCCCCAGAAAGTCCCTTGCGTGTCTGGTGTTTGCTTGTCCCAGTATGGTCACTTGTCCCAGTCAGACTGATGGCCCTCACTGTCTGTGTATTGAGACAAGTGAATACTGGTCATGTCTTTTTACTGCCAGCTGGTGTTCATGTATCCTGGTCATCCGTTTCCTCCATGGTTGTCAATGTAATGTTTATTGCACTCGCTGCCTTCTATTCTGTACCTCACGTTGGTCTTGTTTGCTGTCAGTATGGGGTCTTTAGTCTTTGAAAACATTTGGCCAGTGTTGCTGTAGTTTTGCGCACAGTTGTGACCTTATGCGGTCTTAGGAGTCTGGTAGTCATTTATGATTTTTTTTTTTATGTAGGATAGCGTTGCTAGTGTCTTCTGTTATACGATGTCCTCTGACTGTTGTTTGTTTTGTAGGCATCTGCGGACAAAACTTCTTGGATATCCGTTGTCGGTGAAAACTTTGTGCAGGTGTTCCTCTTCCGTTTTCCAGAGTTCTGGGGTGTCGCAGTCTGATGCGGCTCATTTAAGTCGTGTCTTGATGCAGCTCTGTTCGTGTATGGTGGGTTGGTTGCTATTTGAAGTTAAGGATTTGTTCCATGTTTGTGGCCTCCCTGTATACTCGGGTCTGGAATTTACCATTTAAAGAGCCACATCACACTGCAACACCCCAGAACTCCAGAGAATGGAAGAGGAACACCTGCACAAAGTTCTCACTGCCAACGGATACCCAAGAAGTTTCGTCCTCAGATGCCTACAAAACAAAAGACTGTCAGAGGACACGAAACAACAGAAGACATTAGCAACGCTTCCCTACATCAAACCTATATCGGAAATGACTACCAGACTCCTAAGACCACATAAGATCACGATTGCACACAAACCTACAGCAACACTGCACCAAATGTTATCAAAGACTAAAGACCCTGTACCAACAGTAAACAAGACTTAACGTGATATACAGAATACAATGCAGTGACTGCAATAAACATTGGACAAACAGGGAAGAAACGGATGATCAGGATATACGAACACCAGCTGGCAGTAAAAAGATATGACCAGTATTCACTTGTCTCAATACACACAGACAATGAGGGACATCAGTTTGACTGGGACAAAGTGACCATACTGGGACAAGCGAACACTAGACACGCAAGGGACTTTCTGGAAGCCTGGTTCTCAACACTGGACTCCGTTAACAAACACACAGAAATAGACCCCATAGGCGGACTGCTGCTAAAACAACAGAACCAGAAGCAACATGACCATCGCACCAGAGGATCATATAAATCCGAAGGAACAGAACACCACCGCTTCCATTAGAGGTTGCACTGATGATGATGCCTAGAAGGGTAACAAAATGTCTGCACACCATAGAACAACTAGCTTGGTGAGCTAACGAACCACTGCATCTATTTTTAATATCACAATATCACAAGGCTAAAATCTCGCAGTATAAATAGTAAAATAGCAACACTGCACTTCAAGTAATTCTGATTAAATTTCTCCTGATCCACGTCGTCTTTAAAAAAGGTTTTTATCATATTTAATCAGTCTCCTCCTTTAACTGCTATGCTTGTTTCTTTTATTTATATGTACTGATTTTTCACATTTTACAACAGCATCTGTTAAAAAGTTCCCCTAATATTTTGCTACATTTTAGACCAACTTTTTCCGTGCTTTGTTCTTTCAGTATTTACAGCCTACTCAAATATTTGAAATTTCTGTAGATAATTTAAGTGGAGAATGTTGCAGTATGCCATAAGCTGTTTATATTATTACAAAAACCACTGCATGGGAAAGTTCCTAAGAATTTCTTCAGTATTTTAAACATCATGATATTTGTAACAAACTCCTATTCACGCCTGGTCTTAGGTAAGTTTTGTGGATACTTTAATTAAATCTGTATATCCGTGATCTCTCAATTTTAGGTCTTATTTTCTCTAGTTGATGTGCTGAAAGCATGACACTCATTAGATTCAAGCATGCTTTATAAACCATATTTTTGAAATTTGACAATCAGGTGCAAAAGTAAGAATCATGTGCTTTATGAGCATGTGGTTAGAGATGTAAAAAGACATAGAAGAACTTGAAGAAGCAAAATGTTAAGCTACTGAAGACGGATTTATTTGGTCCCGTCGTGAACAAGAGAACTGAGACCCCAAATTTCAGAATCCTTTCTGTTATCTGTAAAGGTCTATAACTATGATATTAGTTTGGTGAGTTTAATTTAGTTCACAAAACTATTCCTAAATATTCACATAGAAATTTGAAGTCGTGTTCATGTTTATAGTGTGGCAAACGCTTTATCTGGATCAAATCCTCTAGTATAACTAACCCAGGATTATTTGATGCAGATAGTGGCAGCTGGAAATGAGCAAAGACTAGGTCTAGAACCTTTATCATTCACCATGATAACTAGAGTATCTCTGGCATTCTGTAGGGTTGTTTCCACCCCAACCTCACATGCAAATTTTTAGAAACAATTGAGGTGAAGTTAATACCCTACAGTGTTGCAAAATGGACAAGGTAACAGCCTGTTCTACACTGTATCCATTTTCTTTTCAATTGAAGTCAACGGACCTGGTGTTAAATGGGTTATTAATTTGAAAAGAACATGTTTCAGAGCAAGTTAAGATTAATTTCATAATCCCATGTATTTTGTAATTTCATTTTTTTGGTTACTTGCATGTTACTTAGATGTAAAATAACACCACCGTGATGGCAGCACTATGCAACTGAGTAAACTTAACATTTAACATAAAAACCAATGACTCACCATGACCTCAGTGAGTAAGATGAGGTTGTTTGCTAAAGCAATTTTGGGAAAACTTGGTCTCTAAATTCAAGCTGCTTTTGACCCTAGTATTTTTTGTCAGTATAATTAATTAATTGAAGTTGAAAAGTTTGCAAGTGTCTACTATTCACGAATGACACTTAGTCTTGAAGCTTTCATTCTCAGTTATGTTGTAGGCTTAGTGCTTTTCTAAGGCCCCAATTGATTACGTTAATTTCTATTTACATAAATGCGTTTTTATGATCTGGTCTCTGTCCATAAGATTAGCAGGAAATTCGAGTGTAAGTGAACTTGGAGAGGAGCTCTAAAGAAAGCAAAATTGGAGATCTATGAAATAAGAGGACAAGAGAGTGTATTGCAGTACAGTGATACTATTGTCTCTAAACTGAAAGCTCTAGATTCAAGTCCTATTCCGTGACTTAATGGCCAAGGATGGTGCATTTATAATGTGGCCAAACAGATGGCGTATCAACTTGCAAAATCTTCCAACATAAGCCAACGAAGGTATTAAGACTGGGAGAGATTCCAAGTCAGCCAAACGGTGGGAAAAGAAATTGGAGCCTCTTCCATTGCCATCCACAGCTCCAGGTTACAATTAAACAATTAAAGGTGTACACGGCAACTTGGAAACCTTGGGAGGCTCAGTGGCAGGGTAACTGATATGTCCAGATTGGTGTCAGAAACACAGGGTTCAAAGTGTTTTAGTGGTGTCCATTTGGAACCTGTCTCCTTGCCCAGCACATGATGGAGATTTTGTTGTATGTCAGGCAGTATGGACTGTATTTGAGCAGAGAACTGAAGAAGTAGAAGTTTGTGTTGGTGTCACCCATTTTAGACATTAAAGGTTTAAAAATGGCATAAGCACCAAATGTGAGCAATTTCTGATTTAATGTAAGCACTGCCATTTCAAAACTCCATGTTCCAAACTGCACCCTCTCTCAACTTCACATAGTTGAACGTGATGTTAAGTAGCTTAAAGGACAACAGCCTGCAATCTCACCAATGATATTTGAAGAAACTATTGACTACGTTAAGATAACTTGTTGGTTTATTTCTTATGGTTTTTCAACAATGCTGTGAGTTTTTGTTGCTTTCTATAGTCTGGTAAAGTTTCAAAAGCGCATGGTGTAGCAATTACGGAAATATTTTTTGCTGACCTAAAATCTTCTGCACCGATTAGTTGCTTCCAGACATATGTAGACTTGTAAACAGTGAGAGTGACTTGAAGAATGAATGGGGACACAGAGATAAGGCTGAACTGTTAGGAGAAACAGCAGGAGGAGACCATATGAGAAAATAATATATAGGGAGCAGATTCCTTGAATAATGGATTGTTAAGAGTGCTGAGCTGCCCTCAAAACTCACTTACACAATGGTAGCTAGAGGTATGATGCCAGCAGTCTCAGTTTCCATCGCAGTATACCTTCCCTCTTCCAATTAGTTCATGTCTCCAGCTGTGTGTCATTCTCTCATGCAAGACATAGGGCAATAATATCAGTGAGTTTTGTGCAATTTGTGTAGGTGATCTGGCTTTTATTATTGAACAGCTAGCCCTATGATTGCAGTTCCAGGCTGATGACAGTAACACTACACCACCACCTCCCTAGTTTAAATTACGCTGGGAAATAATCATATGGAGCACCTTGCTAATATGTGAAACCAATGAACTACGTGGGGAGCACGAGAAGCACAAAGAAATCATTACAATGAGCCGGTAGAACGATGTTGGTCCCTGGAATTCCACCTAATTAGCACAGATTAAAAACACATTTTAATTCCCACTCTTTATTTTTGGAGACTACCCCTCTTACAACCAAGAAAGTTTTGTTGAATTTCTGATCAGACAATGATTACGAACATGATTGATAGAAAGTATACTATCAGTGGTCAAAATCTTCATTGATGAATTTTTACAACTGACAGGTAAATCTTATTAATCAGTTTTGTTAGCATGATAAATTTGTTGTTTGTTTTTATGATTATTCCTGAACTTATTCACTCAATTACAGTCAATTGCAAACTTAAGTTGCTTTTGCACAATGAAATAAATAATGTGGTAAAACATAATATCGCTTATTTCAAAGGAAATTTACTCGGCAATACATTATTACAACAACAAATGTACTGGGTCTTACTTATTCTTCCATGGTTTTCTTACAAAAGTAAAAATAAGAGATGGTTTTGATGTCATGGTATGGTGTGACAGTTGATGATCTGTAACTGTCATGTTGTGATATTCATGTTAGCTCCTGTAATATAAATATAAGTGAGGTACATTGTACTGAAGAATTCAATGAACATTTATAACAGTTCCTGGTATCTACAAATGTATGCTACAATTGCAGATACTTTGTGTCTGAGCTCATGCTAAGAAATTTGGATGTGCTATAGCATATTTCCTTCAGCATATCATGCTACAAGATAACTTAGCTTGGTTAGATGGAAACCAAGACCTTTACACCATTGGCCATGTGCCACGATATGGTGATATCATGAGCATGTCGCTGAAAGGTATATTACATATCTTCTATGGGACATAATATACAAGTCTGAGTGCATTTCTACCATTTGATGTGTCATCCCTGTTGCAACATTGATAATGCCAGCAAAAACATGGGAATGAAGAAAAAAAAACTGAAGATCACGTTCTTCTTTTCAACAACGACTTTGGTGGAGTCCCTAGTTCAAAGGCACTTGTGCCCTGATCAACGGATCCAACATTGGGAAGGGGTCCTGCTGAGGGTCAACTCCGTCTTCCCCAGCCCCAGCCAAGAATTCTCCCACCTACACTCATCCAATTGTGGCCTCTCTGTGTCTCTTGACGAACTTAGGCCTCTCAGCAGCTCACCTATTCCCAGTGGCACTGATGGACCATGAAGAGCTCCCAGCCTCTGATGGCCAGCAGTGTTTCCTTGGTGGGGAGGCAGGGACAGTACAATTTCTACCCCTCGATCCTAAATCCCAGAGAAGAGCCACTACTGCCCACTTATTCTGGAGGTTTCCCAATTGAAGCAATGCAGGGGTCTTGTCAACTCTCCAGCCAGCAGGTGAGACCTCTCTCACCTAGATTAAATTCCACCTCTTAATTTAGCAAGCCATTCCAAGGAATTGCAAAGGCTCATTATAATATAAATTCCAACATAAGCCACAAAAGGAGATATGAAGTGAGATGGCCAAAAACTTGGTCCACCAGAAAGGTTTTAAGAAGCATCCTAAAAGAGGGAAGAGAAATTGAAAGTTTACAGAGAGAATTCTAAAGCTTTAGCTTTTGGCAGTCAAAGCCATGGCCACTACCAGTGCAGTGATTTTTCAGTCACATACTTTTATGAAGTAAATTACATTGGCTGAATAGAACTCAACAGATCCAGTCTTCCCAATATTTAAGTGGAGGAAATATTTCCTTGTTCTGAACTGGATGTTGGTCAAACATTTGACAATTTAGAGTCAGTGGAGGGGTAGAGGGAGATAGTGGTGAAGTCCGGCTGGCTGCCATCAGTGTACAGGTGGAAACTGAAGCTGTCTTTTTGAATGGTGCTACTGACGGGCAGATCGTAGATGAGAAATAGGGACCGGGGCAAGGATCAATTCCACACACTTTATTTGTTGTGCTTTCAGTCAGCTATTCACATATGTACACAGATGTATGCATGCTCACAAATGTATCAATACTACGGTATGCTGTCATCACTGGCTTGCAAGCATGAAAAGTGATTGACTCTTTATGCCACTACAGTACATGTATATAAGAATGGAAAATTTATCAAGTGTGAAGCTAATGGAATACAATGGTAGTGAGTGGGTTGAAACATTTGATATAATTATATCTTCCAGTAATGCAAGACACAATAGTCCTTTCATTAGGTTATGACCTGTGGCAGTGGAATTTAATTCTCATTTGTCTTTCACATTACTCAATGCAAATTCAAGTCTCATCAAGTTAATGTGTCTTGCAGGCATGCAAGATGCAGAACATGATCCCAACACATTTTAAATTTTTGCAGCAGTACATTACAGGAAAATCAGGAAATCCACAGCTTGTGGCACTTTGTTTTGTCTGTGCTGCAAGCTGAGGAATTCCTGATTTAATACAGCACTTTGGCAGCTCAGTTGCAAAGTGTTGACTCCTGAAAGAGATTACAATGTCATGGATAACAAGCATGGGGCTGGATGAACACAGCAGGTCAAGCAGCATCATAGGAGCAGGAAAACTTGTCATGGATTTGTGTTGTGATATACAATAAAGGATTCTTACAATGAATTAAGTAGATTTGTTAAGCTGAGGAATTTAATGTTTTAGATCACATATTACAACCCTAATTTAGAAAATTGTCTCTAATTAGTTGAACTCTAGTGAATTAAATTTCAACAGAGGAGATTAATTTCAAGTATGTTAAATGTGTATCGAAATCGCCATCATTCTCTCAGACAATGCAAATATTGTGATAGAATTTTGCTATGACTTCTGAAAGAATCTGGACAATATCATGCTCATTTAAATAGAATTTGAGGACACAAAGAAGATTTGTTTTATACAATGTTTTTCACAACCACCAGATGTCTCAAAGCATTTTTCAGCCCATTAAATGCTTTTGAAGTTCATTCACTATTCTAGTAATAAGAAACAGTACAACCAATATGCGAACAGCTTCCATAATATAGTTATGAGTAGATGACTTTTTTTGACGTTGTTTGAGGGACAGATTTTGATGCAGAACATTGAAGGGTTTCGGCCCGAAATGTTGACTTCCCTGCTGCTGGAATGCTGTCTGACCAGCTATGCTCTTTTATCTCCACATTCATTGACATCAGGGATAATTCTCCTGCTCCTTTTCAAAAACATCCCTAGCTACCCAGGCAGATGGGATTTCAATTCAACATTACAACCAAAGGCAGTGCCTCTGTCTGTGCAGTACTCCTTCAATACTGTTCTGAGGGAGGGTCACTGCACCCGAAGCGTTAACTCTGAAATTTTCTTCGCAGATGTTGTCAGACCTGCTTCTCCAGCAACTTCTGTTTTTCTCCTTCAATATCGCACTGGAGTGTCAACCTTGATTCTTGCCCATAAAGCAGGACTCAAACCCAGATGAATCTGACACAGGGGTTAGCTTGCTACCAACCCATGATCTCACTGACTAATGGAACAGACTTGATGGGTTTACTGGCCTAATTCTGCTTCTATGTCTTATGGTCTAGCTAAGCCACAACTGACTTTCACTGGTTTCCTTTCAACTTTTATCTCCCTATGCTGAAGCTCTATTCCGACTAATCACACCATGACAAACTCCCACCTGGCCAGTCCCTTTTCATGTTTGAGGTCATATAATGAATAAGGACAGTCTATTTAATTACAAAGGGCCTGAGAAAAACAATCAATCCTATTCTCATTCAACATCTCCAAATGCACATTTCACCAAGGGTAATTTAGACAGCAATCAGACCTGGGAATATCTACTGATATTTTTTTGCCACCCTAGCCTAAGGCACTGAAGCAGATTGTAGCAATCTTAACTGTTGTGAATGAATTAACTCATCAGGGCTGTAAATTAAACCTGAGGTGTTCTCATTTGTATTGCTGTCTATTTTGTTTCAAACAATTTGACTTCTGCCATAAAACAACCTGCAATATCTAAGAAGTGTCTCTCTTACAAGTAGGGCTTTATTAATACAACAGAGCTCAGAACAAATAAGTTAAATATAATTCTGTTTGAGAATCAATTGAAACAAGTGCATCAAATGGTCCCTTGACCTGTCCATCCTCCCTGGACTGACCTATCTCCTCCCTACCCCCCAACCTACACTCACCTTTACAGGCTCCATCCCCGCCTCTTCGACTTGTCTGCCTCCTTTCCACCTATCCTCTCCTCTATCCATCCTCTATCCACCTCCCCCTCTCTCCCTATTTATTTCAGAACCCTCTTCCCCTCCCCCATTTCTGATGAAGGGTTTAGGCCCGAAACGTCAAGCTTTCCTGCTCCTATGATGCAGCTTGGCCTGCTGTGTTCATCCAGCTCCACACCTTGTTATCTCGGATTCTCCAGCATCTGCAGTACCTTTTATCTCTGAACAATTCCTTATGGGTTTTAAAAAAACATTCCTCTAAACAAAAACGATTTGCATAAAATGACCCCATCAAATGTGCTCAAAACAATAATGAATCTGTGAAAAAATCTATTAAAAATTGTAATTTTGTAAATACAATGACACCATAAAACAGAAATATTTAAATCGAATTTACTTCGAGTGCAGATACTTTATTTCACTGACAGTCCTTTTAGTGAGCTACAAGCTGGACAAATTAACATTTTGGTTTTATACACGTCAAATATTTCATGCTTGCATGAAGATAGCCAGGTTTAAGGTCTATACAATTTTACGCTCAGACTGTGACTTAATGAGCCTGCAATGCAACAGCTGGTTTACTGGCCTTAGAAATATGGCAATAACAACATCTTCCAGTGCCATGTTGCTACTATGATTAGACTCAAAACAAGATAGTTGTGATTGTCAACTTAACAGTTGATTGCACAAAGTATATGAAGTCAACTTACTCTATGTCCTGACATGGAAAATTGTCCAAACGAAGGTACATCATGGCCCTTGTGGCCCTGACTGGCTTTGCCACTATAATCTAGCTGTGGTCATCTCATCTGTTGCAGATATTGCAGAGGGATCAGCGTGTCTTGTGACATGAATCATTAAAAGTCATTATGCACATTCAGCAAGTGATTAGAAAGCCAAATAGAAAATTGGAGTTATTGTAAGTGGGATGGGATGTGAAAGTACATCTGTTTTGCTGTAGTTATACAGGCCTAGATTACATCTAGAGCATGAAGTACAGTTCTGGTCACCTTGTTTGAAAGAAGATTTAATTGTATTAGAATCAGTTCAGAGAATGTTCACGTGATTCTTTCCTAGGATGAGGGGCTTCTTTTATTAAAAAAAGGTTGAACATGTAACCATTAGACAGTAAGAACTGCTGATGCTGAAGTCAGAGATAACACAGTGTGGAGCTGGAGGAGCACAGCAGGCCAGGCAGCATCAGAGGAGCAGGAAAGTTGACATTTTGGTTCGGGACCCTTCTAAACATGAACATGTCACCATTGCGAAAAAACAAAAGAACTGCGGATGCTGTAAACCAGGAAACAAAATAGAAGTCGCTGGAAAAGCTCAGCAGGTCTGGCAGCATCTGTGAAGGAAAAATCAGAGTTAACATTTTGGGTCTGGAAGGGTCACTGGACCCAAAACGTTAACTCTTGTTTTTTCCATCACAGATGCTGCCAGACCTGCTGAGCTTATCCAGCAACTTCTGTTACGTAACCATTGTAGTTTAGAAGAATGAAAGATGATTTTATTGAATTACATAAGATCCTAAGGAGACATGTTAAGGTGGATGATTGCACAATGTTCAGCACCCTTCGCAACTCCTACAATACTGAAGCAGTTTGTGCCCGAATGCAACAAGATCTGGACAATATCCAGGCTTGAGCTGACAAGTGGCAAGTAACATTCATACCACACAAATGCCAGGCTATGACCATCACCAATAACAGACAATCTGACCACCATCCCTTGACATTGAACGATTATACAATCACTGAATCCCCCACTTGCAACGTCCTGGGAGTTATCATTGATCAGGAACTCAATTGGACTCACCACATAAACACAGTGGCTGCAAGAGCAGGACAGAGGCTAGAAATACTGCAGCAAGTAACTCACTTCCTGACTCCCCAAAGCCTGTCCACCATCTACAAGGCACAAGTCAGGAATGTGATGGAATACTCCCACTTACCTGGATGAGTGCACCCCAAACGACACTCAAGAAACTTGACACGATCCAGGATAAAAGCAGCCCACTTGAATGGCACTGCATCCTCAAGCATCCACACCCTCCAAGACCGACAATCAGTAGCAGCAGTGTGTATGATCTACAAGATGCACTGCAGAAATTCACCAAAGATCCTCAGAAAGCACCTTCCAAATCCGTGACCACTTCCGTCTAGAAGGACAAGGGCAGCAGATATATGGCAACACTGCCACCTGCAAGTTCCCCTCCAAGCCACTCACCATTGTGACTTGGAAATATATCACCGTTCCTTCACTGTTGCTGGGTCAAAATCCTGGAATTCCCTCCCTAATGGCATTGTGGATCAACCCACAGCAGGAGGACTACAACAGTTCAAGAAGGCAGCTCACCATCACCTTCTCAAGGGCACTTAGGGATGGGCAATAAATGCTGGCCAACCAGCAATACCCACATCCCACAAAATGAATAAACAATAAAAGGATATGGGAGGATATTTCCTCTTGTGGCAGAAATGTGGGGACAGTTTAAGAATAAGAGTCTCTCTTTTAAGATTATCTCATCAGGTCGTGGAGGCTGGTTCATTGAATTTATTCAAGGCTAAGATCGATAGGTTTTTGATTAACAAGGGAATCAAGGTATAGTAATTGTAACGAGGTCAGCCAGATGGGCCTAATAGAATATGAATTCCCTGACTGGGGCTGTTAACCTATCCGATCTGCCCTGGCTGACAGATATATACAGGAGTGTCAGCGGTTTCAGAGATTCTGTTCAGTCTGAAAATGGCTCTCAAAAGGCCAGACCAATGTTGAGCACAATGCCTTTGTAAATAAAGCATGGTGTGGTGATGGAATGCTGGCCTCTGTGGAGCAGACAGGAAAGTGGAACTGAGACTATACCCATAGGATCTTTGAATGTCAGAACAGGCTTGAAGGTCTGAGTCATAAAATCCATCCACTGCAGAAACAGGCCAAATGGCCCATTGAGTCTCCACCAACCCTCTGAAGAGAATCCCACGCAGACCCAGCCTTCCTATACTATCCCTGTAAACCCATATTTACCATACAGTCATACGGCAAGGAAACAGACCCTTCGGTCCAACTGGTCCATGCCGAATTTAATCCCAACCTAAACTAGTCCAACCTGCCTGCTCCAGGCCCGCATCCCTCCAAACTTTTCCTTTCATGTACTTATCCAAATGTCTTTTAAACATTGTAAATGTACCCACATCCACAACTTCCTCATTCCACCTGTGAGCCACCCTCTGTGTAGATAATTTGCCCCTCATGTATTTTTTAAATCTCTCTCCTCTCACTTTAAAAATGTGTCCCCAGTCTTGAAATCCCCATCCTAGGGAAAAGACAACTACCATCAACTCTATCTATACCTCTCATTATTTTATAAACATCTATCAGGTCACCTCTCAATCTCCTACGCACCAGAGGAAAAAGTCCCACTCTATCCAGCCTTTCCTTATAACTCAAACCTTCCATACCTGGCAACACCCTGGTAAATCTCTTCTGAACCTTCTACTGCTTTATAATATCCTTCCTGTAACTGGGCAACCAGAGCTGGACACAGTAGTGTAGAAGTGGCCTCACAAATGTCTTGTACAACCTCAGCATGACTTCCCAACTCCTATACTCAAAGGATTAAGCAATGAAGGCAAGCACGCCAAACACCTTTTTAACTGCCCTGTCTACATGTGACGTAAACTTCAAAGAATTATGTATCTGCATCCCTAGGTCTTTCTCTTCTACAACACTACCCAAGGCCCTACCATTAATTGTATAATCCCTACCTTTGTTTGTTGTACCAAAATGCAATACATCAAATTGAACTCCAGCTGCCTTTTCACAGGCCGTTTTCCCAGATCCCTTTGTAATCTTAGAAAACCTTCACTGTAGGCTAATCAACATAGCCTCCATATCTTTGGACTGTGAGAGGAAACTGGAGCACCCAGAGGAAACCCACACAGGCATGATGAGAACATGCAAATTCTACACAGACAGCCAAGGCTGGAATCAAACATGGGTCTCTGGCACTATGAGGCAGCAGTGCTAACCGCTCTTGCCACCATGCTACCCCAATGGTCTACTCCTGCTCACATGTTCCTATGAAAAACCTTATAAATGCATGTTTTCACTGAATTACGTTCAACTTTCTACCACAGTAACACAGTAGACCATAAAACTGAAAATACCGGTACTGGTAGACCTCACCGATAGCAAACTACTTGATCTAATCATGAGGAGATCCAAAGGACAAGGAGTGAATTTTCAGTTGAAACTCATGGGCACTAGGTCAAAACTGGAGCCACATGCTGGTAAAAGAAATATGGAGGCAAACAGTATTGGAAAATACATTGTGACAAACAAGGGCAGAAAGTAATAACAGAGCTAATAAATGGGACCAAAAAAAAACAGTAGAAATAACAAGAAGAGAGAAGTAAATCATCTTGAGACATAATGTCCCTGGAGGAAAAGATGTTATGAATAAAAAGTCAAAGATCACAAATTTGGCAATCTGAAAGAACAGTATGAAAAGAAGTAATTGTACAGCTCATCTGTAGCAGTATCTATCGGGGAAAAAAATGTTCAAGGTTAACATTTTAGAGTATTATGACATTTTCACAACAAAAAACTACACTTTGTTTTTCATTCTTAGACTATCAAAGATCAAAAGGTGATTGAAAGTGCTACTCAGATAGATATTTACAGTTGAATATTTCCCCCGTGAATAAGCAGAAAAACACTAAAGCTATTTTTAAAGTGCATCTATTGTGAACAATCATGTGTTCCAATTTAAATTTATGGTGAACAGTTGGGTGTGTGTCCTCATTTGCAACAAAGCTTGTTGTGTCCACTAGAATAAAACATTAGCACCAGCTGTTATGATTAAATCTAAATGGTTGGGACAAAAGTGGCCATTGTGTTTCAGTTTAGATTCTTTGGAGGCAGGGCTATAAATATTAAAATAAACCTACACAATTTTTGCCAAGCCACTATTTTGTCCCTTTCTTTCCTGCTGAAGTTCCACAGGCAACTGGGCATTTTACTCAGGAGTGCATTTGTCACATGTGAGTCCACATGGTGAGATCCATTTGTGCAAGGATCAGGGAATCAAAACAACCAAATTGTATTGTGTCCTCAACTGGCATCATAGTGAGTAGAAACACTGATAACAATTTTTCACAAAAACGTAGCAACCAAACTGCCATGCATTTGAGGTTAGTTCAAAAGTAAAGAACAAAATTAACCTAAAGCCATACAAACAAATGAAATAGGACCAGAAGTAGACCAATCTCCCCCTCAGGCCTACTCCATCATTCAGTAAGATTGAGGTTGATCTGTTTGCCTTTTAATTCGACATTCCCATTCATCCACTCATCAATATCCCTTGATACTCCAGCCTAACAAGAATCCATCCATCTGGGTCCCAAAAGTAATGCATGGCCCCAACCCCACCACTTCCTGAAGCAGTAAGTTCCAATGTTATACAAACCGCTAAGGCAAAAAAAATCCTCATCTCTGTTCCGAAACGGTGACCTTCTGATAGTAAAACAGTGCCCGCCAGTTCTGAATTAGTCCAGAAGAGGAAACAAGTTCTGAAGAAGGGTCACTGGACTCAAAAAGTTAATTCTGTTTTTCTCTCCACAAATGCTGCCAGACCTGCTGAGTTTCTCCAGCAATGTCTCTTTTTGTCTGCTTTCTACATCCACATTGTCAATATCATTCAGGGTCTTATATACATTAATTGAGTCACTCTTCTAAATTCTAATGGAAACAAGTTCAGACAGTCCAATGTATCTTCATAAAACAAACGCTCATTTCACGTATGAATCAAGTAAACATCCTCTCAATCACCCCAATGCAGTTACATCCTTTCTTAAACAAAGAACATAGGATCTAGATTTAAGACCTTCTACCCTATATGGAATAACTGGTTGCCTTATTAGTTGAGTTACAATGCACGTTATTTTGTCCACTTTAAGAGCATCTAACCATTTTATATCTCTGTATCAATAATTAGTTGTATCCAGTCCACCTGAAGGATCTAGGCCCGAAACGTCAAGTCTTCCTGCTCCTATGATGCTGCTTGGCCTGCTGTGTTCATCCAGCCCCACGCCTTGTTATCTTTTTCCTGGGAATCTGATATTTCCCCATAGTATCAGAGATAAAAGGTACTGCAGATGCTGGAGAATCCGAGATAACAAGC
>JAHRHZ010000047.1:2221241-2248275 GCA_024137785.1 Ginglymostoma cirratum | reverse complement strand
GACGTTTCGGGCCTAAACCCTTCATCAGAAAGGGTTTAGGCCCGAAATGTCAAGTTTTCCTGCTCCTATGATGCTGCTTGACCTGCTGTGTTCATCCAGCCCCAGGCTTGTTATCTCGGATTCTCCAGCATCTGCAGTACCTTTTATCTCTGATTCAAGTCTAGGCCCTCGTGTAGCACAGTGATAGTGTCCCCACCCCTGAATCGGGAGCCCGGGTTCAAGTCCTACCTATTCAAAAGGTGGTAATAACATCTTTCAACAGGTGGACTAGGAGAAAATAGGTTAAACTAAAAAGAAAGACGCTTCCGGGATGCACCTGCTGTTTCGCGATCTCAACTTTTGTTTCGAGGGTGGGTGGAGCACGGTCGCGTTTGATGGGCTTGGCTTGCCGTACGCTGGTACCTTGGACGTCGTGGCCAAGCTAACGGGTGGGCGGGGCTGGCCAATCGGGTGGGGTCAAGCTGACATAACAAGCGTGGGGCTGGATGAACACAGCCGGTCAAGCAGCATCATAGGAGCAGGAAAACTTGACGTTTCGGGCCGAGACCACGCTTGTTATCTCGGATTCTCCAGCATCTGCAGTACCTTTTATCTCTGGGTCAAGCCGACACTGCGAGGGACTGGACAAAGGGGCGGGGCCATGACTGGTGGTGGGCAGGCCCGATCAAAGGGGCGGGGAATTGCGCTGGTAGGCGGTGCTGGACGTGCGGCGCGTGTATGGGCGGTTGTGGGCGGGTCTGCGCCGCGAGGGGCGCGGCTGCGGGTTGGGCGGTCTCGGGCGCTAGGCTCGAACGGCGGGGGGAGGGGCTGGGTTGAGTCTGAGTGGCGACGTGTTTACGCGAAGGCGACAACAGCCCTGCCCTGGCCAACATGAAGCCTGCAGTTCGAGAGGTAGTGTCGGCGAGAGACTCCATTTGACAGCGGCTCAGTACTTAGCGGAGGGGGGAGTACGGGGTGGGTGTGAAAACAGCCTGTTGTGGCGGACCGAGGATGGAGAAGAAGAAGAAGGAGGCGGCGGCGAAGGTAAACCGATCGAGCACCGGGTGTTTGTGTGTATTTAAGTGGCTTGTTTGTGTTGAGGAGGCCAGGCCTTGAAGCGGCCCTGAGTGGAAAATTTCCTCCGGATTTGAGACTGGAAAGCAATCGAGCCCAACTCACCATAGCCTGTAGATTTATAAAATGTGGCCGATAATATTGTTTGTGGTGGGTTTTAATCGGAGTCTCCTAATCTGACATTTCGATCCCTACACTTCTAAATATCCACCCTTTTGTTTCTCATGAGGGAATTTTGATTGCTTTTGATTTGCAAAACGTACCATTGAAATAACATTTAAAAATAAGACTTAATTTTTACCCTTGGGTTTTAATCATAGTATTCTGCAGTTCTTAAAAATTAAGGCATTTACAAAATAGACAGTTGGCCTAGAAATAAATTGAGTTAAAACACTTGTCCCGCGAAACAGTCAGGAAAGTCACTTGCAACAATTTCAGATGCAACAAAAATAAAACACTTTTATTTGATCACTTTCCATTTGAGCTATTGTAATTAATTTTACATTGCAGCACATATCTGATCCCATGTGCCTGTTACAAATGATAAGCTACCCTAAAAAGGCAAGGTTATCTTAAGCGTTCGTTTAGGAATGTTGCCCAACTGGTGCTGCTGGGGTGAGAATCGCAGGAAATGTTTGAGTAAAGAATGAATTTTTTTTAACATTCTGTTGTGGAGACTGATATATGGCAAAGCTCTTTTTGTCCTGAGACAAATGTCACTAACAAAAGTTCAATTACAGTGTTTATCATTTGGCTGTTTGTAGAAAAACTAAATTTTCAATTTACTGTATACAGGTTGAAGGCATTAACAATTACACTTGAGATTTAATTAAAAACTACTCTAGTTGAGTCACCTAACATTAGTTTATTCAATCACTTTGTTGCTAAGTACTATGCAAGAGCTGCCTGTGCAATTGTGTTCTAGTTTAAAATGTTAAAATGCAGTGTTTCATGTCAGCATTGATAGATTTTAATTCTTTACTTTATCTTTGGAGTTGTTTTTTGTTTTGTTTTAAGCAAGTAAATACGGAATTAGCTAGAGTTGAAATTATTCTTGAGTAGCAGCTGTATGGAAGTGAATGTGCTAGGTACATTGAATACGTGTACTAAATCAGTTACATCATGCAATTGTTTGGAGAATAAATGTTTTAAATTCAGTATTTCTGCAAACACTGCTGTTTAAGATTGAAGCCTAAGTTCTGTACAGGACACAAAAACAACAGGCTGCTATAAGTTTCCAGTATAATGCTTGGTGTTAATGTTTTGTGTAGCAATTACTCTGATTTAATAATATATTTATACTACTTATTTATAGAATGGAAATTCCATAGATTGTGTTTAGTTTGTAGTCATACCCTGACATTCATGACTCTAATCAATTTTTTCCATTGGTTCTTGTGCATAAAAATAGACAGAGAAAATATATAAATAAACTGAGACTATCTTAAATGAAGTGCCATGAACCTTAAAACTGAATCTAGTCCATTCCTGGCTGGTCTCCTACTTTGTAGCCTTTTGTAACTTTGAGGTAGTCCAGAAACTTGCTATCTGTGTCTTGCAGCAAGTCCTGTTGTCCTGTTCCTCTGTCATTTCTGTGCATCCTGACATCTGTTAGTTCCTGGTCAAGCCATATCTTGATTTCAAAATTCTCATTATTGTTTTCAAACTCCCCCATGACCTTATCTCTCTCTCTCTTTAATCTCCTTGAACCTCAGTGCTCTGAGATATTTTGACTTCTCTTATTCTGGCCTTTTCTGTGTTCCCAATCATAATTGCTGCACCATTGGTGACTGTGCCTAGGTCCCAAGCTCTAATTTCCTCCCTACTCCCAGATCTCTTTGCCTGTCTAAGTTGTTTTCCTGCTTGAAGACATTTCTTAAAATTTACCCTTTTTACAAATATTGACCTGTGGGATTGAATACCTTTATTTTTACATGTTCCTGTGTGCCATGGTTAATTTCACTACATTAAAGATATAATAAGTTGCATAATGAAATAGTATGTAGGATATTATGAAGTCTTCTTGTGATATTCCAAACTTGTTTATTATTATTGTACGAGAGCACAAACAAAACGAGTGGCTCTGTTGTTTCTAATGGCATTTGCATGGAGGTTAAATAGAACATTTATTATAGAGTGGCAGCAAATTGCAGTACTGAATACAGTAGTACAATAAAGCTTTGACAAAAGAGAGTCTGTGACTCCATAAAAGCTAAATGTTATGTAATAGGTGTTACCTTTTAGTTCCTGGACTAATTTTCAAGATGTAAGTATGAATGTTGCAACAAGGGTTGAAAGGTTACTGCTCTTTCAGAGAATTGCTGATGAATCTCAGCTGTGTGCACTTGGATGCTGGTGGTTGCATAAATGACAGTCTGTTACGTTTTGGAGCATTGATATCCTTTGTGACTGTACACATTAAATAGGACAGGGAGAAACAACTTGTCCATGGTGTTTGATGCTTGTGGTAATGCTATGCTACCATACAACCTCCTGTCCATACAAGATTGCATTTGAATGATTCCATTACTGATTTCCATGCAGCCAGCACATCCCCATAAGACCATAAGAAATAGGAACAGGAGTATGCAGTTTGACCACTTGAATCAGTACACTCCGTGCTTAATATTATGTGGCGTGAATTGGCTGGAGATTGACCTCTGATAAATCTTGGCTTTGCTTTGAAGTCACCCATATCCATGCAGAATATCTGGCTAAAGATGGTTCCAAGTGCTTCAATCTTGCCTTTTATGCACATGTGCTGGGCAAGTTGGGCTCTTTCTTCTAATATGTCTAGTTAAACGTCAGAGTGCACGCCCATGTGGTTGTATCAAAGCAGGGTCGAGGTTTTATCAGACTTCATAAATTTCTTCACTGATTCTGGAATTCCATTCCAAGGCTAATCCACACTTCATATTGCAGTTCTACTTTTGATCTTTGTTCCATGTTCTAATTAGTAAAAGAAAAATGTGTACATGTTAAATCAAAATAGTAACCTGGGTCCAATAAAATACACTTAACCATTCTCAGTCACTTCTATGTATCCTGTTAGCATAATTATGTTGATTTTTATCATCTCTTCCTGTCCTTGTAATATCATGCTTGTGTAGATTGCACAAACTGTTTTCAGGCTGCATATGCACAAGTGGCCAAGCTAATGGATTCCAAGCCCCCTCAGACATAGCTGAGTGAATTTCACACATTCCATTCACCCATTATCTGAGACAATATTCTTGCCTTTAGCTCTCTTATACAGTGCATCCATAAACAGCAGAAAACTGTCTGAAAAACACAAATTTTGGAGCAGGAGTTGGGTGTTGAGCCTGTTCGTGTCTCAAATCGTGACTGTGTCGTATACCCCAGCGCCCATGCTATCTCCATATCCCTTGATGTCATTGGTATCCAGAAATCTATCGATTTCTGTCTTCGGTGTGCACTGTGATTGAGCTTCCATGTTTTTCTGAGTTGGAGAATTCCAGTGATTCACCACCATCCAAACGAAGACATTCCTCCTCATCTCAATCTGAAATGGCCTCAGCCTTACTCTGGGGCTTTTTCTCCTGGTCCTGGACTCACCAGCGAGGAGAAACATCCTATCTATATCCACCTTATCATGTCCTATAAGAAGAATTTTTAAGTTTTAATAAAATCACTTCCCGTTCTTTGAAACCCATTCTCTGCAGTCTGTCCTTACAGAACAATCCTGTCATCCCTGACAAGAGTACGCATGTATACATTTCCTTCAGAAAAGGAAACCAGAACTATATACAGTGTTCCAGATGCAGTCTCACCAAGGCTGTATATCATTTGACAAAAAAACTGAAAGAACTGTAGATGCTGTAAATCAAAGACAAAAATATAAATTGCTGGAAAAGCTCAGCAGGTATGGCAGCATCTCGGAGTAATAGAGATGTACAGCACGAAAACAGACCCTTTGGTCTAACTAATCCATTCCAACCAGATATCCTATATAAATCTAGTACCATTTGCCATTATTTGGCCCATATTCCTCTTAAACCCTTCCTATTCATATACACATCGAGATGCCTTTTAAGTGTTGTAATTGTACCACCACTACTTCTGGCAGCTCATTCCATATACGCACCACCCTCTGTGTGAAAATGTTGCTCCTTAGGTTCCTTCTAAATATTGCCTCTCTCACCTTAAATATCTGCCCTCAAGTTTTGGACTCCCCACACCAGGGAAAAGACCTTGTCTATTTACCCTATCCGTGCCCCTCATGATTTTATAAACCTCTAAGCCACCCCTCATCCTCTGATGCTCCGGGGAAAATAGCCCCAGCCTGTTCAGCCTCTACCTATAGCTCAAACCCTCCAACCCTGGCAACGTCCTTGTAAATATTTTCTGAACCCTTTCAAGTTTCACAACACTGTTCCTATAGCAGGGAGACCAGAATTGCAAGCAGTTTTCCAAAAGTGGCCTAACCAATGCCCTGTACAGCCACAACATGACCTCTCAACTCCTATACTTGATGCACTGACCAATAAAGGCAAGCGTACCAAATGCCTTCTTTGCTATCCTATCTACCTGAGAGTCTGTTTTCAAGGAACTATGAACCTGCGCTCCAAGGCCTCTTTGCTCAGCAACACTCCCAAGGACCTTACCATTAAGCGCATATTAGTCCTGTCCTTATTTGCTTTTCCAAAGTGCAGCGCATCACATTTATCTAAATTAAACTCTGCTGCTCCTTGGCCCATCTAATCAAGATCCTGTTGTATTGTGAAGTAACCTTCTTTGCTGTCCACTACACCTCCAATTTTGGCGTCATCTGCAAATTTATGAACCATACCTCCTATGTTCACGTCCAAATCATTTATAGAAATGATGAAATGTAGCGGACCTAGCACTGATCCATGTGGCACACCACTGGTCACAGGCCTTCAGCCTGAAAGGCAACCCTCTACCACCACCCTCTGTCTTCTACCTTCAAGCCAATTCTGTATCCAAGTAGCTAGCGCTCCTTGTATACCTTGTGATTTAACCTTGCAGACTGGTTAGCAATGAGGAACCTTGTTGAACGCCTTACTGAAGTCCATATAGATCACGATAACCGGTTGGGCCTCATCAATCCTCCGTTACTTCTTCAAAAAACTCGGATCAAATTAGTGAGACGTTATTAGTGAAACAGTTTCCCACGTTCAAAGCCACGTTGACTATCCCTAATCAGAACTGGGCTCTGAGGAAGGGTCACTTGACCCAAAACATTAACTCTGATTTCTCTTCACAGACTTTACCAGCCCTGCTGAGCTTTTCCAGCAATTTGTTTTTGTCTGTATACCATTCATCTTGCTGAATGTTTGTTTGACCTGAAAGCTAATTTTTAATGACCAGGATATTCACATCCCTTTGGACATCAACATTATTTATTTTAGTCAAAGTGCTCCAAGATGTTACTGCACACCTCTGGCGAATGTGGACCCGAACCTGGCCCTCCTGACTCAGTGTTAGGGACACTACCACTAACCACAGGAGCCCCGACACCACCATATATACTGATCTGAGGACATCCAGGTATTCTGGTAACCGTAAAACAAAGAACTGCAGATGCTGAAGATCTGAAACAAAAAGAGAAAATTGACAAAATACAGCAGGTCTGGTAGTTTCTGCAGTTTCTGAGGAAGAGCAACTGGACTCGAAACATTAACTCTGCTTTCTCTGCACAGATGTTGCCAGACCTGCTTAGTTTTGCTAACAGTTTTTTCTTTTTTTTTCAGGAGTTCTGGTAGTGTTGGTTCTCATTTCCACAGACTTTCCCATATACCGTCGAGGTTTGGAATGTTTATGGAACCTCCTCTGCCTGTTAATTCCTCATCTGTGTGTTAGCACCACTGCTAACTTCTAGATGTACCAGGGCCTCTAAGATCCTTTGGTTGTGAAAGGCTAACTATCTTTATTCAGATGCTTCAGAAAAGAATGAATGGTTTTCATTTATGTAGCACTTTTGAGATATCCAGTAGTTGTGAAGTTGTTTTACAGCCAATTAAATACTTTTTGAAGTGTGTTTCTTGAGCAGACAATTTGTGCTCAACAAAGTGGTAATGACCAGATAATCTCTCTGAGGTTGGTTGAGGGATTAATATTGGCCACGATTCTGGGGATATCTCCCCTTCCCTGCATCAGCATAGTGCCAGGGGATCTTTTGTTCCATCTGTACAAGGATATGTGACCTTGTGTCAATATCACATCTGAAAGATACTTAGCATGCGTATACTTAGCGTGCTTTGTAGCTTCACTGGAGTGCGAACTAATGTATAGGTGTTTAGAAAGAAAGACTCTAGGAGCAAGAGCAGGCCATTTGGCCCTTTGAATCTGCACTGTCATTCAACGTGTTCACTGCTGATCATCCAACTGTTCCTGCCTTCTCCCTGTACCCTTTGGTCCCTTTAGTCCTAGGAACTATATCTAACTCCTTTTTGAAGGCATTTGATATTTTGTCCTCAACCACTTTCTGTGACAGCAAATTCCACAGGCTCACTACTCTGCATGGAGAAATTTTTTTCTCAACTCAGTCCTAAACTGTCCTGGTTCTGGACTCCTGGGCCATTGGGCGTATCCTTCCTCTGTTTGCCCTGTCTAGTCTTGGTTACCCTCCAATCCATAAGAACTGTTCCAGAATCTATAGAATCTTGAAAACTGACCAATGCATTCATTATTTTTAGAACTACTTCCCTGAGTACTTTGGGATGTAGATTAGCAGGCCCTGGAGCTTTATAGGTATATGGGTTATAGGCATATTGAGGCTCTTGTCAGAATCAAAGTCTCTAATTCCAGGTTGGGTTTAAGATTATTGGACTCAAAGGCAGTGAGAGGTGAGTGTTAGTGTTTTTTTTTTAATTTTGGATGTTGCATTTGGTTGGTTGGTTTAAATTGTTTGTGCCTTGTGTAATAATGGCTCTTTTATGTCACTGAGATTCCTGGGGATGGAAGAAGTCACTTTGGTAGTTTTATTCGAAGTGAGCAAAACAATGCTTTTGGAACTGGCAAACAAGCTGGAGTTAGGGTTGCCTTTGTCCCTGCGAAAAGGGGAGTTAGTTGCAGTGGTAGCTCATCATTTGTGATTGCAAGAAATGCCGTCAGAATCTTTGGAAATAGCTAAAATTCAATTGCAAATGAAGCAGCATGAACATGGAAAGAAAATGAAACAGTTTGAATTACAATGGAAACCAGAAGAAAAGCAGAAAGAGAGAATTGCTCTAGCAGAGGAAAAATTAACGGAAAAGAAGACCCTCACAGAAGAAAGGGAGAAAGGTTTTGAACTTTGGAGGTTGGAACTGAAAACTCAAAGTTGACAGAGGTAGAGATGAAAAGTAGTAGTAGTGATGAGGACAGTAATGGAGAACAATCCCCTTGTAGCCAAAAGCCTGGTGGGGATCTGTTTAAATATGTCCAAATGTTACCTAAGTTCAATGAGTAGAATGTAGAAGCCTTTTTCATTTCATTTGAGAAAGTAGCTAAACAAATGAAATGGCCAGTTACCATGTGGGATTTGTTGATCCAAACAAAGTTGGTAGGTAGAGCTAGTGAGGTATTTGCATCACTATCAGAGGAGGTATCTGGGGAGTATGATGAGGTGAAAAAAGCCATTTTGAGTGCAAATGAGCTAGTACCAGAAACTTTAGGAATCTTGGGAGGGCATTTGGGCAAACGTACATAGTTTGAAAGGATCATACAAAGTAATTTTGATAGGTGGATAAGCGCATTGAAAATAGATCAAACATATAACACTCTGAGAGACAATTATTTTGGAGGAGTTCAAAAATTCACTTTTCTGAAGTAGTGAGAACTCAATTGGAAGAGCAGAGAGTTAACATTGCAAGATTAGCAGCTGAAATGGCAGATGGTTATGAGTTGGTTCGTAAGTCAAAATTTGGCTTCAGACATCAACATCGGTCTGTGCGGGATAGAAATTGGGTAAAAGAGAAATCCTCAGGAGTTAAGGGAAAGGGAGATCTCGTTGAAGAGTTTACCCCGAGGTAAACAGGAAATCCACGGGAGGTGGAAAAGGAAGTAAAAAAGCTCGGGTGTTTTCACTGTAATAGAGTAGGCCACATGCAGAGCTGGTGGTTTAGAAAAAGCACTGGGAAGACAGATGTGGGAAAACAGGATAAGCCAGTGAGTTTTGCTAGTGGTAAAGGGAAGCACAGTGGAAGCTAAAAAAGCTGCAAAAGAATGTACAAACTGATCAGTGGTTGGTTGAGAAGAAAGTGACAGACCTCTTTCAAGAATTTACCTGCATGGGTAAGATTTACTCATGTATGCCAGGAGGAGCAGGTAAAGAAATTAAGATTTTAAGAGCTATGGGAGCAAGTCAGTCTTTGGTGAGAGATGAAGAAGTATGTAATTCAGAAGGAATATTGTCAGAAAAGGTGGTAATATGTGGAACTCATGGTGAGAAGAATGGTGTTCCATCATATTAAGTGAGGTTGGAGAGTCTGTGAAAAGTGGTGGTAGATGTAGTAGAGAACTTCTCAGTTCCAAACATACAGTTTATCCTTGGCAGTGATATAGCTAGATCACAAATGGGAGTGATGCCTACTGTGGTTGAAAAGCCACTGGAAAATCAGGCAACTGAGATGTTACATGAAATATATCCTGGGATTTTTTTTCTATGTGGTAACAAGGTTGCAAAGCCACGGCTGGAAACAGAAGGAGAAGTCAAAGGATAAAGATAGGGAAGTTGGAGTTCAGTTATCAGAGGCTATGTTTGCTCAAATGGTTGAGAGAAAACAAGAACAGGTGGAGGACAAAGTTGATATTTTTAGTTCAGAGAACTTAGCTGAATTACAACAGAAAGTTGAAAACCTGAAGTAGTTGTATCAAAAAGCATACACAGAATAAGACTCCACGAGTGTATCCCAGAATGTTACTATATTAAAAATGACGTCTTGATGGGGAAATGGAGGCCATCACACATTCAGGCAGATGAGAAATGGGCAGAAGCTCATCAAGTTGTATTATTGGTGGGTTATAGAAAGGAGGTGTTGTGGATAGCACATGGATTAGCAATGGAAGGAAATTTTGATGGGAAAATAGCAAATGTTACTCCATTATTTAAGAATGGAAGGAAGGAGAAAGCAAGAAACAGGTCTGCCAATTTACAGCCCCCACTTCGGAGAAGTTACTGGAATCTATGATAATCAGACAGAGCACTTAAACGAGTATCAGTTGATTAGTATCAGCAAGGATTTGAGAAAGCTGAATTGTCTGATTATTCGAGATTTTTTTTAAGAAGTAACTAACCTTGATGGTAAGAGAGTGTCTAAATGAGCATCCAAAGTTAAATTAACTTCTGAAGGCATTTGCACAGGTTCTGTACAAAAAATAAGAGCACACAAAGTTGAAAATAACATTTTATTGTATTGCTTGGTAATTAATTGAGATGCATCAGAACAGGAAAAGTGGTCTTCTGCAGATCTGTAGAGAGGGCTTACTGCAAATCACTTTTAAAGGAATAGAGCTGTCTATCAAAGTTTGCAGGTGATGTGCAATTAAGAGGTTAGGTGTATGGCTAGGAATAGGAAGTTTCAAAGAAACATGGCCTAAGTGAATATGCAAAACAATAGTAGATGGTGCCTCAATGTGGGGAAGTGTTGCGTCAAATTCTTCGATTTGATAGATGAATTGAAATATTTTCTTATTTTGAAAAGATTAGGCACTGTGGAGGAGCTAAGAGATTTATGTCTGTATGCACAAAAAGCTAGATGCAGAATGTGACATTTCAGTTATACTGAGCCTTGGCTACTCATTTGGAGTACTATGTTCAACTCAGGGCACTGAATCAGAGGAAAGATCTATCATCCTTGGAGATAATTTTTAAAAAAAATCTTTTTCAGTAGAATGATAAGTGCTTAAAGGGTTAAATAATGAGGACAGATTGTGTGTAAGCTTGCTTTGTACTCCCATGTGTTTGGAAGGTTGTGGAGTGATGTAATTGAGGTCCTTATACTAACAAAGGAATTCAGTAAGCTAAGTGCGGAAAAACTCTCCTTGGAGAAAAGAGGATGAGATGCATTGAATGGTTTTGCAGTCTTCCTCTCTTGTCCTCAACAGAGTTTGTAGGCACTGGTTTCTTTCCCCAAACTCTGTTTGTGAAGTCCAACCTAAAATGGTCCAAGCAAAATCTTTAGGATTTATTACCGTTTTCAAAGCTTGCGGGAATGGTTTACAACACATTCACACATGCATCTAAGAAAGAGAGAAAAGAGAAGTGAGAAAAAACAAAGGAGAGAAGTCGTGAAGGATTATTTAAAATCAAAAGATATCAGAATTAATTCCCATGAATTAGTGTCTAGCAAGTCAGTGCCCATTTGAGGCTCTTTCTACTGACTGACATATTTCTTTTGCAGAAGTGCAAGCAGTCATGTAAGCTGGAAAGTGGTTCACTTCCATAGATTCCCATAGAATCCCTCCAGTGTGGAAGCAGGCCCTTTAGCCCAACAAGTCCACGCTGACCCTCTGATCATCCCACTATAACCCACCTAATCTACATATCACTGAACACCACGGGCAATTTAGCATGGCCAGTCCACCTCGCCTGCACATCTTTGGACTGTGAGAGGAAACCGAGCACCCGGAGGAAACCCATTTGGACGCAGGGAGAAAGTGCAAACTCCACACAGACAGAGGGTGGAATTGAACCCAGGCCTCTGGTGCTGTAAGGCAGCAGTGCTAACCACTGAGCCACCGTGCCACCCTTCATAGGCATAATATCAGCTTCTTTACAGAAATCAGATTTTTGAGAGATATTGACATCAGAAATAGACTTTTAGCTAAGCCTGGAACTTGCTTACTGTTTGGGTGTTTCAAGCAGATTGATAATCAAAAGTTAAAGATGACTCGGCTAAGATGATTGATGCTCCCTTGTCAGTAACCATGTGTTTTTGTGGTTGCTAAATGGAATCGTTTGCATCAACTAAACCCATAATGGCATTGTTCAGAACTAGCTGAAGTAGACATCTTGTCTATTGATCCTTTATGTTGGCTTGGCAGGAGTGTCCATCCAGTGCAAGGAGCGTCACATTCCAAGAGATGATGTTTGATTTTGTCCTGAGAATTGCTGGACATTTCTGGAAGAAGTCAGCCTGCTCATTCTGTTTTCACCAGCAGCCATCTTAAGATCGGGCAAGAATCCATTTAAAAACAAAAGAATTAAACAAGCTAATTTTTTATTTGGACAAAGTCTTCCTGGACATTATATTAGATCATCAGTATATCTCAAGTACACCCCACTCAGTGTTAAAGTTCGGTTACAGGTATTCTATTTTTCAGGATAGATAGTGTTCAGACACTTTCTACTTACTCCCCTTGTCCCATTAATGCTTTTATGAGGGATTTCTGGTCTAGAAATAACAGACCTTCAGACTGTTGTGGTTCTTGTAATATTTGGGGTTCTTGTGAGCAGTAAATGAGGTTAGGATATTCTACAGTATTTGTCCCCAACCTGATTTATGTTGTTCTTGATGCGCTGAACTTTGTCTTTACAAGTAGCTTGTCCAAATAATAACTCTGTATCAAGAGATGACTAGGGGACTAATATTCCTCAACTGGAGTTTCGTATCAATCTTTGCGATTGCTCAACGCCTTGATATCCTTAGTCTTTCTCTGTTAAAATGGTCCGACAGTACCTTTTAAGTGATTCAAAAGCAGCACTTCCAAGGTTGCTTCAGTTCAGATCGCCTCTATAATACAATTTTATTTTGAAAAACAAATCCTAATAGAATGGAAAGATCAACCAATATAATGCTTGTTGATTGAGCAGGCTCAAAGGTTGGTATGATCTACTCCTGTTTATATTTCTAATGTTAAATACAGATTGTTCTCTTTAAATAAAAGATGATATTTAGTTTTGTTTTGTTTTAAAACTGCTGCATTGAAGATAGCTATAAAATCAGGAGCAAATTATATGTCTAATTGAAAGCATTACTTTGAATCTGAAATTCCTAACTTTTAATTGTTTATTGGGGTTAATTGGAATTATTTTTTAAATATAATTACACAATTTGAAGTTGCCACCTATAAACCCTATTTCCTCTAGGCCTATAATAAACTGTATAAAAACCAAAAGAACTGCGGATGCTGTAAATCAGGAACAAAAACAAAGTTGCTGGAAAAGCTCAGCAGGTCTGGATGCATCTGTGGAGGAGAAAACAGAGTTAACGTTTCGGGTCCGGTGACCCTTCCTCAGAACTTCCTGTTTTATAACTCAAGCCCTCCAGTCTTGGTAACACCTTTGTAAATCTCTCTTGACTCCTTTAATAACATCCTTCGTAGACCAGGGCACCCAGAATTGTAGTTCTGAGGAAGGGTCACCGGACCCAAAACGTTAACTCTGTTTTCTCCTCCACAGATGCTGCCAGACCTGCTGAGCTTTTCCACAACTTTGTATTTGTTCCTATAATAAACTGTAGTTGAGCGGGAAAGTTTGATACATCGTGTCATTAGAAAATGTCATGTTTCTCCAGTAACGAAATAATTGCATAACAATACGCATTCTCTGACTCTGCTCCTTTCTTTTCCCATCAATTGTCTTCTCTCTGTCACCACATCCCCCACTCCACCCCTCGCTGACCATGACCAAATAAATGCATTAATATTTTTCACCAGAGAAGGTAGATTTTTTTGTGGCCTGATTCATATAGTACAAAGAAACTCCGCAGACAGAACAATAGTTATTCATGATAGTGAGAAATGTGATCCATGTACTTGTGTAAGTTTGTATCTTTTTAATAGTTGATTATTTTAGGTTGGCTGAGTGGAATAATGCTTTCTTTGAATGCATGGCATCACATTAGGAAGTGATGACTGTGATGTTACAGAAACAGGTCTTCATCCGCTATTTGAATATACATAACTGAGAATCTGTTGTTCTTGTGAGCAGAGATCACAAATTATATCCACACAATGTTCATGCCTGCAGTCTAAAAAATAAAATTCTTCTTGTAGCTCCCCACCTGATGGTGAAACGATGTGCTTGAGCTGAGTTCTTTTAATTTCTCTATACTGGCCTTGGAAGCTTGTTAGGTAAACTTATACTTGGTTTTAAGTGATATCAAGATGTGTTCTCTTCAACAAAATCTATTGCTGTGCATGTGATTCATATTTGGGACAAAAATTCTGCTGCTAGTTCTGAAATGTGAATGTAGTCATTTTTATTTTGCATGAGGTACTTTGCTATGTGTTTCTGTAAATTTAAGTATTTTGGTTTTCTTGAATCTGTATAATCTGAAATCGTTGACTTGTTGAACGTGACTAAATGACACAATTTTAGTCACATTAATTTTAGTAAAATACAGCATAAAGGCATTCACATAGTATAAAGATATTTCATTCATTTGGAGATAGCAGGAACTGCAGATGCTGGAGCCAGTCAGTACCGTGTGGAGCTGGAGGAACACAGCAGGTCAGACAGCATCAGAGGAGCAGGAAAGTCGATATTTCGGGTTCACATCCTTCATCAGATCCTATCAATGTACGTGTTCAAATGTCTTTTAAATGTTGTAATTGGACTGATTTCTACCACCTCCTCTGACAGTTGACTGTATATACACACCACCTTTTGTGTGGAAAACATTGCCTCTCTGGTCCCTTTTTAAATATTTCCCCTCTCTCACCTTTTAGTTACGGACTACCTTATCCTAGGGGAAAGACCTTGCCTGTTCATCTTATCTATGCCTGTCATGATTTTGTAAACCTCTATAAGATCATCCCCTAGCCTCCCACACTCTAAGGGGAAACAAAAAATTCCAGCCCATCCAGTCTCTTGTAACTCAAGCCCTCCAGTCTCGGTAACACCTTTGTAAATCTCTCTTTACTCCTTTCCAGCTTAATAACATCCTTCGTAGAGCAGGGCGCCCAGAATTATACACAGTACTCCAAAGTAGCATTACCAATGCCTTGTATAGCCATAAGATGACGTTGAAACTCCTGTGCTAAGTACTCTGACCAATGAAAGAAAGTGTGCTACATGCTGCCTTAACCACCCAGTCTACCAGTGGTGCATGCTTAAATAGGGTTGTTGGGACATTCATGATGATTCATTAAATTTGTGACTGCCTATTAATAACAGTCTAGTGGAATCTGTGATCTAGAATGACCAGACTAATCCTTATGATTCCTCTGGCATAACCTGATAGCTGTATGCAATACTTGCTTTTGTGGAAAATTGAACAAGCAACATGGATGGATTTAGCAATGTGTCATTTGCAAGGATCAAGATGAAATATTGTATGTAAAAGCAGTTTAACTGAATTACTTGGCATTCCTTAAGGGAGATTTGATTAGACTTAAGGTATGTTTTTCCTTTTTATTAAACTTTCTCATTAACTGCTGATACAAAGACACTAAATGTAAGGTCTTAGACAAGAGATATAGGAGGAGTATTATTATTAACTTTTTTTACACAAGTAGTCATGACATGGAGCTTGGCCAAAAGACTGGTGGAAACAGAAACGGTTAATGATTTTAAAAATAAATTTAATTGACACTTGAATAAAATACACTTGCAGAGTTTCACATATAAAGTGGAGGATGGAATTGACTGAATTGCAACACAGACAGCAGCATAGACTGAATGGAACAAGTGGTCTTTTTTGTGCTGTAAATGAGTCAAACAACTGTCATGTATTTTTAAAAAGTAAATATTCCTTGGTAGGGACTACCCAGAAGCTATCATATTCCACTGAGCTGATGCCCTCAGTGGATTTGTTTTCATTTTAACCCCAAAGCGTAACTATGTTGCATACGTTGTAATTTTAGATAACCTTCCTTGTAAATGCATGAACATGACTGTGCAGTGCTTCAGTGAAGATGCAGTTGGAAAGTTCAGGCAACATAACTGTCAACTCATTTGTGATATATGACAGCTTTATGGTCTTAGTACAATAAGCTTGGAAGACAGGTTAGCTGAACAGTTATTTTTTAAAGGAAGTGTCATCTCCAAATGCTGCTTGATTTAGTTTCTTTTCTCACTCTTCCCTCAGTAAAACCTAGAAAATAAGGGATGGCCCTCAAACAAACAACAAATGGTTATTTCCAGTTCCTGTTTGTGTGCAAATTAGTTGCCTAATCATAATCTAATTGTAATTCTTTCCATTGAGCTAATTTGGCACAGAGCAGGAGCGAAATCAGAGTTGCTTGGTCTTTGGCTCTGCTTCACACAGGATAGTATTTGTGGAGAGGTGGTAAACATTGTGATAATTTCACTGGACGAGAAATCCAAGCCCCAGGCTAGTGCACTGGGGACAAGGATCCAAATCCAAGTTTTGCAGCTGGTAGTAGTTGAACTCATTTAGTAAAATATGAAATTTAAAAAAACACTGGTCTCAGAATGCTGCCTTAACCACCCAGTCTATGCCCATGATAACTATAATCAATTGCTGTAAAACCGAACTGGCTATCTAATGCCCTTCTGGGAGGAACATCTGCTAGTTGCCTGGTCTACACTGAGTTCAAGGGAAATTAGGAATCGTCAACAAATGCTGGCCTTGCCGAAGACACCTACACCCATGAAAGAATTTTTTTTAAGAAAAATTCTATATTTACAACTTAGCTATTGAGGCAGCTGCCTCACTAATTAAATCTGGGCGGTGTTTGGAAAATCAGTTGTGAAAGATTTCATGTTTGAAATCTAGACACGTGATGGAAATGCCGGTATACAAACCCCAGGACAGACTTGCTTTTACTGCCTACATCAAAGGAGTTCTTAAATATTTGGAATTGTATTTGAAAGATAAGTGAGATTTTTGGCATATATTTTTAATGTGAATATTTTTGACCATTGATATCAATGAATGTTTTGAAAGGTTACATCATCTAATGAATAGCATACTTCTTTTACCCAGCTCTGTTACAAAGTTGGAACATGATCTTGGCAATCCATCGTACATTCTCACTATAGACTGCGGGCCATAATATTCCTTGTCCATATTTTTCCAAACTTCCCTGAGTCTGACAAGATGCTATAGTTTCTTCCTTGTACGTGAGGCACAAACCAAATACTGGGAAATCAAGCCCATGTTCTTAATTGAAATTTTACAGGTTATCGTTGCGTCATCACCTATCCTAAAGTATGTCTCATTTTTGTTATATTGGCCTCAAATTTTAGTCTCTACGATGTAAAGGTATTTTATCTTCTGTGGTCAAGACAGAGTTGCCCCGTAACACATGACCTGCTTTGTAAATGAGAGCATTCTATGTAGTGACTTTTAAAAAGGTGTAATGACACCACTGGCAGAGTCTCAATGCGTAAACATCAGAAATTGCTGTTCCCTTGCCAATTTCAAGGTTAACACAACCTTCTTTACAAAGTATTGGATGTAAGGAAAATCTACAGGGTTTCAAACTGGTTATATGCCTGCCGATAGATTAATTTCTTTGGCTCTGCTACTTTAAAATTACTTGTATCCAAATTTTATATCTGTCACTTTTTCAACATGCTTCTTTTTTGTCCTTTAAGTTTAAGTTACAGATATAAATAGAACAAGAGCTTTAATTTTTGTAATGATCCTGCCATTTAGAAAAACATTTTGATCACTTTACAAGAAGAAAGATAACAAAGAGCACCCAATCACGAGGGAGAAGAACATAAAATTTGGATAGAGCAGGTGGATTGTGAGAGCAAACAGCTGAAGGAATTCAGGACTGCACCATAGGTATTTTAAAGCACTATATAAAGTTAATAGTATTTTTATCATGCCTGTTTCATTTCTGAGCATATTTATTATTTGTCTAGAACATTTATTCATGTTTTGTTGTAAGTTGAGTTGTTTGCAAAAGTTGAAAAACAAGAAAATTTCAGATGAAATATCTTTTATTAATAGGAACAATCCTGCTCAGTTGTTGAGCAGACCAACTCTGCTTTTTGGAGATTTATTTACTTATCCTACATGATTCTATATTGAGCGTCTTGTATTTTGAATTCTTGTTTTAAGCTGTTTCGAACTTTTTTTTTATATGAAGCTCAGTTACAGCAGGCCACTTTTTCAGAAAAACAGTTTTGTAGTTTTAACACTTTGCAAAATCATCTTTGTCTAAAACCAATAACAGTGATAGTGAAGTTGTTTTGCTATATGCCAAATTATTTTGGATTGCTGTTTTATTGATGCAGAAAATAGATATCTACACATTATATTTGGGGTTACTGGAGCTAGGCAAGAATGTGGAGTTGAAGCTCAACTCGACCAAATAAAGAATAATTTTATTAAATGGCAGAGCAGATTCAAAGGACCAAATGACCTATTCCTCCTAACTTCTCTGTTCAGATGTTCATAGTTGCCCTTGGCAGTGAGACTTGCAACTATATGCTTGGCTATGATTTTTGTTCTGTTTGTCACAAGTTTTCCAATGAACAGAGAGCTGTTTACTTTGGCAACAAAGCAGTTTAACTAACTACATCTTCCAGTAAATTCCTCTACATTATGTTAAGTAACCAAGGTCCAACAGTGTGTCACCCTCCCTCTGCTGGTACAACATTTCTTCCAGTTTTGTTCTCACAGTTCAGAGAACCAAATGCACTGTTGTTTTGTGATGGTTCTTGAGCTATCATTGCACATTTCTGCCCCTGTATCTGATTTGTCCCGCCATCCCCTTGGGTCTGACAAAGACTGACTTTTGTATGGTACAAGCATGTCTTTCTTTAACAATGTGCCCATTAAGAAACATTACTTAATGGAATTCCCATGGAATGAACAGGCCTGTCTTCACCAATTGTGTTGCTTTTCTTTTATATGTTTTTGTTAGTCTCTGCATCTGCCAATGACTTCAGTCTTTTTTAAATTTTCCAGTACAATGGTGCCTTTTAAGTGTTGTTTTGACATCAAAACAGGCGTTGTAAACTGAATGCTTGAACATTTTCTTAAAGGTCAACATATACAGGTAATAAATAATATGACTGCTGCTGAAATGGTTTCATAAGTTGGTGAATAAGATTGTAATATTCTAAGTATGATAGTTTTCTCGTCTTAGAACTTATTGTTTTAGACATTTTTAATGAAAACAGACATTAATATTCAGTCAAAAGCATTCTGTAGTTGTTATCAGATTCTTTAATTTTAAAACTGGATCTTTGCACAATTTAAACCCTACTTCTCAACTTGTAAGGATGAATGGAAACTTATTTTAAATGTCTTCCACCATTTTTGTTTCAGCATCACAAATGTAAGTGTTGATCAAGATTGTATTAATTTATTTCAAAGAATCCAAGTGTCTGAAATGTTTAAGTTACAACGTGAGATGAAAATTGTTGTCCAATAAACATGGAATTTATTCCATCTTGAGTGGTAGCAAAATAACACATGGTGAAAGAGTTGTGTAGGCTGTGCTTGTGAGTAGGCTGAATGTGCATTCAGTGGATTTTAGTGAATTCATTGTTCTGTTGTAAATACGGTAGAATTATATATTTTGATAGAAGACTTTAAGTTCTATTAGTTTGGAAGACATTGTAGATCTTCCGAAAAATGGTTTTGACATGAAACTATCAGTCTATGCCTGCTATTGTGTACCTACTGAAATACTTGGCAAAAAAATCTATGACCAAGTTGTTGGCCTATCTTTTTGACTTGTTTGAGCAACATAAATTCTTAATACTGTTAATTTAAAATTAAAAGTTGTTGAATATTACTGGCACATTTCCCAAACAGTTAGATCCAAGGATTGATAAAACAGATGAGTTCAGTAATATGCAAAAATATTTTTCGAATACTACCTTGGTTATTTTAGAGCAGTCACTTAGCTCTGTTGGCAGCACACTTGCTTCTTGAGGCAGCATGAATCTCTTAAGTTTGATTGTGATGCCCTTGAATCAATTTTTTAAAAAAGCTTTTTATGGATACATTCTGAGAGGTAATTATCGAGACACCAATTTTTAATTGTAATTAGGTCGTGAATATTAACTGGCGATTCATTTGAGCCCTTATAAAGAGTCACAGCCTTGTAACTATGGCTGTGGAGTTAGGAATTATATACTTGTAATACTAAAATCTACACTAAATATGAAAGCGTACATACGTATTGGTACCAGATCTGTACTTTGCCAACTGACTTTCTGGATTAGATCACCAATAATACTGATTTTGGTTTTAGTTCTCTCCAAAAGATTTTGTGAAGTTCTACAGCTTATTTCTTATGCAGTTGAATAGCTTGTGTAGTAGATACCAGCAGATTCTTTTATTTCTACTTAAAACATTGCAACTGTTTAGTGTATTAAAGCCGTAAGGAATCTGCTTTACATTGTGCCTTTTTATTCCAAAATGAAGTGGCCCAGAAGTGCACAGTGGTATGATTCATGTTGGTTAGCATACTAGTTTTATGCACAGCACGACCCCATAAATAATGCAGTGAGAAATCAGTTAATATTTTGCTGCCGTGATTGTAGAAGAAATAATTGTCAGCACACTAGATCTTTTGCTTCTTTGAAAAGTGCAGTAGAACCTTTTATCCTTTTGAACCACCAACCAGGCTGAGAGGACGAGATAACAAGGTGTGGAGCTGGATGAACACAGCAGGCCGAGCAGGAAAGCTTGATGCCTTCATCAGATCTAGCTTTCCTGCTCCTATGATGCTGCTTGGCCTGCTGTGTTCATCCAGCTCTACACCTTGTTATCTCGGATTCTCCAGCATCTGCAGTTCCTGTTATCTCAGGCTGAGAGGACCTCAGTTTACTGTCTCCTTTTGAAGTGCAGAGCCTTTTGAGATGCAACAGTTCGTGTGTAGAAAGATTTTGGCACTGTAATGAAGTTTCAATCAATGAGCCAAAAGTCTCTATGAAACCCTAACTTTGTATTTCAAAGATGTGGATACTATCATGCTGCATCAGTATATTAGTTATTGGCATGGCTTGACTTTTTTTTTTGTACTTTTTTTCTGCTTTGTTTTTCAACAGCTAACTTTTGTAATGGGGTTTTCCAACTCTTGACAAGCCATTTCCAAACAACCTACCTGAAACAACTTTTGTTGAATTCATACGCTTACTAGTCTGTGCACTACCATCGCAATTTTATTTCATCACTGTACCTTGTTTGAATCATATGTAGATAACTGTGATTATCTTATCCATAGTTTTGTGGATGTTGTAAATGTGATCTGTAGTATACTGCTTATTTATTAAGTATTTATACCTGTTAATAAAACTGAGCTGTTGTAAATTATGGAAATCTGGAATTAAAGTTATTAATGCTGAACATACAATGATCAGTCAGTACTTTAAAAAGAGAAAAACAAACTTGCTGTAGTTCATACTAGATTCTCTTCAACAAGACTGAATGCCAGATGTAAATGAATACTTATGAGAAAAACAAAGAAATAAGAGTTGGGAGAAGTGACCTATTAACTTTGTGAAGGGTATCTGTGAAATGATCTTCAAACTCCCAAACAAAAATTGACTAAAATTTAATGGGACCTTTAGAATGTGCAAATATCACTGTGTGAAAAATCTTGATCCTTGTACATAATTGAGAAACGAGTAGAAAAGAAACTGTCATGTCATGAAATTAAAACACCAAATGCAAGCAGAGAATGAATTGTAGATCACTAAATAAAGAATGTAAAGAATTTGGTATCTAATGTCTCCTAATATGATATTGTGATGTCTCAAAGCATGTTCTAGCTTTTGAAGTGTAGCTACTTTTGTATTGAAGAGAAATGAAATAACCAATTTCTGCACAGTTAAGGTTACACAAAAAGCACTGAAATAACTGAAAGATTATCTTGCCATTTAATAGATTTATTCATAAGATAGAGAACAAACTCCCCATGAAACTACCAGTGAAATATCACTTCTGTATTCCAGTACTTCATTTAGTTTATCACTTCTCAATAAGGCATTGAAGGCAACCTAGATTATTGGCAAATGCATTGTTGGGACTTGAGCTTGTGACTCGGTGATGATATTGCTAATCACTGAGCCAAGGCTAACCCAGGAAGAAAAATGAATAGGTCTGCATTATTTCCCAGACCCTCGTTAAGGTAAAGCAAGTAAGTCAGCAAATTTACATCTAGCAAAAAGGTGAGTTAAATGCGGGTAATTTGTTTACTGAGTGGTTGTTTGAAGGATAATTGTTCTGCACCTCGAAGGCTCTTCTGTTCCATGAATTTATGTCGCTGCAGAGGATTATACAGTGTCCAGAGGTCTGCTTTTTGGAACTTGTATTTTATGTGCCTATGATTTGACCTTTTTTTGAGCTGTCTTTGGAAACACTGGCTTATTCACATGGGCTACTTCTAACCCATTGTTTTCTTTTAGAGGTTGCTAGCAGCCCAAAAGAAAACTGCCAGCATTGCAGAAAATCTGCTTCATTTGGATACAACAATTGAATTATCATTTTAAAGTTAATCAATGCAAAGAGTTCTCATAAGTGCAAGGAACTTGGGAATCACTCGTTTGATTCTCCAGTTTGTCATTCCTGTTAATCCCTAGTTAATGCAACACAATACTAGGTGCATTTAGAACAATTCTAACTTCAAATTGCATACTAAGTTAATGTGCGCAAATTTTGGTGTGGGTTACCATACTCCATTGTGTGTGACATATTCTTGAACTGTAAAACTTTTTCCAAATGACAGTACAATATAATTATTCATTAACAATTAAAAGAGTAACAAAGAAGGTCTAATGGTGTCTTAGGGAAGCCAGTCTGCACAAAATCAGTGCAGTTTTAAAGAAATTTTTAATTGCAGTTTACTTCATTACAGTGCAAAACTCCAGTATCAGGAAAAAAAACTAATATTTTGTTTTTGTTTTGTTTTTATTTGCAGAAACTAGTAATCCAGTGTGCCAACATGTGCTAATATATAGTGAATTAACCAACTTGATAATAGCAAGCTGGAAGGATTATTTTGTAAATTACAGGTAAAAGATGATTCAGTTCCCCTCGCTGATCTCTTTCCTTGCATTTGGCTTGCTACCAAGCAATAGATGTGTATGAATGAAATACAGTGGATATGTGAATATCATGTGAGCTGGAAAGTATATATTCGTTCATAACATGCTGTCATTGTTAGTCACCCTGATGTAATCAGTTGTAATTCTGTTATGTTGTGAGTTTAAAAACTGTGCATGATAATTTAACTGCAGGAAGTGATTAGTTTTGTAATGTTTGTGTTCTATGCTAATAATGATTATCTGATACTAACCTAAAAGATTGATGTTGCTGGAAAACTGAAATAAAATTAGAAATTACTGTTAATACTTAAGTTGGGCAGCATCTGTGGAGATGGAGAGAAAGAGTCAAAATTTCAGAATCAAAATCCCTTTCACACCAATTCTGATGGATATATATATATATATAACCTCTTTCCACATATGTTGCCTGACTTGCTCCACATTTCCAATATTTTGTTTTTATCTGTAATATCATTTGTCAGCTCAACATTTTTGCTATAAAAATCTGTAATTGATGGTTGTTCTTTGTAAGTCTTTGCAGAAATTCTGCCTGTAATTTTGTGGCTCAGACTTCATGGGTTTTCATAAAATGTGCCAAGTTAACTCTACCTCAAACATAATTCAAGAAACCGATATCAGTTCCCGCTGTAATAAAAGATTAAATCTTTTATCTGAATTGTATACGCGCATGGTGTGATATTAGATCCTTTACATTGCAAATTTGAACACTTTCCGAATTTTCTGTTCAAAATTTCATTGTTCATTGTGATGGTTCGTGGAAGATTGTTTTCAAATATCAACTTTTGCAGCTGCTTTAAACTTTTAAATGAGTAACATCTTTATCAAATCAGATCAGCAGGATTTCGGGAGGCTTTGCTCAGGAACACTTTTTTTCAAATGCAAACTTGTTTCATTAATTTAAAAGGGAATGGAAGGTTGAAAAGAAACATTTCCATAAATGTTAGTTATTCATTTAAAGAATGCCAATGCATTAAAAAATTCCACTGACTATTCAATTTCTGGAGTAGGTTACTATTTAATGTTGTAAATTCTGAAATGAAAAATTTTTCAGAAGAAGCTTAAATCAACTTCAGTTCCACAAGGATTAGAAATATAAGATAGTTAGATTAGATTACTAAGCGAAACCTAGGTGATGACCCAAGTTGAACACTTGCTGGACCATGAAGTTAGGTCACCATGGCAACTATTTTACATAGTGCAATTTTAACCCACTTTACAATCTGCACTCACAATAAGATTTCCTTATTTTAACCCATTGTTAAATATTCCCTGTAAGTGATACTTGTTTTCTTTTTGGATTTGATTGTGATCCACTAAAATTCAGCCCACGATTTGGTATTATCTCTGACTTCCTACTGCAGACGATGCAGTGATGTCATCAAAACGAATTATAGCTGTTCTACTCAAATAAAACTTCTGCAACATTATCTTGTCCAACTTGCAATCATCTGGTTAACTTTGGCCTTGGAAAGGGGACAACATTAACACAGCTGCATTGTTACCTCTCACTGTTTATTCTTAGAAGCTGGTGAACCTTCTCCTCAAACCATTGTAAACCTTTGCAGACTTATTAAGTCAGTTCAGAGGACATGGAGTCAACCATGTTTGGCAGGACTGAAGTCACATCCAAGCCACTTCACTCAAGGCATTCACTCCCATTTGGGTACTTAATGACAGCCTGGCAATTTGTTTTCTTCAGTTCACAACTTACCGAATTCAAGTTTACAACTTACATGATTGAAATTGCTATGTCTGGTTTGTTAAACCAATATCATAATCAAAACCACCCTTAAACTTGCACCCAATGCAACTTTTTGCACAAGGTGATCTTTCATTAGAATGTGACCTGAAAGCATTTGCCATTTTGTCAAGTTTGCTTGATTTCATTCTGTTTGATTAGCCCAGTGGCAGGACCCTAATATCTACTTGTTAATTTGCTTTGCTTCAGTAACAAAATACCATTTATTTTGTTGATTAAATGAATCGGCAGTTGCTCCTCTCTCTGGTTGAGAAATAGGTGGTGCAGTGTCACCTATTTTAGAAACAGGTCAAGAGGAGGTGATTTTAAGAGAAATTTACATTGCTTTGCCAGGGCAAGAAATTAGGAGGGCAAAGAGACGCCACAAAATATCTTTAGCAGATAGGATTAAGGAAAACCCTAAGGCATTTTCTAAGTATGTTGGGTCCCATTCTCGCTCTTATTAGAGACCAAAGACTCTGCTTGGAGCCAGAGAACATGTGTTAGGTCTTAAATGAATTTTTCCCATCTGTATTCACAAAGGAGAAAGATATTGTAGCAGGAGATTTCAGTTCAGATGGTAGGTTCTTGAGCATGTTAAGGTTGATAAAGAGGTGATATTAGATGTTTTAAGGGGAAAAAAGGTGTATAAATCTCCTGGCCTGATGAAATGTATCCCAATCAGCTATGTGAGGCAAGGGAGGAGATTGTTGGGCCCTGGCGGATGGATTTAGTACTTTGTTGGCCATAGATGAAGTGCCAGATGACTGAAGACTAGCTAATGTGTTTCCTTTGTTCAAGAAGGGTAGCAGGAACAGGCCAGGTAATTACAGGCCAGTTAGTCTGACATCAATGGTAGGGAAACTACTGGGAAAAAAAATTCCAAGGAACAGGACTAATCAACTCTTGGAAAGTCAGGATTGATCAACAAACACCAACATGGATTTGTTGGAGTGAGATCCTGTCTGACGAATTTAATTGAGTTTTTTGAGAAGGTGATTAACTGTATTGATGTGGGTGGTGCAGTTGATGTGGTTTACGTGGACTTCAGAAAGGCCTTTGACAAAGTCCCACATGGAAGGTTCGTCCAGAAGATAAGAGCCCATGGGATCCAAGGCAAACTGGATCTAAAATTGGCTTGCAAATAAGAGTCAAAGGGTGATGATGAAGGGTTGTTTTTGTAATTAGAAGCCTGTGACCAGCGGCGTACCAAAGGGATTGGTGCTGGGACTGTTGCTGTTTGTTACGTACATTGATATCCAAGCCATTAATGTAGAAGGTATGTTTAGTAGTTTTGCAGTTGACATGAAAATTGGTGATGTTGATAGCGAGGAAGATGGCCTTAGGTTACAGTTTGATTATGATCAGCTGGGAAATGGGGCAGAGCAATGGCAGATGGAATTTAATCCTGATAAGTGTGAGGTGATGTATTTTGAGAGGCCTAATAAGGGAAGGATTTACAAAATGCATAGTATGTCCCAAGGGAATACTGAGGAACAAAGGGAACTTAGTATACAAGTCCATAGATCCTTGAAGGTGTCAGCCCAGGTAAACAGGATGGTGAAGAAGACATAGGGGGTTCCTCGCCTTTATTAGCTGGAGTGTAGAATATAGGAGTAGGGAAGTCTTGATGCAACTTTTATTGAGCATTGGTTAAGCCACACATGGAATACTGTGTGCATTTTTGGTCACCTTACTTTCAGAAGAATATAGAGTTGAGAGGGTGCAGAGGACATTCACTAGGACGTTACCTGGAATGGAAAGTCTTAAGCAGAGAGACTGGATAGCTTGAGTTTGTTTTCCCTGGATCAGAGGCAGCTGAGGGGGAGATCTGATCGAGATATACGAAACTGAGAGCCATAGATAGGGTAGGTCATGAGAATCTCTGATCCCATGGCGGACGTGCATAAGACCAGAGGGCATACGTTTAAGGTGGGGAGTAAGTAGTTTAGAGGGGATCTGAGGAAAAGATTTTTCACCCCATAGGTGATAGATATATAGAACACACTGCCTGAGAGCGTGATGGAGGCAGGTACTCTTGCAACGTCTAAGAAGCATCTGGGTGAGCACTTAAATGCCAGGGCATAGGCTGTGGACCAAGTGCGGGTAAATGGGATTCATATAGTTTTGATGTTTCTGGGCTGGGTGCCTGTGGGCGGAGGCGGTGGCGTACTGGCATTCGGGCTACAGCGGCATGTGAGGACTTGAATGTTTTGCAGACTGAGGGATGAACTTTGTATCGGAGATAAAAGGTACTGCAGATGCTGGAGAATCCGAGATAACAAGCATGGGGCTGGATGAACACAGCAGGTCAAGCAGCATCATAG
>JAHRHZ010000047.1:2175837-2220841 GCA_024137785.1 Ginglymostoma cirratum | reverse complement strand
CTATGATGCTGCTTGACCTGCTGTGTTCATCCAGCCCCATGCTTGTTATCTCGGATGAACTTTGTGGCTGTTTTTCTGGTGGCAAGGACTCATGGCAGAGTCGGGGGTGGGGGGGGGAAGGTGATCTGTTCATTACATTTTCTTTTGGCTGTTCCTTTTATTTCTGCTTCTGTTTTTAATCCTGTCTTTTGTACACAAAGATGGCAGTGGAGAATGATGACTTTGTACACTTTTCGCTGTACTCCTGTATTCTTGTACTTAAGTACCGCGTGACCATAAAATCTAAATCTGAAAGGCTTATTTCTACCTAATGACTGTATGACAATGAACTTTAAATGTTTGTGCCACAGAGCAGTTTAGGCAAAGATAATTCAATCTCTTATTGGAAAAGAAAGCGAGCATCTGAAACAGAGCAAGATACAAGACATTGGGGAGGGTAATTAATTTAGCATTGCTGTACTAAAGACCGAGCACAGATAGAATGGGGCGAATTGCTACCTGCTGTAGCATCATGTTTGTCTCGCAGTCATGCCTTAATGTGTGACAGCATTATGTAATGAATAGTTCGGCCAACTATATTTTTTATGCCAGATCAGTAACCTAGTTCAGACCACACATTGCTCAGTTTTTCAGCTATAAATATTACATTCTAACTTACGCAATTTTACTATTTCATAAATTGTAGCATGGTGACTCAGTGGTTAGCACCCCTGCTTTGCAGCGCCAGGGACCTGGGTTCAATTCCAGCCTTTGGCAACTGCCTATCTGGAGTTTGCACATTCTCCCCCTGTCTGTATGGGTTTCCTCTCAGTCCAAAGATGTGCAGATGATGTGGATTGGCCATGTTAAATTGCCCATAGTGTCAAGCGATGCGTAGGTTAGGTAGATTAGCTATGGGAAATGCAGGGTTACAGTAGGTGGATGAGTCTGGGTGGAGAATCAGTGTGGACTTGTTGGGCCAAATGGGCTGTTTCCACACTGCAGAGATTCTATGATATTGGGATGCTCAACATCAGATTTGTATTACTGTACAATCAACCTCAATTAATTATTCTATATCTAGAGAACTAGATACACCTCAGATTAAATTTTTATATAAATAATTTTATTAGCACCATCAATCTGGTTGTGACTTGATGTCATTGCTTTTAACATTGACTGATGATATCACTAAATCTAATGGGAGATGTCCACGTGGTAGTCTTTCACATTTTTAGTGCTGAGAGATTGAACATTACAGACACCCAGGCAAGATATTGTAAGGACTGTGTCTTTTTATTTTGTTTCATTTTTAATCATGGACTGAATTCAGTGAAAGATTTTTACATAAAAAAACTGTGGAACAAGTTGCTGTATTTTTAAAGAAAGCAAGTTACCGAAATCCATTGTAATTGTGCTTTACATTGTTGCTTTGCAAGCAGTGGGGCAAGATGTAAGTAGGCAGCACAGCACTGAAGCATGTGTACAAAGTGAAATGTTCTCGACCACAGGTTGATTGTTGTGTGGAAGTCAAAAGTCATCAGCTTGACAGCAGCTATCTGATTCCTGGATAACTGAACAGGGTGTGAACAATGTAACGAGAAGCTTTAGGACCTCTGAAAGGGAAGTAGTGTCCTCTTCACTCTCCAGTGAAAATACACATAACTAAATGAAGCAAGTTGTTTTCTGCAATCAGTTGCTGTAAGCTGTTGCTATCAACCAATCAGTCAAGAGTTTTAATAATTTGTGAACCATTCAGTCTGTCTCCTTTTGAGAAGTGAAAAAACTTGAGGGAAAAGATCCAAGAACTGAAGGACTTGGGAAACAAAAGGAGCAGCCTAGGAAATCCTGAGGGCCGGTGCGATTGAACTGTTTCTGCAATATTTTCTCTTCCCTGCACCCTTAACACCAATGTTTCTTATATGTCTGTCTGTTTCTGTTTCTGTCTGTTTGTATGTCTGTGAGAGGTTGGAGGTGGGTGTGGGGGGCAGGGTACTTACTAACTAGTCGATCTATATGTTCACATTTCATGAAGATAGTAAGAACTGCAGATCCTGGAGTCCAAGTCAATACTGTGGAGCTGGAGGAACACAGCAGGTCAGGCAGCATCAGAGGAGCAAGAAAATCGACGTTTAGGGTTTACGCCCTTCATCTGGTCTGGGGAGGGGGAAAGGGAGCTTGGAACTGAATAGATGGGGGCTGGGGAAGGTAGGTGGGATGGTGATAGGTGGATGCGGGTAGAGGGTTGTGGAGATAGGTCATGGAAAGGATGGCGTGGATAGGTGAGAAAGAAGGTGGACAGGCTGTATCAGGTCAAGGAGGCGGGGATGAGAGGAAGATTTGGTCGCGGGATGAGGCTGGGGATGAGGAGGTTTTGAATACGGTGAATTCTATGTTGAGGCAATCGGTCTGTAAGCTCCCATGGGAGAATATAAGGTATTGCTCCTTCAGTTTACGTGTGACGTCATTGTGACACTGGAGGGGGCCAAGGATGAGTGTGTCACCAAGGGAGTGGGAAGGGTAGTTAAAATGGTTGGCAACTGGAGGATGCTGTTGATTATAACGTACAGAGTGCAGATGGAGTCTGTGCCTGGTCTCACTGATGTAGAGGAGACTACATCGGGTGCAATGGATACAGTAGACCAGGTTGGAGGACATACAGATGAATCCCTGTTGGATTTGGAAAGATTGGTTGTGGACTTGGATGGAGATGAAGGGGGGAGGTGTAAGGGCAGGAGTAGCACCTCTTGTCGTTGCAGGGAAAGGATGTTGCCAGGGCTGGAAGGTTTGAGCTATAGGGAGAGGTTGAATAGGCTGGGACTACTTTCCCTGGAGCACCAGAGGCTGAGGGGTGACCTTGTACAGTTTTTTGTAAAATCATGTGGGGCATGGATAAGGTGAATAGCCAACGTCTTTGCCCAGGGTGGAGGAGTCCAGAACTAGAGGGCATAGGTTTAACATGAAAGGAGCAAGATTTAAGAGGGACCTAAGAGCGCTTTTTCACGCAGAGGGTGGTGTGTGTGTGGAATGAGCTGCCAGAGGAAGTGGTTGAGGCTAATACAATTACAACATTTAAAAGGCATCTGGATGGGTATATGAATAGGACGCGTTTACAGGGATATGGGCCAAATGGGGCTAGATTAGTTTAGGGATATCTGGTCGCTATGAATAAGTCGGACCGAAGGGTCTGTTTCCATGCTGCACAGTCTATGACTGTGTATGCTAGGATGTACTGAGTCAGCATTGTCTCTAATACTTAAAGCAATATTTTCATCCATCTCCACTTGCTTTGCAGCATGGAGTAACTGAAATTGTGATCTCCCCACTGTGGAGGAAAGCAGTTTGTTCCAAGTCATAATTTCTTAACTGAACAGCAGTGTTTAGTGACATAATGGGCACTGAATTATGTTGCAATAAATGTCTATATTGTCATTTTGACCACAAGCAGCTTTCGTCTCAAAATAGACTTGCACTATGCAGTATATGACAGCTATACTTAACTGGAGTATCTATTGATTTAATCCACTTGAATTACTGTATAATAAAGCAAATAAAATATGTTGAGATTGTAAGATTAAATTACCTCAGTTTTTCCAGAATTTGCTTACTTTTCCATCATCAATGATGTGAAGGGTGGCAATCCTTTCAGCTAACGTCTTCTGAGCCTTTTTTGGTCTAATTTGAGGCACAATAATTCTATGCTGTGAAGGAGTGACGCTGAAGTAATAAATCAGTGTCATCATAGAAATTGTACAGATCATGCTTTTATATCCTTGATGGATGGGTTTCTGATCTTTATTCCTCCCGCATTGCCCCACTAAGAACAAATGTGGGCTTAGAATCAATCAGTGAGGTGGGTGTGTAGCAGCAGGGAAAGTTGCAGGGAGAAAGAATCCTGGCTTATTGTCTTGGAGGGGGATTCGGGTTCAAAAGCCTGTATTAAGCAGGTAGTGATGAGTAAACTTTGCAGCATGGTGATGGATCTCTGGACTACAATACATGTCTTTGAAAAGTCATAAGTTGAGCAAAATATTGGAAATTTACATTAATTGCAGCTTATTTTACCCTTAATGATCCTCGTTCATTGGCACTTTATTTGCTTAATGGGAATGGAAATCGGATTACATACATTAATAAGTAACCTGGGGTCATTTGATGGTCAAATGTTTCCTTCTTGCAAGCCTGTATCCTACTGTTGCGTTTTCCTTTAACAGCATTAAGGGCATCTTTTAATTAAACTGAGTAATGAATATTCAAGTTTTTTTTAAAGCTGTGCTAATCATTGGTCGCTGTCATTAACAGAGTTCGAAACTAGGGGGCATATTTTTAAAGTGAGGAGAAAGTTTTAAAAGGGACCTGAAGAGCAAATTTTTCCACCAAGAGTAGTTTGTATGTGGAATAAACTGCAGAGGAAGTAGTAGATGCAGGTACTGTTAGAACATTTAAAATACATTTGGACAATACACGAAATAGGAATGATTTGGAGGGATGTGGGCCAAACTCGGGCAAGTGGGACTAGTTTAGTTTGGGAAATTTGGTCGGCATGGATGAGTTGGACCAAAGGGTCTGTTTCTGGTCTGTATGACTCAATGCCTATATGAAATATAAATCGGGTTGAATATCATCCTTTGAACTTTCTACCTTTTGACCTTGTAAAGGCTGCTCTTAGTAAGTGAGATGTTCAAGTGTGCATTCTGTAGAACAAATTCCATTTTTGTGTGTGTGTGTGTGTCTGTCTGTCTGTCTGTCTGTCTGTCTGTCTGTCACTGCCTAACTTATTTTTGAGTAATGGGTTTCCTCACCATTTTATTCAGGATATTCAGCTCTCAGCAGAGGTAGAACCATTTATACCCCAGAAGAAGGAAACTGATATACTTGTTCCTATGGCTCTCCCTAATGATGGAAATGGTAACGGTGTCGAAGCTCCTCCTATACCTAGCTACTTGATAACTTGTTATCCCTTTGTGCAAGAAAATCAATCCAATAGGTGAGTAGAGGTACACAAACCAGTTGATACCTATGTATAAATTTTATTCAGACCTGTTAATTATATGGTGAAGTTTTAGTTTTTTTTGAGCATCACACGTATTTTGGTTAACTATGGAACATCGTTTGGTAAACCTTGTTACAGATGTGGATAACGTTGAAATGAATTGGTTTCAGTAAGAGACTCATGAACACTGACGTGTCGTAGATTCATACAAATACATAATCTGTGTATAAAGTCACATTTGGATTGGAAATCATTTTTCTGAACTGATCCCTTCCGAAAAGTAAAATAGCACAACAAATTTTGGAAAAGATCTGTCCCAGCATTTTTTCCTGTTAAGCTAGGGGGGAGAAAAGATGAGGGCAATGATGAATATCGGTTAGAAGCTAAGACGTAGATGTAGGACTTTCTAAGTCCTCAATCTCTACAGCTGCAGACGTTTCAAAAGCAGGATGGTTTGAGGATTCCAATGGGATAGTTTGTTGGAACATGCCAATGTCTTATGACAGGCTTACTAGTAGACCTTGAAATAACCAATATTAGTTACCATTTCTCAATGGTTCCAGTAGAGTTAACAATTTTCATCCTGAATTCAAACAAAAATTGATAAGTCTTCTAACACAGCAAAATATCTCCAGACCTCAAAATGATGTCAAAACAGCTGAGTTTTGGATTTGATCAAATCCAAAAATGTTCTTGAGGCATTCTTTCTCTCCTGGAAAAATGGGTCAATATAAGCATGTGGGACAGAGTGATTTGAAACATTTGAGCCCTAAGATCTGGCCTTATGTTGAATTTCCTAGATACAATTAAGTTGCATTTTTAAGGATCTTGAGTAGATTTGTAGCTTGGGTTGTGGATGCTGTGGTTGGTTTGCTCACTCAGCTGGTTCCTTTGTTCGCAGACGTTTCACTACCCTGCTGGGTAACATCATCAGTGCAGCCTCCGATGAAGCGCTGTTCAGTTTTTCCGCCTGGTATTTAAAATCTGCGGTCCGTTGGAATTGGTTACCTCATTTCTGGCTTTTCTTTGCAGCGGTAAATACATAGGGTCTAGTTCTACGTGTTTACTGGTGGCCTTCTTGGTGGAGAACCAAGCCTCTAGAAATTCCTGTGCTTGTCTCTGTTTGGCCTGTCCTAGGTTCCTGATGTTGTCCCAATCGAACTGGTGGTTCTCCTTATCTGTGTGAATGGATATGAGTCCGTTCACACGGATATGGAAAACCACCAGTTCGATTGGGACAACATCAGGATCCTAGGACAGGCCAAACAGAGTCAAGCACGGGAATTTCTAGAGGCTTGGTTCTCCGCCAAGAAGGCCATCAGTAAACACGTAGAACTAGACCCTAAGTATACACCACTGCAAAGAAAAGCCAGAAATGAGATAACCAATTCCAACAGAGCCCAGAGTTTAAATACCAGGTAGAAAACAGAACAGCGCTTCATCGGAGGCTGCACTGATGATGTTACCCAACAGGGTAATGAAACGTCTGCGAACAAAGGAACCAACCACATAAGTTGCATTTTGTTGGAAAAATCAACTTTTAAATGCTGCACAACAGACTCATTACAGACAAAAAATGTGTCTCAATGTATTTGTTGTGTATTATTTTTAAACCTTGGTTATAGCAATGCTCTTGACTTTTGACTTTGTACGTGGAAATATGACACCCTTGTGTTTCTACAAAAACTTATTCAAAGGGACCACTTTGTTGAAAATAAGTTTTGATGACATTTCTGAAAAATCATTGGGAAAATGTTAATTTTCAACTTTGGGAGAGATGATGGCACAGTGATATTACCTTAGACAATTAATTCAGAAACTAGGCTAATGTTCTGGGGATCCAAGTTTGAATTCCACCATTGCAGATGCTGACATTTGAATTTTAAAAAATTCTGGAATTGTCGATTGTTGGAAAAAAAGCCCATCTGGCTCACTGGCTTTCAGGAAGGAAACCTGCCATCCTAACCTGGTCTGGCCTACGTGTGGGTCTGGAGTAGCAGGGTCCAGAAGCACATGTAGCTGACTCTTAAACTGCTGTCTGACTTGCTAGGCCATTACACTTAATTCAGCTGGAGATGAGCAATAAATGCTAGCCAGCCAGTGATACCCACATAGCATGAGCAAACAAAACAAAAGCCATCGTTGCCATGTAGCAGCCATAAACCAGTGCAAAGCGGCAGCAGTGTGTAGCACATACAAGATGCACTGCAGCAGCTCAACCACCCTCCTTTGACAACACCATCCAAACATGCGACCTGCCGCCTAGTAGGACAATTGCAGCAGGTGGGACCACCACCTAAAAATTCCCCCCAGTCCTCAGAGTATCCTGGATCTGAATTGTATTCCTGCTGCTTCACTTTAACAAAATTAAAATCTTGGACCTCCCTATCTAATAGCACTGTGGGTGTACCTTCATATATGGGACTATAGTGGTCCAACAAAGTGACTTACCACCATTACCTTGAACTGTTAGGAATGAGTGACAAATGCTGTGATGGCTACCTCTCATGAAACAATGAAAACAAACCGGAGGAAGAGAAGCTGGTATCAAATTACACTTAGATTCACGGACATCAGCAGATCGTGTCTCATGCTGGTTGATCTTTAGTGTTCACGAAATAATTATAGTTCAGCATTGTCAAATACCGTCGGACAGTTGGCATGAAGGAAAATGGTGCTGCCCTGGAAGGGAAACCGGTTTTGGATTACTGGTAGGATTATCTATCTTGTGGCAGTTCCTGTAGTACAGGTTAGTACATCAACCCTCTTAGTGATGGAAAGACTGCTGAAAATAGCTGTCCAGTCCAACCAGCCCACTGATTAATGTGATTTGTTCCTGGAAGAGCAACAACAGCTTATGGCGCAGTTAGAATAGTAAAGAACTGTTGGGGATGAACAAGGGAGTTGATCAAATGTTTATTGGACATTACCAGTGTAAGCCACGACGTGTTTAATACATGCAGCATGCGGGCCTGGCATACAAAATGCATTGAGCAATTGACTGTGAGGAGTGGAATGCAAACTTACGGCTGAGCTATTTGTCCTGTTTTTGGGCAAGTGAAAAAAAGAGAGCAAGACAAAAGAGAAAACCGTTGCCTGAATGAATCTCCATTTCTGCTAATGGTAGGAGATATGATTTGATGTCTGGGTATAATGGCCACGTGCTTTTTAAAAAAATAAAATGCTTGCCTAATAACTCGCTGTAGCAATTCAATGGAGATGGAGTAGTATTTGAAAAGTATCTGACCAGATGTGTTGTTGTGAATGCGTATATTTATAAATGTATTTTAATAAATTCATACCATTTTCATGCTTTCCTCTGTGTTATATTGCAGGCAATTGCCTGTATATAATGATGTTCGGTGGCAGCAAGTGAATCCAAATTCTACAGGACCGTACCTTGCTTATCCCATATTGCCAACACCACAGCCTCCTGTTTCTACAGATTATGCTTACTACCAGCTCATGCCAGCACCTTGCGCACCAATGGTGGGTTTTTACTCTCCTTTTCCTGCACCATATACTGCACCTTTCCAGCCAGCCAATGTGGTGAATGCATTGTCTGACTGCAGTGAAAGACCTGTTACTACCGGACAAGCCTGCCAAGCTACCACTCAGAGAAGCAGAACCAGCAGAGGTCCAGTGCCGAAGGTAAGGATTTCCAGCTGTATTTGCTCTTTATGCCTTTTCAAATTTAATTACCCTATTTCTCCTTGCTCCAATCGAAAATTACTTTTGATTTTGTTCTGAACCTGTGGGAGTGAAAGCATTTCATTTAGTGTGTTAAAGATGATCTGAAGTAGGTAAAATAAACATCTTTAATTATATATAAATACACTTTCCCCCTCTCCATTCTTCTTGGGCAATATACATTTAGAAGTGTTGAATACCAGCAAAAGGTATTATGTGTTCTCTGATACTTTGCCCAAATTACCATGACTTGTGAATAAGATTAGGTAATGATCAACAAACTCTTAAATTCTATGGGAAAGTCAGCAAGTGTCCTAACTTGTTATTTAGCGATTTGAGCTAAAAAAAGAGAAGAACTGATTTTTTTGTTTTGTTTTGTTTTCACTACTAACCTGACCTGTTGGTGCCAAATCTAATGTTTCTGATAGTTTGACGTTATTGATTTAATATGGTTGTGGTGACCTTTATAAATAATGGGCTGGAACTTTGACTCAGTCCGTGTAACTGTCATATAAATCTGCTGTTACTTTTTTTTTTAAAAGGAATGAACAGTTATGACCAACTGTGTTCATTTTTAAAAACATCAAAGTTATTCTGTTTTTTGTGAAACACAGTCTACGACTCATGCCATTTATTCAGCTATCTAGAATCTTGGTTTAGTAAATTGCATGTAACTAACTTCTTGTGATGGGTTGATATAAAAGCTATGAATGGCAATGCTGTAATGATATGCAAAGATTTTGGAACAGGAGGACATTAAAGATTGTTAGCAAAACTAAGTGTTTTACATGTTAATTGGGAGGCAATGGCCTAGTGGTATTATCGCTGGACTGTTAAATCCAGAGACCCAGATAATGTTCTGGGGACCTAGGTTCGAAACTGCCACAGCAGATGGTTGAATTTGAATTCAAAAGTATCTGGAATTAAGAATCTAATGGTGACCGTGAATCCATTGTCGATTGTTGGTAAAACCCATCCAGTTCACTAATGTCCTTTAGGGAAGGAAACTGCCATCCTTACCCAGTCTAGCTGACATGTGACTGCAGACTCTCAGCAATGTGGTTGACTCTGAACTGCCCTCTGGGCAATTAGGGATGGGCAATAAATGCTGCCTTGCCAGTGATGCCCTCATCCCATGAATGAATAAAGACGACAAAATGCAAGATGTTACCAGCAAATTTTGCAATATGTTAATGTGGCAGAGCCTTTACTGATCTTGTGAATACTTTGTATTAAACAAAATTCAAACAATTTTCTGTTTCGTTCCTTCTTGAGCTTGCTGTTATATATTTTCTGTAACTTTAGGTACTTGCCAATACCTTCCCAAACACACTCATCATGTGTTAACCTTTAGTGATGAGTTTTGCTGGTCGTAGCCGTGTCCGTGTCTTGTTGCAAACCTGATGTTGCACTTTGTTCTCCAGCTATTCATATTTAGTCATGGTTTGTATGCCCAGTATATTATTTCACCTACCTGCAGAGCACCAAAGTCACATGTAGCACCTTGCTGTTAACGGAGAACACCTAACACTGAATGGATTTAGGGTCAAGACTAGGGACTTCCTAATCTCCATGATTGAAGTCCCAATTGCTACACCTTTCCACCTGACCATCTCCCTTTACTCTTGGAAAATGCTGCTTAAATCCAGCCTCTGTTTTGGTCATGGGACTTAATATCTCCTAATGTGTCATTTGTGTCTTAATCCATCTGTGAAGCACCTTGAGATATTTTGCTATGTGAAACAGGCTGTACAAGTGTCAGTTAGCTTGCCAAGCTGTTAGAGTAGTTAACTATTAATTTACTGTTTTAGACAAATAACAGAAATTTGTGTTTTCTTGAGTTAGGAGTTGCATTTCTTGTATTTTGTGCAGGTTTTGAGAACAAACAAGCCTCTGGTGAGAAATGTCGCTGTTCAAAAGGAAAACAATGCCTCAGGTCCTGAGAATAAGTCGAAGATTGTATTGCTGGTGGATGCCAGTCAGCAAACAGGTAAGGAATCTTACAGAAATATTTATTTGCCAGCTTACCAGGATCAAACTTAACCAAATTAAGAAACTTAATTCTGATATAGTTACCCTAAACGCTAATAACAAAATACCACAGGTAGCTGTCTGAGATTCCCTGAACCAATGCATTGGATCAGAGCTCTGAAGTCTCGAGGTCTTGTGGAAAGTCCTGTCACATGTAGACATAAATGGTGCCAGGTAATTAAACAGCATACGCAAGCTGGAAACTCCACAAATATTCTACTCTTGATGATTGGAGAGCCCAGTACGAAAACTGGGCAGAATCATTTACATCCATCTACAGCCAGGAGTGCTGAATGAATGGATCCAGCTCTGCCTCCGCCTGAGATCTCCAGTAGCACAGATGACAGTTTTCAGCAAGTTTACTTTAGTCCAGAATATCAAAAAAAGGCTAAAGACAATGGATACTACCTTTTGGGCCCTGACAGCATTCCAATAATCATACTGAAGATTTCCACTCCAGAACTAGCCACGCCTTGTTTCAGTGCAGCTTGTCCAGTTACGTCCAGTGCAGAAGGAGCAGGACAAATCCAATTACCTCCTTTTATCTGCTCTTGATCACCAGCAAAGTGATGGAATAGATTATTGACTGCCTGTCAAATGGCAAGTGCAAAAGTATAGTCTTTTGCTCCTGACTGGGCCAAACATAGACAGAGGAGCTGGACTCAACAGGTCTTGTGAGAGTGACCTCCTTTTTATGTCAAGGTAACATTTCCCAAGTATAGTATCATTGACCCTAGCGAAGCTCAAGTCAGTGGGAATTGGGAAAACTCTCTCCTGGGTGGAGTCATACCTAACACGAGGAGGTGGTTCTGAATGTTGATCCATTGTCTCAGTCCTATGACCTTGCTGTGTGAGTTCCTCAGGGTACTGTTGAATGCAAAACCATTTTCGGCTGCTTAGACAAGTTACCTTACCTCCATCATGAGAACTGAAATTGTTTGCTGGTGTTACATGTAATATGATACATCAAAAATGAATATGATGATGATACATATGACAAAGGAAACATACAGGATCCTGATACATCTTGATCGAATAGTTGGGAGAATATATTTCTTCATGAGAGAGAACAGAGAACCAGGGTCATTGTTTCCAAATCAGGAGCTGCCCATTTAAAAACAGAGAGAAAGCGAATCTTTTTAAGGATAGAGTCTCTTTCGAAGTTGCTTCCTGAAAAGGTGGTCGAATCAGAGTCTTTGAATGTTTTTAGAGCTGAAGTAGACATTCCTCTCCAGCAAAGGTGTGAAAGATTATCGGTCTGTGGGAGGATAGATTTGAATTTGCGGCCAGATCAGCGAACAAGAGACAATCTAACCATCGCTCCTTGACATTCAAGGGTATTATCATTGCTGAATCCCATACGGTCAGTATCCTGGTGACTCCCATTGACCAGGAACTGAACTGGATAAGGCATATAATACTGTGGCTTCAAGAGCAGGACAGAAGCTAGGAAATCTGCAGCAAGTAATTTGCCCATTATGTCTTCAGTACTTGTCCACTATCTACTAAGTACAACTCAAAAATGTGTTGCAATACTCTCCATTTGCCTAAATGGATGCAACTTTGAGATCACTCAAGAAGCTTGACACCATTCAAAGCAAAGCATCCTGCTTGACTGGCATCCTACTTACCACCTTCAGCATTCACTCCCCTCACCACCAATGCACAGTGCAGCAGTGTGTAGCAGGTACAAGATGCCCTGCAGAAACACACGGAAGCTCCTTTGACAGCATTTCTCAAGCCTGAGACCTCTACCACCTAAAAGGACAATGACAGCAGATGCACGGGGAGCATCACCTGTAATTTTGCCTTCAAGGTATGCACCATGACGTCTTGGAACTATATCGTTGTTCCCTCACTAATGCTGGGTAAAGATCCTGAAATTCTCCTAAGAACACTGTTTAGTTTAAGAAAGAGTTCACCTACACCTTCTGCAGGGCAAATAGGGTTGGGTAATAAAAGCTGGCATTGCCATTGCCACCTACATCCCATGAGCAATTTTATTAGAAACAAAGTGACAAATATTTCATTTCTTTATCTTGCTGGTGTGAAAGCACCTTTGTGTTAATAGTAGCAAGCATTTGGCACTTATAAATTTAAAGCTGATAATTTATTGTTACTGTGATTTGAAGCTGACATTCAAGTTCAGTTCTATCTTTTGAAGCATGTGATACAAGAACATTTTCTTGTAGCAGACGATGGAAGGAGTGAGATTGTTGAATTTAGAGGGATTGCAGACTTGTTAACAGTCACATAGTATGTTAGTATCTTTTAGAAGGTCAAAGTGGATGTAATTTTCAGGATTCTATGTGCTTTGAGCTTTAGTGCAACACTGCTGTTGGGAATCAAGCTACTGCAGAAGTTGGCAACTCATGGAAATGGGGAAAAAACCTGAGATCCTCACTGCACTGTACTGCTCACATTCACATGTAATGGGTTACTGAAATGAGGAATTATATTTTATAATTACAAATGGCTGAAGCAAGTTGAATGTGGTTGTGCATTTTTTAATTTATTCTTCGAAAACCAACTGTTGATTGATAATCCCAAAACCAGAAGTGGAACAAGTCACACTTTTTTAGCTGCTTTAAGCATATCCTATTAGTAAATATATTGCAGTGTGTATGGAAATACAGTTTTCAGATGCAATAGTAAAGCTTCATACTCCTATCTAAATTTCAAGTCATAAGATTTGCAGTAATATTAAATAGATTAAGTGCTGCTTGCAGTTTTGCATGTCGACTTCCTAGTCATGAAAACTTGATGAATCTGATCTTCAGTTGCTCGAGACAATTGTGAGCAAGTACTTTATTGCTTTGTTCTGGAAAATTCAATAGAAGTGTGTTGATTTTATTGAAGAGACATTTTTGCCGCTTTGTGGCAATGTTATTCTTAAAGTATGGCTTTGTTTTGGTAGTCTAAAGTTGGAGCACTAAATGGATGGTGCGAAATCAAAATGTGCAGTTATTTGTAAGATTTGTTATAATCTATATATTCCATTGTAATTATGATTGTCTTTATCCTTAAAAGATTTTCCTGGTGATGTAGCCAATAAAACACACTCTGAGAGGGCCAGCCCCTTGCTTTGGAAATCAAAAATCAGGAGAAGAAGAGCATCTCACCCTGCTGCTGAATCTTCAAGTGAACAAGGAGCTAGTGAAGCTGACATTGACAGTGATAGTGGCTACTGCAGTCCCAAACACAGCCACAGTCAGACCACATCAGCTGCTACAAGGAGTACAGAATGCAAAGTATGCAAATCTACGTAGTTCATGTAACCGAAATAACCTGTGATATTAAAATTTTATGGAAACAATGGCAGATTACGGTCCTCAACAGTGTCTGAAGCATTTCCCATACTTCTGCACAGTGTAGTCCTTTTCCCCCTCCATCCCAGAACCATGACAGGGTTCCCACATATTCCACCCCATAGCTTCCATGTTCAAAGTCATTCTTTGCCATTTTTGCCACCTCCGGGATGATGTCATGAACAAACATGTTTTCTTGTCTCCTCACCTGTCAGTGTTCTGAAGGGATTTTTTCCCTAATCCGCATCTGGTATCACCCCTAACACCTTACCAGCATCCCATGTCACCTTCCTGTGCAATGTCAGGAGGAGTGACACTTGCCTTTTTTACCTGCTCCCTTCTCATTATCCAAAACCTGAAATATTCCTGCCAAGTGAGGTGGCAATTTACTTGTACACTTCTCTCAATCTAGTCCACTATATTCACTGCTCACAATGTGGTCTCCTGTATGGACTGGGTGACCACTTTGTAGAACACTTCTGCTCAGACCACAGGCTTGGTCCTGACCTCTAGTTGCTTGCTGTTTTAGTACACCATCTTGTCCACGTGGCTTGCAATTCTGTTTTGTCAATATTGTTTTCATAGTTTTTCTTTCAGCAAAGCTGACCTATATTCTACTGTTGTCATTTGCTCTGGATCTGCGCTTTGTCCCTTCTCTGCAACCAGTACTGCTCACTTTGCCTTTCTATTCCTTTGACACCTGTGATCTCGAATCCCCACCCCTCCCCCCAAGCTTTCTATGACCTTTCCTTTCTCTTCAACTTGCTCCTCCCAACCTTTTCAGTAACACAAAATCCATTACTTTTCCACCTGTTTGCAGTTCCAAAGAAGAGTCACGTTGGACTTTAAACATGAACTGTGTTTCTCTTTGCAGAAGCAGCCAGACCCATTGAGTTTCTCCAGCCTTTTCGGTTTTTATTTGAAATTGTTTCTACTTTGTAATATGTCAGATAGAAAACAACATTTAAAAGGAAAATAATTTTACTGATATAAGCTCTCGGTGGAACTGTCCTATCCAGTAAATAGCCACTAACATTTAGGATTTTGGAGAATACAAGCCAGGATTAAGTAATCCCAATAGGTTCAAAATTATTGAATTAGAATCCATAAAATCCCTACAGTGGGGAAACAGACCAATCAGCCCAACAAGTCCACGCCAATCCTCTGAAGAGCATCCCACCCCCACCCCATCCCTGCAACCCTGCTCTTCCCATGGCTAACCCATCCAGCCTGCACATCCCTGCACACTGTGGGCAATTTAGCTTGGCCAGTCCACCTAACTTGCACATCTTTGGACTGTGGGACGAAATCCACGCAGACACGGGCAGAATGTGCAAACTCCACACACACAGTTGCCCAAGGCTGGAATTGAACCTGGGTCCCTCGCACTGTGTGGCAACAGTGCTAACCACTGAGCCACCATGCTGCCCGTATACTTGTCTAGATCAAAATATTGTGCTTTTGCATGCAGTAGAGAAATATATATTGTTTGAAGTGCTGTCCTTCAAGTTACCTTATGTGGAGGTTCTGCTTATTAACCTGGTCTATGAAGCTGTAATAACATTGATTTAGGTTTGTACTGAGGTTAGGTATATGTAGCAAAGAGCTCATTTCTAGTTGAACCAATCATGGAGAAGACTTTGGCTGTGCATTTTGTGTTATGAAGTCAAAGGGCTAGTTTACTGCATGTAAATACAAAAATAATTAAAACTGATACCTACCTCAAAACATTTAGTATATTAATCCAAGTTTAAATTTTAAAACTGTAAAAATGTACATTTTATTTAAATTACTGTTGCAAATAACAGCATATTCATCCAGTGATTGAAATCCAATCTTTTATTTTGTTGCATTCAGAAGAAACCTTTTGGATTGAGACCACCTGAATAAAGCCGGTGCAAGTCCTGGCAGTAAAACCTGGTTCGGGTTCTATTCTGAAATAAATATTTTGTGACAGTTGTCACTTTGAAATGATTTTGCTTTTACTGAAATGTAGTGAATAGGCATATAAAGAGTTGGATTAAACTGTTGTTTGTTTTATTTCAGGTAGATGATTTAACAGGAATTGCAGGTAATTAATTTAAATATTTGTGCTGTAAAATTTTCACAGCAGTGACGAGAATATGAAAGTCACTGCCTCATGGAAATTATTGAAGAAAAAGCCATTGACTTCATGTATAAATGCAGGAGAAGGAAATAGAATGTGTCTGCCTGTCAGGGTAAGGAGGGAAAGGACAGGCAACATGGGAAGGATATCAATGTGCAGTATAAATATTTGGCAACACCTGTTGGACAAAATATCTTGTTTCTGTTCTGCATGTTCAAATTATTCAAGTGAAATAAAATTAGAATAAATTTGACTCATAGAATAGTTGCAACACAGAAAAGGTACTTGGCTTATTGAGCTTGTGCGATATTTCTACAAAAACAACACCTCAGGGTAACAGTGTGGAGCTGGAGGAACACAGCAGGCCAGGCAGCAGCAGAGGAGCAGGAAAGCTGACGTTTTGGGTCAGGACCCTCCAGAAATGGGGGAGGGAGAAGGAAACACAAATAAATAGAGAGGAGGGGTAGGGCTGGGAAAGGTTGGTGGGATGGTGATAGGTGAGTGCAGGTAGGTAGTGGTGGGGTTTGGTCAGTGAGGTGGGAGGAGCGGATAGGTGGGAGAGAAGACGGACAGGTTATGTCAGGTCAAAAGAGGCGGGGATGAGAGGGAGGGATAGTCATGGGATGAGGCCGGGGGTGGGGAGATTTTGAAACTAGTAAAGTCCACATTGAGATCATTGGGTTGTAGGCTCCCAAGGCGGAATATGAGGTGCTGCTCCTCCAGTTTCCGGGTAGCATCATTGTGGTACTGGAGCAGGCCCAGGATGTCGTCCAGGGAGTGGGAGAGGGTGTTGAAGTGGTTCGCAACTGGACAGTGTTGTCGTTTGTCGTGAACAGAGCACAGATGCTCTACAAAGTGGTCTCAGAGTCTCCGCTTGGTCTCACCAATGTAGAAGAGGCCACCAGTGCCACAATGACTCCACCGGAAACTGGAGGAGCAGCACCTCATATTCCGCCTTGGGAGCCTACAACCCAATGATCTCAATGTGGACTTTACTAGTTTCAAAATCTCCCCACCCCCGGCCTCATTCCATGATCAACCCTCCCTTTCATCCCCGCCTCCTTGACCTGTCACAACCTGTCTGTCTTCTCTCCCACCTATCCGCTCTTCCCAGATCACTGACCAATCCGCACGACTGCCTACCTGCACTCACCTATCACCATCACCACCCCCACCCCCATCCCTCTTCTTTATTTATTTGAGAGCTCCCTTCCCCCTCCCCCATTTCTGAAGAAGAGTCCCGACCTGAAACGTCAGCTTTCCTGCTCCTCTGGTGCTGCGTGGCCTGCTGTGTTCCTCCAGCTCCACACTGTGTTATCTCTGACTCCAGCATCAGCAGCTGTTAATACCTCACGGTATCCTCATTAGCTCTGCAAAATTAAAATGCAACTTTCTTGAGCCATAATGTAACATATCTTACTGTTACTGACTGTTACTGTTAGATGAAAATTGTCAGTTGCACAAAAATAGAACATTCAAAATATAGGGCCATTCGTTTTTGTGGAAAATTCACCAGGTATGCCCTGTACACAAACAGTAGGACAAATCCAACCCAGCTAATTACTGCTCCGTCAGTCTACTCTCGATACTTCTCCAATTCAGTTTTGTTTAATTTTCTAATTCACTTTATCAGTGCTACTTACTGTCTTGTACCTCTCTCTTTATAAGATTATCCATCATCTTTTTGTTTTGTTTGTAGCTGGAATACATATTTCTTTCCTCCTTTCAAATTTTCCTTAAGTTTTATTTATTCTCTCAAATAGGGAAAAGGAGAACTTCATATTTATATAGCATGTTTCATGATGTAAGCATATTTTAAAGCAGCTTGCAAACAATGACTTTTTTTTGGAGTGTTGTCTTGGGCAAATACACACTGCATGGTCTCACAAGCTTCAATAAATCACTGACCATATCATTTCTTTGTATTTTGTTTGAAGAATAAATATTTAGTAGGGCATTAGGAGAACACTTCTGATAGAATCGTTCACCTGAGGGTGCTGTCAGGGTCTTTGTAATGTAGTCGGACCAACTTGATCTCCAGTATCAATACAATGTGGTGCAAGAGGAACACAGCAGGTCAGGCAGCGTCAGAGAGCAGGAAAGTTGACTTTTTGGGTTGGGACCCTTCTTCAGGACTGGGTTGGGGGAAGGGAGCTCAAATAGAGGGAAAGGGGTGGGGCTCTGTCAAGGTAGGTGGGGTGGTGATAGGGGGAGGGGGTTGTAGAGATTGGCCAGTGGGAAGATTGGAGCAGATAGATGAGAAGAAAGATGGACAGGTTGTGTCCGATCAAGGAGGCAGGGATGAGAGGGAGGGCTGGACATGGAATGAGGCTAGGGGTAGGAAGGTTTTGAAGCTAGTGAATTCTCTGTTGAGGCCATTGGACTGTAAGCTCCTGAAGCAGAATATGAGGTGGTGTTTCTCCAATTTTCTTGTGGCCTCACTATGACATTGGAGGAGGCCCAGGATGGACATGTTGCCCAGGGAGTGGGAAGGGAAATTCAAAAGGCTGGCAAGCGGAAGGTGGTGTTGATTGGAGCATACAGAGCTTAGATGCTCCACAAATCTGTCAGTAAGACTGCACTTGGCCTCTCAATGCAGGGGAGACCACATCAGAGCTAAAGATACAGTAGACTCTGTTAGAAAACATACAGGTGAATCCCTGTCGGATATGGGATGATTGTTTTGGGTCTTGGACGAAGGTGAGAGGGGAGGTGTAGGGGCAGCTGTAGCACTTCCTGCCGTTGCAGGGAAAGATGCCAGGCGTGGTGGGGTTGTTGTGGAGGGGACAAGGGAGTCACGGATAGAGTAGTCCCTACGGAAAGCAGATAGGGGTGAGGAGCAGAATATCTCTTTGGTAGTGGCTGATTGCAAGTGGCGAAAGTGGCAGAGGATGATGTTTTGGATTAACCCTTCCCATTGACAAATCTGCACAACCCCGACCTGCATTCACCTATCAATGCCCCACTTCCACATTTTATTTCTGAGCTTCCTTCCCCCTTCCCAGTCCTGATGGAGGGTCCCAAACCCAAAACGTCAACTTTCCTGCCCTCTGCTGCCTGACTTGTGTTCCTCCAGCTCCACACTGTATCAACTCTGATTTCCAGCGTCTGCAGTTCTTGCTAACTTCCATCACTTCCAGTATAATACTTTGTGAGCATGGCACTGTAAAATGTATCGGCCTACTTTTGTAGTCGGCTCTGGAATGGCACTTATACCTGCTATTTCTGGCCTCAAAACAAAAGTGCTACCACAGAGCTATTGCTATCATTTAAGTTTCCTGACGCTAAGTATTAGCATTGGTTATTTAAACCACATAGTCTTACTTTTTTTATGCAGACCGGAACTGAGCAAATTAGGTAGGGTGTGGTCGAAACTGGATCATGTTTTGTTTCCCATTTTTGAAATGACACTAGAAAGGTTTCATTTATTGCTTGTTCCATATGGCTCTGAGCAGACAATTGTGGCTTGCCCCCTTAAACCAGTTGATTTGATAAATGAATGGCTCTTTGCTTTGATTACTGTTCTGCTTAGGTTGCATTTGTTCAATATTGAACTTTGTTCTTAGTTGTTTCAACATTATTCATAAAGTACACATCTCGCTGACTTTTTTTCTCTTCCTGTGTTTGTGTTTTTCATTCATATGAAATTATATATTTGTGGTAGAAGAAGTGTTTGAACAGGTGTTGTAATATAGTATGATTAGATTTAACACTTTTGGTTTTTGGTAGACAGATCTATCGTTATCCATTAATTTGTTTGAATTTTATAATGTTTTAAATATAAATGAAGTTAGAAGTTCTAAATTTTTTAGCCTAAAGTGTATTTTATGTGTATCTAAGTGTAAGTTAGTATGCATTCATTATATAATCATGAAAGCTTGCATCATGTGATGCTACACTTAGTATGTGTAATATGGAAATTATGTAAGTTCATCTTTGAGTTATTATCTTGTAGCTATTAATGAGGTGGGTTTTTATTTTTTCCCCAGGAGGCCCCAGTTGGGCAAATGTAGCTTCCCAAGCACCACAAAGGTTTGGGATCAACAGAATGCAGCCTTTTTCTTGTGGTCGAGGTGGCAGGCCAGTGGACCTGCGAAACTCTCAGGTATGTGTGTAAACTTGCTACCATCATTCAGAATTTGGACCATTCATGGTTGTAAATTGCTTTAAGATAGAAACTTCCTTCCCTTTCAGTTAGTGAATCTATTCTATTTCTGTACAAATTGGGGCCTTAATTGGCCAGACTTTTCAGTGAATGAACATCAGTAAAATGCTGAGTAAAATTAACAGTCTGATTTAATGACCTCACCATCAATACTTTAATTCGTAATTGTTGTATTGGAAACCTCACAGCTGATGACTAATATTGCAACATAACTTGGGAATACTAAGCAGATCGAGCAGCATCTGTAGAAAGAAACAGTTGAAATTTCATTTTGGGATGATCTTTCATCAGGACTTCAGTCAACTGTTCATCCAGTGAAGTTATGTGGGTGAAACTGAGAAGTAAAGAAGGGATGATTACCTTATTGTGAATGTATTATAGGCCCCCCCCAGTAGTCAGCAGGAAATTGAGAAGTAAATATGTAAGGATATCTCTGCTATCTGTGAGGATAATAGGGCTGTAATGATAGGGATTTTAACTTTCCGAACATAGACTGGGACTGTCATAGTGTTAAGGGCTTGGGTGGAGAGGAATTTAAGTTTGTACAAAACTTTCTTATTTACCATGTGGGTGTACCTACTAGAGAGCAAAACTTGACCTTCTGTTGGAAAATAAGGCAGGGCATGTGACTTGAGGTGTCAGTGGGGGAGCACTTTTTGGAATATGTGATCGTGATTCTATTAGTTTTAAAATGTCTACCTATAGATAAGCATAGATCTGATCAGAATTAAAGTTCTAAATTGGAGTGAGGCCAATTTTCGTGGTAATACAGGGGCTTTCAAAAGTTGATTTGGGTGAGGCTATTCACAGGTAAAGGAATGGATGGGAAGTGGGAGGCCTTTAAAAATGAGATAACGAGAGCTCAGCGAAAGTATGTTCCTGTTAACGTGAAGGGCAAGGCTGGTAGGTATAGGGAATGCTGAATGACTAGAGAAATTGAGGCTGTGGTCAAGAAAAAGTAGGACCCTGTATCAGGTATAGACGTCTAGGATCAAGTGAATCCCTAGAGGAATACAAGGGCAGTTGGAGTATACTGAAGGGAAATCAGGAGGGCAAAAAGGGGACATGAGATAGCTTTGGCAGTTAGGGTTAAAGAGAATCCAAAGGGATTCTCTAAGTACATTAAGGGCCAAAGAGTAACTCGGGAGCGAATAGGGCCCCTTTAAAGATTGACATGGCTGTCTGTGTGGAACCATAGGAGATGTGAGATTCTAAACAAATATTTTGTGTCAGAAGACTCTGGATTGGCTAATGTTGTGCCATTATTTATGAAAGGCTGTAAGGAAAAGCAAAGGAACTATAGACCGGTGAGCAAGTTGTTGGAGGGGATTCTGAGGGACTGGATTTGCATGCATTTGGAAAGGCATGGACTGATTAGGGATAGTCAACATGGTTTTGTGCGTGGGAAATTGTGTCTTACTACCTTGCTTTTTTTTGAAGAGGTGACAAAGAAGGTTGGTTGAAGGCAGAATAGTAGATGTTGTCTTTTTAGATTTCAGCAGTGACAAAGTTTCACATGGTAGACTGATTAGAATGGTTAGATTACGTCGGTTCTGGGGGAGGTGGCCAACTGGATTCAAAATTGGCTTGAAGGTAGGAGACAGCGGGCGATGGTAGAGGGTTGCTTTTCAAACTGAAGGCCTGTGGCCACAGGAGTGCCACAAGGGTCAGTGCTGGGCCCATTGCTTTTTGTCATTTATATAAATGATTTGGATGTGAATATAGGCGGTATATGGTTAATAGGTTTGCAAGCGACACCAAAATAGGTGGGGTAGTGGACGGTGAAGAAGATTATCTCAGAATACAATGGGACCTTGATCAGATGGGCCAGGGCATGGCAGATGGAGTTTAATTTAGATAAATGTGGTGCTGCATTTTGGTAAGGTGACCCAGGGCAGAATTTGTACAGTTAATTGCAGGGCCCTGGACAGCACTACCAAACAAAGAGACCATAAGAGTGCAGGTGCATAGTTCCTTGAAAGTGGAGTCGCAGGTACAGAGGGTGGTGAAGGACGCATTGGCATGTTTGCTTTCATTCTGAACAGCATCCCACCCAGCTGAATAGGCTGGGAGGCTTTCTTCCCTGGAACATTGGAGGCTGAGGTGTGACCTTGTAGAGGTTTATAAAATTATGTTCGGAATGGATAGGGTGAATATCCAAGGTCTTTTTCCTGGAGAGAGGGAGTCCAAATCTAGAGGGCATAGATTTAAGGTGAGAAGGGAAAGATTTAAAAAGGACCTGAGTCTAGAATCCCTGCAGTTTGGAAGCAGGCCATTTGGCTCATCGAGTTCGTACTGACCCTCTGAAGAGCATCCCACCCAGACTGACCCCCTACCATATCCCTGTAACCTTGCATTTCCTACAGCTAATCCACGGAACCTGCACCTTCCTGGACACTACAAGTAATTTAGTGTGGCCAATCTGCTTAACCTGCACAGCTTCAGACTGTGGGAGGAAACCAGAGCACCCTGAGGAAACCCATACACACAGGCAGTGGAGTCTTGCCAGAGGGTGGAATCAAATCTGGGTCACTGGCACTGAGGAAGCAGTGCTAACCATTGAGCTACTGTGCCATATGGCATAACTTTTTCACACAGAGGATGTATGGAATGAGCTGCCAAAGGGTGGTGCATGTATGGAATGAGCTGCCTGACGAAGTGGTGGAAGTGGGTACAGTTACAGTATTTTAAAAGGCATTTGGAAGGGATAAGTAGGAAGAGTTAAGAGGAATATGGCCCAAGTGCTGGCAAATTGGACTAGGTCAGATTGGGATGTCTGATTGAGGTGGGCTGAAGGGTCTGTTTCTGTGCTGTATGACTCTGACTGTATTCCTGATGTAAGGTCATCTCGACCTGAAACATGAACATTTTCTGAATCCACAGATTCAGCCTGACCTGAGAATTTCCAGCATTTCTGTTCAATTTCATACATCTGGCATCCCCAGTATTCTGCTTTGGATGACTAATATCCTAGCACTTCAGTCTGTACCTATACTAACTCATCCCAATCTATCATGAAACTCCAACCAAATAAAGGTGTTCCCACTTCTCCCTTTTGATCTCCATTTTGAACCATGTTAAAAGAAATTTAAACACATGTAATCAAAAGTTTGAAGCGGTAAACTAGAAATTAAATGCTGAGACTAGAAAAAGTTGTTGTCATTACATTGTGCTACATTATTTTGTTTCATAAATTCCAACTTGGAGATTAACTGCCATGTGAATACCTTTTAGACTCAATGTAAATGGCCATTAATTAGATAACGATCATAATTTATTTGTTAACGTAGGTAATATCTGATTTACTTTATGTATAGCAATTCATTGGCTACTCCAAACAACGCACAGGTTTTTTTAATGAAAATATTAAAAACCATTAATCTTCTATTTGCCTGTGTGTCTTTTACAGGTTTGTGATTTTGATACTTCACCCACAATTTGACTATTTCTGCGAGTATTGTAAAGTTTTACTTTAATTTATCAAGAGATCAACTTCAAAAATATCTTTGTACACCTTATTGCGGAAGATGATAACCACACAGTCAATAAAACTTCAAGTAACTTACGACAGTTGAGAAAGTGCAAATGATAGTTATTGATCTCTCAAGACTTTAAGTAAATAGTTCTCCATTTTCTTTCTCACTTTTTGGAGGAAACAATTCTCTGCATGTTAGCAGTCTTGGTGCTTGATATCCAAATCCAAGTAGCAGAGGCAAAAACAAAAAATCCATTAAGAAAATAACGGTAGTATTTTAATAGGGATGAAGCTTTGAAAATGAAGTGCAATTCAGTTTGGTGATGGTAATAATAAAGGTGTACTATTATTCCAAAAACTTTGGTGTGGAACATAATGGTACAAATTACACGAATTTGAAGGAAAATGTGCACTTGAAAAATGGCACACTATAAATACAGTGTTACTATGATGCAGTTTCTCTCACATGGCTCTGTTGGTGCGCAGGATAACTCCAGAGGAAAGGTGCAAAGTTTGTCTTCTCAAAGAACGCCAAACCATCAAAAGAATAGAGATTGGACTGCTGGACAGTCATCTGAAGCGCCACAGTTTGTCAGTGGGCATATGGCTGGAACTGATCAAAAACCTGATTCTTTATGTTTTGAGGTATTGAAGGTTTAATTTAGTCACACTGTAAAAAGTGTAATCATGTTACTTGCATCTTAGGTTGTTGCTATCTGATGCCTCATTTGAGTTGATGCTGCATGAGATCTGGTTTTGAGCTTTGCAGATCAGGAAACTATTAAGTCAAATATTTTGCTTATGTCAAGTTGGTTGATAAAAGATGTTGAATAAAAGCCATCAACACTCCTCAATTGATATGAAGAAACGGACCAACTCCTACTTCCTTTTTTTTACATATTCTGTGCTCATCTATCATTGAAACCAAAGAATCGCTATGGGATGATTATTTTAAATTCCCATCTTCAAAATCTTGTCTTCTGTTTTTCACAAGTGGTATCATTTGATTTACAGTGAAGGTTTCATATAATACAGTAACACAGGATAAACCAATTCCTGTCAAAATAACACCCATTGTATTAGTAGCTGATCACTGTTGTTTACCAGTAACCTGTTAATAGTTGCATAAAAAATTGAAAGTGTCTTTATGTTCTTGCATTTCAGCAGTGTATAAATCTCTGTTATATACAGGATGACAGCGAGTTTCCAGAATTGATCATTGGAGCTGGTGTTTCCAAGAGCAAAGTTGTAGCCCACGATAATACACAGAATAAAAATTCTGCAATTTGTCAACTCTCTAAAAAGCAACTCGGGGTGAGTGTTGTATCCATTTTCATTTATATTTAATGCCTTTAGCAGCATGTTAATGTTTAAAATTCAGTGCAGAAAAGTGCATCATTCTGAAAAAGACAACTGAAATGTCATCTGGTTATACCTTTTCCAAATGTTTGCTATTTGAATAAATTATACTTTCCAAATTCCTTTTTAAACTATCTGATAATGTTACTGATGAAAGTAATGTTTTATGCTTTTTTTTTAAAAAGCTGGGCGATCTTCCAGAAACTTCTCCAATCAACATAGTGCAGACACCTATTCCAATAACTACAGCTATTCCAAAGCGTGCTAAAAGTCAAAGGAAAAAAGCATTGGCTGCAGCCCTTGCTACTGCTCAGGAGTATTCAGAGATTAGCATGGAGCAGAAAAAGCTCCAGGTGAGTATTTCTTGTTTAATTCTTAAAAGATGTTTGTAACTTCCCTTTCTTCCTGTTTTGTATATTATTTTCAACGTCATAAAATCAGAATATTTGATGAGTTTAATGTGATCAGGTTAAATTACTAGCATGAATATAGTTTTGAGTAATTTTGGCAAATTTGATATCTGCAAGTTTCTTTCATCATTTAATGCATGGTTTGCTACATATAGGGCCATGGGCAGATCAGGAAAGTTTGGCTGTTCTGTTCTTAAATGTTAAAGAATAAATGCCTTTCACTTGTCAATGTAATGGCTGCTTATATTCCTTGTTCCTGTCACAAAAAAGTGTCTGGTTCCAAATAATTTTCAGGTCCATGTAATGCTTTTGTGGATATAGTCTATCAGTGTCCTATTACAGGACTAAGTTCAAGATGCTATAAATGTTGTGAAATACGACGAAAGACTACTTTAACTGCTGTAAAGTTAATATAAATATCTTAGGAACTATTGTTGTTTACTTCGAGTACTGTACAACAGTTCTTGCTCTTTGTACCTGGTCTTATGTTGTATACTTTCCCTAGGAGGCTCTGAATAAGGCAGCAGGGAGGAAGAGTAAAGCCCCTGTACAACTAGACCTTGGTGACATGTTAGCTGCACTAGAGAAACAACAACAAGCCATGAAAGCAAAGCAACTGACTAACACAAAACCTCTATCGTACTCTGGTATGGTAAATTTTGCAGCTGTGCTTGTTTAATTTTGCTTTCTCAGGTAATTCTATCCCTGTAATATTTCTGTGGTTGAAGTGGAAAAGCACTTCCACTTTGCATATGCACAATTTGTGTGCACAAAATGAAATGCCATACTGTTCCTTTATAAAAATCAAACTTATATTTGCTGAGATAACAAGCTATGGAGCTGGATGAACACAGCAGGCCAAGCAGCATCAGAGGAGCAGGAAGGCTGACGTTTCAGGCCTAGACCCTCCTTCAAAAATTTTTTTTAGGTTTCTGTGCTGCACTGCATGTTAGTATGCAGTATTAATTCCTTCTAATGTCTATATATGCTGAATTGTGTGCCTTCTTTGTGCAATAGAACAGAATTGACTCGGGTGATTTTATATAAGACTATTCCGATTTTTTGATTTAATTTATTATTGTCACATGTCGTGAGACACCACAGAGTATTGTTTTGCATGCTTTGCCAATTCATAGCTTACATGAGTACATCAGGGTAACAGAACAGAATGCAGAATACAGAGTTACAGCTACAGAGAACGTGCAGAGAAAGATCAACTCTAATATGTGAGAGGTCTGTTCATGAGTCTGATAACAGCGGGGAAGAAGCTGTTCTTGAATCTCTTGATACATGTTTTCACACTTTTGTATCTTCTGCCCAATGGAGGAGGATGGAAGAGAGTAAAACAGGGGTGAGAGAGGTCTTCGATTATGTTAACTGCTTTCTTGAGGCAGCAGTAAGTGCAGACAGAGTCAATGAAAAGAAGGCTGGTTTTTGTGATGGACTGGGCTGCGTTCACAACTCGGTAATTTCTTGTAGTCTTGGGCGGAGCAGTTGCTATATTAAGCTGTGGTGCATTCAGATAGAATGTTTTCTATGGTGCATCTATAAAAATTGGTAAGAGTCCTTGTGGACATGCGGAATTTCCTTAGCCATCCAAGGAAGTAGAGGCATTGCTGTGCTTTCTTGACTGTAACATTGATGCAGATAGATCAGGACAGATTGTTCGTGATATTTATTCTAATGAATGTGAATCTCTCAACCACCTCCACCTCAGCACCATTGATACAGACAGGGATGTGTCCTCCACTCTGCTTCCTGAAGTCGATGAGCAGCTCCTTTGTTTTGCTGATATTGAAGAAAAGATTGTCTTTACACGATGCCACTAAGCTCTCTGTCTCTTTGCTGTGCTGTCTCATCGTGTTGAGATCCAACCCAGTAAGGATGGTGTCATCAGCAAATTTGTAAATGAACTTAGAGCTGAATTTGGCCACACAGTCATGAGTGTTAAGGAGTATAGTAAGAGGCTGAGTATACAACCTTGCGGGGCACTGGTGTTGCGAATTATGGTGGAGGAGGCGTTGTCACCTATCCTTACTGATTGCAGTCTGTCGGCCAGAAAGCTGAGGATCCAATTGCAGTGTGGGGAGCATGCGTTTGGTTGGAATCATGGTGTTGAAGGTGAAGCTAAAGTCAATAAATAGAAGTCTGACATAGGTGTATTTGGAGATGCGTTTGGTTGGAATCATGGTGTTGAAGGTGAAGCTAAAGTCAATAAATAGAAGTCTGACATAGGTGTATTTCCAGAGGTGAATGTAGGGCCAGGGAGATGGCATCTACCATGGACCTATTGTGATGGTAGGTGAGTTGGAGTGAATCAAGGTAATCTGGGAGGCTGAAGTTGATGTGTGCCATTACTAGCTCGTCAGAGCCACCAGGTGATAATCATTGAGGCACATTGCCTGATTTTTCTTTGGCACTGGGATGATAATGGTCTTCTTGAAGCAGTCCAGATTAATAGAGCGATAGATTTAAGCTGAGGCCCCTGAGACAAATAAAGACCATATGCTAATTGATTGTATCAACAAGCATTCTAAGTTCCACATTTTAAACTCCTGTTTTCTGGATGCCATCTCATTGTTTTTATAGAATTATTCTTCTGACAGTATAGTTGGCTGGCCAATGTAATTTACAGATATTACAAATCAAAATATTTTTGCTTTTCCAGTTGGTACAAGTACACCTCTTTCTATCAAAGACTGTGGGAACATGAAAACTTTACACAAAAATCAGCAGTTTATTGGATTTCATAATCCATTGGATTCTGGTGCCCCAAAGATTAAGAGAGGAAAGGAAAGGGAGATTCCAAAAGCAAAACGTCCAACGGCACTTAAAAAGGTAGAACCTTAATTGAGTAGTTGCTGCATATTAAGAAGAAAATATATAGTTTTTCTTTGTTTCGTTCGTAGGAGGTAACCATAATCTAAAGCAAATTTTCAGTCTTTCCATGTTATACCATTTTCTTGAGGATGAAAAGTCAGTTTATAAATTTCTGGACAGTTCAGTTCTATCAAAATTTTTAATTAAATGTAGTTGTAGGAAATAAAACGTACAGCAAACTTGTGTTAACCAGCACCTTATGAACTGGCGTCTTAATAAACTGGCAAAAATTGTATACCTCAAATACCATGAAGCTTACTGTATTATTCTGTCCAATCACTTTTTTTTTTCATTTATTTGCTTCAATGTAAATAGACTAGTTCAATTGACCGACCATACAGTTGATTTCAATTTTGAGTCATTTTCTGCACAAATATCACGATCTACCATTATGTCTGAGTCGTCAGTTGAGGGTGGGAGTTAGCAGGTTCTATGTCGCTAAGTTTTATTTAAGGCATTATTATTTAAGTGATTTATGTCATAAATGAAGTATAACAGTGATGTAACGCACTGAGTTTTTACATTTCTGTTACTTAGTGTGTGTCCTTCCACAGTGATTATGTGGACCACTTGATTATCCAAAATGTTTGATGAACCAGCATCCTCCTGGTCCAATAGGTACTAGTCAATAAAAACTGTTATGTTTTTGAAGAGTAGTTGAAGTGGAAACTTGTTCCCTCTCATATACTGACCAACCAAATTCTTGCCTTGAGTGATATTGGAACCTGAATATTTCTGATTAGTAAATTTTGTTGGGGTGGCTTGTAGTAAATAAGTGACCCATTTTCATGCGTGATTGATTCAAGGAAAAAGGTCACTAAAATGCCAGTCTTCAGCTGTGAGCTGTAGCTTCCAGCAAAGTGCTGGCCGTATCCCTATCTGCCTAACTAAATGAAGAAGTAGAGAAGACTACATTTGGTGAGATTTGAAAGATGAATAGCATGAAGGTTGTTGTAAGTTGGACATAAATTTTGTTTTAGGCTGCCCTGTATAATGCAGTGAATTGATTTTGAGTTGAGGATAATTATAGAAACCTTCAGCTGGCTGAGTGGCTGGTTTACAACAGTGATGCCAACAACGCAGGTTCAATTCCTGTACCAGCTGAGGTCACCATGAAGCTCTCATCTTCTCAACCTCGCCCCTCTCCTGAGGCACGGTAACCCTCAGTTTAGATTTGTCACTAGTCATTCCTCTATATTAAGTATGGTTCACTGGGACTATTTACGTTTTAAGTTATAATAACCTAGAAAGTAGGAGTAGGCTATTCATCTCATCGAGCCTTCTCTGCTGTTCAATATGATCATGTCAGTTTCCGCTTTATCCCCATACCCATTGATTACTTTAGCCCTAAGACTCTATCTAACTCCTCCTTGAAAACTTTCAATGTTTTGGCCTCAGCTGCTTTCTGTGGAAGTGTGAATATTTCACAGGCTGGCCACTCTCTGGGTGAAGAATCTTCAGTCCTAAACGGTCAACCTTGATCCTTAGATTGTGGCCCATGGTTCTGCCCTCCACAGACATTGGAACGTCATTCGTATGTTTAACCTAACTAGTCCTTGTTCGAATTTTAAAGGTTTTGTAGATCCCCTCATTTTTCTAATCTCTAGTAAATATGCCCTAATCGATCCAGTTCTTGTACATTAATACTGTATCCTAGTTGCTGTTCCAATGGGTACATTAAAGCTTTTCCTCTTCATGATAGATTATCCTGAAGGAAAGAGAAGAAAAGAAAAACAGATTTTCAATAGAATCAACAATTGTAGGAACAGAGGAACAGGGTGATGAACAGCTGAATTTTTCGGAGGAGCAGTCCATAACCCAGGAAGTGGTTTCTCAGGAAGGTAAATTTTCTTCGGGGGAAGGGGATTTTCTGTGCAACAGCATTGGACAATTTTATCGTTCCAGTTTATGAATGAAATTGCCATGTTTCTGCATGCTGACGTGACCACTGTTTGAACACTTTACACAAATGTCCATGTGTGACTGACTGTTTGTTTGACTAGCTTTCTTAAAAATGAAACTGGACTGAGCTGCATGATGGCAGCTGTCAATGAAGTATCATTGTTTTCTAAGCAATTAGAAATGAGGTCGTTAAGTACTGTTTTTATTGCACAAGTCCTCAAAACAAACCCCTCCTGTTGTCAGCTATATACAATGAAATGCAACGAACATATACAATGAAAACCTCATTTGGAAGTGGTGCTGGACTTCATTAAATAATACATTATTTGTGAATGCCTTCGACAAGATCAGTGTGGGAGGCAGGCGTATTTTGTTCTAACTTCTCCCATGCCATTAAAATTATAGGTGTTCTAAAGTTTTGAGATGGTATGGTGTTGGGTTTTAATTGAGGGCAAATGTAAGGATTTCTGTTTCAAAATAAACAGCATATTTATCCATCTAGTCTTAAAAGCGAGACATACTGTTTTTTGATCATAAGCAGTTCACATTACTGTCCCTGTTTTTTGCTCCCATAATAAAATTAGCTTAATTCACAACTTCTTTGTTACGCACCATGCACCACTGCAATATACAACCATACCCAAAGGTCACATTTCCCCTAGCGAAGCTCTGTTCTTCTTTTCCTTAAACAGAAAAGTACTAGGGTGAGACTGGTCTGCAGTAAATTAGATAGTATCAAATGGGACACACAGGAGCACTACAGTTGATGCCAACCTTTTAAGTCAGAGGGAAAGAACTGACCAGTGTTCAGTTGGTATCCAGCTGAATATGTTTGGCCACGGACCTAGGCAAGGAATAGGGTTCAACTATGGTGCCCCAGACCTTTAAATATGTGATGCTGTCACTCACTTGTTGAATGACTACTAGAGCAAGATTTCAGGGAGCCCGAAGACCCTCAACAAAAACTTGTATTTAGGAATGCAGCAGAAAAGTCTTTTGTTGTGCTGTCTGAAGAAGTGGTAGACATCTGACTTTGGCTGGCAATCTGAACAAACAAATGTACTGCCCAGATTGTGCCTTGAGGCTTAGTAGCCCCTTAACAGCTAATGCTTTTTACCTTTAGGGTGAGGGGTGTAACAAACTACATGTGAATTAGCTTAAACTGTAGGTAGTCTGATGTATTAAAAAGAAAAACAAATTTGCAATCAATTAGTAAGGCCTAGTAAGGTCTAGATAGTTAAGCTTGCTTAGGAACTTTTATATAGCCTTCAGAAACGCCATGCTTAGTTCCACAAGTTCAGAGTATGACCTCTGCTCTATTATTGTAGCAGTTCTTCCACAGCTGAGTCAGGTTTGTGACTTTTCGCATTGCTCTTGGCAGAGCAGACCCATTTTCTCCCTTTCATCACTAACATTTAGAGTTATTTTACATATCCATCTTGTCTTTACCATCATTATCACTATCATTGTCTTTTACTCCAGGTGCTCTCTCAATCTGTTCACTTTGTCCTCCTCTCCCACTGCCTGCAGCATTAATACCAAAATTTTCAGCTGCTTTCAATTCCAAAGAAGAATAATATATAAGAATAATCATTCAAAAAAATAATCTGCCTTCCTATTTTGCTGCCAAAGTGGATAACCTCGCATTTATCTATATTATACTGGATCTGCCATGCATTTGTCCAATCACTTGACCTGTCCAAATAGCACTGCAACATTTCTGCATCCTCCTCACAGCTCCTTTCCACCCAGCTTTGTATCATTTACAAATTGCGGTATTATATTTAATTCCCTGTAAATCATTAACATAAATTGTGAATAGCTGAGGTCTTAACTCAGACCCTTGTCATACCCCACTAGTCATTGCCTGTAATTCAGAAGAAGACCCATTTATTCCTATCCTTTGTTTCTTGTTTGCTAACCAATTTTCTGTCCATCTCATGTGCTTTCATTTTATACATTAATCTCTTGTGTAGGATTTTGTTAAATGTCAAAAATCCAAATCAACCACATCTACTGACCCCCACTGATCAACTCTACTAGTTGCATCCTTGAAGAATTCCAGTATAGAGTCATATGCATGGAGTACAGCATGGAAACAGACCATTTGGTCCAACTTGTCCATGCAGACCAGATATCCTAAATTAGTCTAGTCCCATTTGCCTCATATCCCTCTAAACCTTCCTATTCATATACCCATCCAGAAGCCTTTAAAATGTTATGATTGTACCAGCCTCTACCACTTCCTCTGGCAGCTCATTCCACACACGGACCACCTTTTGCATGAAAAAGCTGCCCCGTAGGTCCCTTTTTAAATTTTTCCCCTCTCGCTTTAAATCTAAGCTCTCTAGTTTTGGACTCCCCCACTCTGGGGAGAAGACCTTGGCTATTCACCCTATTCATGCCCTTCATGATTTTACAAACCTCTATAAAATCCCCTCTCAGCCTCCACTCCAGGGAAAATTACCCCAGCCTATTCAGCCTCTACCTATAGCTCAAGCCTTCCAACCCTGGCAACATCCTTGTAAACCTTTTTTGAACCCTTTCAAATTTTACAGCATCCTACCTATAGCAGGAGACCAGAACTGCACACAGTATTCAAAGTGACCTAACCAATGTCCTGTACAGCTGCAACATGACCCCCCAACTCCTACACTCAATGCACTGACCAATAAAGGCAAGCATACCAAATGCCTTCTTCACTATCCTATCTACCCACGAGTCCTCTTTCAAGGAACGATGAACCTGCACTCCAATGTCTCTTTGTACAGCATTTACCGTTAGGTGTACAAGTCCTGCCTTGATTTGCCTTTCCAAAATGTAGCACCTCACATTTATCTAAATTAAACTCCATCTGCCAATCCTCAGCCCATTGACCCATCTGACTGAGGTAATCTTTTTTGCTGTCCACTACACCTCCAATTTTGCTGCCATCTGCAAACTTACTAACCATACCTCCTATGTTCACATCCAAATCATTCATATAAATGACAAAAAGCAGTGGACCCAGCTCTAATGTTTTGTGGCACACCACTGATCACAGGCCTCCAGACTGAAAAGCGACCCTCCACTACCACCCTCTGTCTTCTTTCTTGAGCCAGTTCTATGTCCACATGCCTGGTTCTCCCTGTATTCCATGTGATCTAACTTTGCTAACCTGTCTACCATGAGGAGTATCAAATGCCTTATGAAGTCGATATAAATCATGTCCACTGCTCTGCCCTCATCAATTCTCTTTGTTTCTTTGTTTCTTTGTTTCTTCCCTTCTTCCCAGCTAGCACGGCACCCTTCCCCAACTGTTTCACTCTAATGCTGTCTGTTAGGCTCCTCTGTTCCCAGGCTGCTTCACTCTAACGCTGACTACCGGGGCGCACGCTTCCCAGAATTAATTCATTTCTAACAATGGCTCAAGAAATCCTAGTTATTGTAATAACAAGAGACTTTTATTGCCTTTTCCCCCAGACATTATTGGTTGTTGGTCAAAAATACCAGAAATAAATTTGCTGTCTCCATTTAAAAACTTAGCTGTGAGAAGCTCAGTTGGTTGGGGGAAATAATAAACACATGACAAATTTGTCACCACATCCGGAGTAGCAAATTCTATCCTGATATGACTTAAGAATTGGGCAGCTTTTTGACGTGTATTATGGTTACTTCACGACCAGTGTGTGCATTTGCAAGGCAAGCTTCTGTCAAGCATGGTGTCTTTAACCTGGCAGCTGAGGAAGGTAGTTGGTTTGGAAATGTGCTGTGCCAAGTTAAGTCTTTTTAAGTATTCAGAGTTCTCTTCCTAATTTATAAACTGCTTTGGTACAGGTTTTAGAGATTAAACCAAAGAGAAAGCATGCTTCTTATTCTTTGACAAAAACTTTGCACAATGGACTTTTAGTCCAACTCATCCTTCAGTCTTCCATTTCACTTCATCCTGCTTGAGCTATTATTTTGAGATTTTATGTTGCATTGCTTATTTTATCATTTGAGACATCTGCTGACTTCAGAGTTTGATTAACTGCTGGTATAATTAAAAAAAAGACGGAATGTAATGATGTTAGGAAGGTGACCACGAAAATAACTGTGAATGTGCTTTTAGGTGAATGCTTATTTTTTTCCATCACCTTCCATGCTCAGAGGTGGGATTATATGGAGACTGACTATCTGCAGGTGGTGTTAAAATGAACAGATGCTAATATCTTTTTGAAGTACTGTGGATTTAATTTTGAAAATAGAGCAAACTAATTTAACTCGTTTTGTAATGAAACTGTGGATTTAAGAGGTGTACTTTGGCCTTTAGTTTATGAAGAAAGATGGAGACACGGGTGGCAAACCGTCTGCTCAAATCCAATAAAGTAAACAGCTTGTGAGGCCTTCATTTTTTTTTTCAAAGTTGGAACAATGGAAGCAGCCTGAATGGGTGGGGTCAAGCTCCCACAGAACCAGGATTTTTAATTTTAGCTTTCTGTACTTGCTGGGGTCTTGAATCTGGATGTGGAAGCTCTTATTCCTCGCTTTGTTACAGCTTAAAAACTGGCGTTCTGTTCCTGCTGCTAGAATTTCATGTCAGACAATCTATTTCACTGAATTTGCTTTTGCCAAGGATATGTTTCTGGGATGTTACTACGTGGAACAATTTAATTATTAGTAATTACTCTATATTATTTTGTTAAGGATTTTGATAGAGTTACAGTTGAGCCAATTGTTTTTTTGTCCCTATTTTAATTGGGATGTAAAAATAGCGTATGTTTTTCTTGGAGTCGAACAGTTTGGACATTCAAATTGCATCTGGATTGCAATGCTTAGCCCAGACCCTAACTTTTCCTTAGTTTAAAGATATCAACTTAATATATTTTAAGTGTGTTTGGTCTGGTTTATAACAGTTTTCTTAATTTCAGACATTGGATTGAGCGTTCCCAGTGACACATCTCTGTCTCCTGCAAGCCAGAATTCTCCATATAGTATGACGCCAGTTTCACAAGGGTCTCCAGTCAGCTCGGGAGTTGGCAGTCCAATGGCTTCTTCGACAATCACAAAAATTCACAGCAGGCGTTTCAGAGAGTAAGCATTTCAGGAGCATTTATATAAAGCTGCCACTTCCTCAATTGAACCTCTGTGACAACTTGAGTACAGGAGTATAATTTGATTACAGGAGTGATTAAATGCAGCAGTAGTTCACCAGACTGATAGTGAGTTATTTTCTACAAGGAGAGATCAGGGAGATGGGGCATATATCCTCTCATGTGGAAGAATGATAAATAATCTCATTGAAAGTGAACTTCTTTGTTTAGAATTAAACCTTAGTCGGAAGTCAGTGTTTCAATTCTTTCGGTTTCATAAAGTGGCTACTAATGGCAGTTTAAATATTTTTAATTTGAGACTTTAACACCTCTCAATTTAAAGGAGTAAGTTGTTCTACAGTACTGTCTTGCAGTACCAGATGTTCTGGAGGCAAGAGATTAGTAGGCAGAATTAATGCACATGGATTGAGAATTCGTTAATGGTAGAAAGCAGTAGGAATAAACAAGTCAAGTAGGCAAGCTGTGACTAGTGGCATGCCATGAGGATCAGTAATTGACCACAGATATTCACAATCTATATCAATGATTTGGAGGTAGAGACCAAATGTAATATCTCCAAGCTCGACTATGAGGAGGCTATGAAGAAGCTTCAAGGCAATTTAGACACGCTGAGTCAGTGGGCAAGAATATGGTAGAAAATCTCAGTAGTGAAAGCTAGATTTGGACGTTTAATTGCGTTGTCATAGCCTCCAAGTCTATGGGCCAAGAGCTGAAAAATGGGATTAGTACAGTCAGATCTTTGACTGGGAGGAGACAACAAGGTGTAGAGCTGGATGAATACAGCAGGCCAAGCAGCATCAGAAGAGCAGGAAAGCTGACGTTTCGGGCCTAGACCCTTCTTCAGAAATGGGGGAGGGGAAGGGGATTCTGAAATAAATAGGGAGAGAGGGGGAGGCGGATAGAAGATGGATAGAGGAGAAGATAGGTGGAGAGGAGACAGACAGGTCAAAGAGGCGGGGATGGAGCCAGTAAAGGTGTGTAGGTAGGGAGGAGATAGGTCAGTCCAGGAAGGACAGACAGGTCAAGGGGGCAGGATGAGGTTAGTAGGTAGGAGATGTAGGTAGGAGGTGGGGGTGGGGCTTGAGGTGGGAGGAGGGGATAGGTGGGAGGAAGGACAGGTTAGGGAGGCGGGGACGAGCTGGGCTGGTTTTGGGATGCGGTTGGGGGAGGGGAGATTTTGAAGCTTGTGAAGTCCACATTGATACCATTGGGCTGCAGGGTTCCCAAGCGGAATATGAGTTGCTGTTCCTGCAACCTTCGGGTAGCATCGTTGTGGCACTGCAGGAGGCCCAGGATGGACATTTCGTCTGAGGAATGGGAGTGGGAGTTGAAATGGTTTGCGACTGAGGTACAGTTGTTTAGTGCGAACCGAGCGTAGGTGTTCTGCAAAGCGGTCCCCAAGCCTCCGCTTGGTTTCCCCGATGTAGAGGAGGCCACAACGGGAGCAGCGGATGCAGTATACCACATTAGCAGATGTGCAGGTGAACATCTGCTTGATGTGGAAAGTCTTGGGGCCTGGGATGGGGGTGAGGGGGGAGGTGTAGGGGCAGGTGTAGCACTTCCTGCGGTTGCAGGGAAAAGTGCCGGGTGTGGTGGGGCTGGAGGGGTGTGTGGAGCGGACAAGTGAGTCACGGAGAGAGTGGTCCCTCCGGAAAGCAGATAAGGGTGGGGAGGGAAAAATGTCTTTGGTGGTGGGGTGGAATTGCAGATGGCGGAAGTGTCGGAGGATGATGCGTTGGATCCGGAGGTTGGTGGGGTGGTACGTGAGGACGAGGGGGATTCTTTTTTGGCTGTTATTGCGGGGACGGGGTGTGAGGGATGAGTTGCGGGAAATGCAGGAGACGTGGTTGAGGGCGTCCTCAACACCACTGAGGGGGCGATGTTGCAGTCCTTGAAAAACGAGGACATCTGAGATGTACGGGAGTGGAGTGCCACATCCTGGGAGCAGATGCAGCGGAGGCGAAGGAATTGGGAATAGGGGATGGCATTTTTGCAGGAAGGAGTGTCAGCTCTAATACCCCTGCCTCTCCTTCGTGAACCTCTCTGTCTCCATCTCCGGCAGCCACCTAGAAACCGATATCCATTTCAAGCCCATCAACTCCCACAGCTACCTAGAATACACCACCTTCCTGCAAAAATGCCATCCCCTATTCTCAATTCCTTCGCTTCCGCTGCATCTGCTCCCAGGATGTGGCATTCCACTCCCGTACATCTCGGATGTCCTCGTTTTTCAAGGACTGCAATTTCTCCCCCTCAGTGATCGAGAACGCCCTCGACCATGTCTCCCGCATTTCCCACAACTCATCCCTTGCACCCCCTCCCCGCAATAACAACCAAAACAGAATCCCCCTCATCCTCACGTACCACCCCACCAATCTCTGGATCCAACGCATCATCCTTCAACACTTCTGCCGTCTGCAATCTGACCCCACCACCAAAGACATTTTTCCCTCCCCACCCTTTATCTGCTTTCCGGAGGGACCACTCTCTCCATGACTCACTTGTCCGCTCCACACACCCCTCCAGCCTCACCGCACCCGGCACTTTTCCCTGCAACCGCAGGAAGTGCTACACCTGCCCCTACACCTCCCCCCTAACCCCCATCCCAGGCCCCAAGAAGACTTTCCACATCAAGCAGATGCACATCTGCTAATGTGGTATACTGCATCCGCTGTTCCCATTGTGGCCTCCTTTACATCGGGGAAACCAAGCGGAGGCTTGGGGACCGCTTTGAAGAGCACCTACGCTCGGTTTGCACTAAACAACTGCACCTCCCAGTCGCGAACCATTTCAACTCCCCCTCCCATTCCTCAGATGACATGTCCATCCTGGGCCTCCTGCAGTGCCACTATGATGCTACCCGAAGGTTGCAGGAACAGCAACTCATATTCCGCTTGGGAACCCTGCAGCCCAATAGTATCAATGTGGACTTCACAAGCTTCAAAATCTCCCCTTCCCCTACCGCATCCCAAAACCAGCCCAGCTTGTCCCTGCCTCCCATACCTGTCCTTCCTCCCACCTCAAGCCCCACCCCCATCTCCTACTTACTAACCTCATCCCGCCCCCTTGACCTGTCTGTCCTCCCTGGACTGACCTATCTCCTCCCTACCTCCCCACTTACACTCACACTCACCTTTTACTGGCTCCATCCCCGCCTCTTTGACCTGTCTGTCTCCTCCCCACCTATCTTCTCCTCTATCCATCTTCTATCCGCCTCCGTCTCCCCCTCACCCTATTTATTTCAGAACCCCCTTCCCCTCCCCCATTTCTGAAGAAGGGTCTAGGCCCAAAACGTCAGCCTTCCTGCTCCTCCGATCTGCTTGGCCTGCTGTATTCATCCAGCTCTACACCTTGTTATCTCAGGTATGACTGGAATGGGCACATAAGCTGAATTCCCTCCTCTGCTCTAAACGTCCGAGTCTATGGAAAATAATACAGAAAAAGCAAAGTGATCTACTTCAATTGGAAAAACAAATGCACAGGATTTCTTGAATGGTGAGGATTAGGAAGTGTTGTTGTGCAAAGTGACCTAGCTGCCTTCTTAGCCAGTCACTGAAAAAGGAACATGCAGGTTCAGCAAGCAATTAAAAGGCAAATTATAATCACGAAATCAACCTTTCCGGACACATTTTGACACACCTCTGGGACAGGTGGGTCCTCAAACCAGACTTTCTGACCCAAGACTCCTTAAATGCAAATTATATGTTGATCTTTAATTTGATTGCAGGAGTAATTAAGTGCAGCAGTGGTTCACCAGACTGATCTTTGGGATAGTGAGTTTTTTTTCTACGAGGAGAGATCAGGGAGATGGGGCATATGTCCTCTCACATGTGGAAGATTGATAGATAATCTCATTGAAATTCATAACTTTCCTATGTGGTCTGAAAGAGTAGATACAGGATGTTTTGTTTTGGGTGGGGTAGCAGCTGAGGGTTTCATTGTCTGGACCAAGTGACATATCTCAGAATAAGAGATTAGTCATTTTAGTACTGGTGAGGAGGAATTTCTTTGCTGAGGGTGCATAACTCTAGAATTCTCTGTCAAAGAGGAATCTCCATCATTGAACATGCTCAGGACAGAAATTGATAGATCCCTAGATATGAAAAATTTCAAGGGATATGGGATAGAAGGAGGTAAATGATCTTGATCCAGTTGAATAGCAGAGCAGTTTCAAGGGACCAAATGGCCTAGTCCTATGCCTATTTCCTATATGCCTACATTGCTGGAATATCTGTATTGCTGATATTTACCAATTGCCTTTGCATTGGAAATGTGATTCGTACTGCTTCCGGCTATCTCAGTTTCTCAATGTAAATGAATTTCCGTTCTGTCTCATTACGAATAGAAGCACCAGGGTGAGAATTGCTTGCAATTTGTAGTACTATGTAAGTTGGGATGAATGCTGTAAAGAAATGTCTGTCTGTTTTGTATGGATGTTTTGGTGATTCTGCTTGATATTAAAGGGTGATGGAGCTATTCATTAGCATATGTTATCAGAGTGAGAATTGAACATTTGTTTAAAAATCTAAAATGTAATCATACAAAGTTGAGAAACTGATATAAGCTGAAAATTTATATGATCATCTAAATTATCTATTTAGATTAGCTGACCAAATTGGCCTTGGGAAGAGTTTTTAGAAAGATGTTACAATCAATTAGAAATTGTCTTGGAGTCATGTCCTAGCAAGCTTGAGCTATATGTATGACTGAATTGTTCTACATCTGCGCAAGAGATTAAAGAATTTTTATACTCCTCCGTCCACCACCACCTTATATTGAGTGCCAAGTTTTGATATGCTCATGTATAAGGTAGTTTAATAACAGCGAAGAATGGCATTTTAAGAATGTTTTATTTGTGCAAAATTTTAATGCTAAGACTTTATGCATATTAACAAAAGTTGTCCGATTCTAAGTAAATACCTTTTGCTGATTGTAAACTAAATGAATAGCATTTTCAGTTAAGTGCTGCTGCTTAAATAACTGGAGTGAGGGCTGAGTAAAGAGCCTTTGCTATATTTCTAAATGAGTGAAGATTCTATGTTTTAACTTCCTCACAGTATTAGAGTAGGAAAGGAAGTATTTTGATTTAACATGCTCTGTTTATTACTAATTTTGTCAATCTATAGTTTGACAAGTTGCCCCTATTTTTGATAAGGAATAGAATCTTCTAATGGGGTATTTTTGATTTCAGTGCATTCTAGTGTGTCAATTAATATTGTTTTGAGTAAATAAGGAGATAACTTCCAAAATAATGGGTAATCAAATCAGTGATTTTTTTTTTTCATCAAATAGTGGGATCTGTTATAAAATGGGCACATTTAAAGCCATTTGTTTTCATTCAATTGTCTCACTGAAAGAAGAAGCATAGCACATCCGACGTGTGTAGTAATTAATTAGATTCTACTCATGCAAAAGGTGAGATGTAATGCTTCCAATTTCTTAGAAATAAGCAGTTCAGCATCAGTCGTGAGATTGCCATGAGGCAAAATCTAGCTCTGCAGTTAAGATGCAGTAAAATGTAAAGTAGCATGCTGGCAAATGTTTAGACTTTGTCGGAACAGCTTTAAAGTTCTGAATTAGAAAGGAACTAATTTTGATAAGTTTACTGGCATTCCTATATTGAATAGAGCTCATGTATGAATGCAAGGATAGCACCATGCTTTGTCACTGGGTGCATGAATTCTTTATTCTTTGTTCATTCATGGGATGAGGGCGTTGCTGGCTAGCCAGCATTCATTGCCCATCCCTAATTGCCCAGAGGGTAATTGAGAGTCAACCACATTGCTGAGAGTCTGGAGTCACATGTAGGCCAGACCAGGTAAGGATGGCAGTTTCCTCCCCTTAGTGAACCAGATGGGTTTTTCCTGCCAATCAACAATGGATTAATGATTATCATTAGATTCTTAATTCCAGATTTTTTAAATTGAATTCAGATTCCACCATCCGCCGTGGCAAGATTTGAATCTGGGTTCCCAGAACATTATCTGGGTCTCTGGATTAACAGTCAAGCAATAATACCACTAGGCCATTGCCTCCCCCATATGAATTGACTGGATTGATAATTAATGTTCAGCATTGTTTTGTTAATGAGCATTTAATAAATGGAAATGATAATTTGAGAATATTTAGACTGGAAAAGTTTCCCTTTTCAAATACTTTGCGCAGTGTTTGCTTAACAGAAGTGATTAAATAGATTTTTCTGTTCTGTTGGAAACATTTCCATGGCAAATGTGGTAGAATGGAATAAATATTTTAAAACTTTATTTCATCAGAAATAGTTTTTCAATTGATTTTATGTTGGAGAGCATAACTTGGCAGGATAGCTAAGTTAACAACCAATTTCAAAGAATGTGTATTGATACAGATTCCTAGATGTTCAGTTGTTTGTGTATGCCAACAAATTGAAATATCTCATTTCATTCAGCAATGCTAAAGTTATAATTGTAGGTGATTTGAAACAATCCCCATCTTCCTTAATATAAATGTATTAGCACTGTGTTCCTGACACTTTATTTCCCAACTGTTTTTTAAATTTGTTTTCGTTTTAATTGTTTCCCCATGCTAGATACTGCAACCAAGTACTTAGTAAAGACATCGATGAATGTGTGACTTTGTTGTTGCAAGAACTTGTCCGTTTTCAAGAACGAATTTACCAGAAAGATCCTATCAAAGCCAAAATGAAGAGAAGGCTTGTTATGGGTTTACGTGAAGTGACAAAACATATGAAACTAAAAAAAATTAAATGTGTGATCATCTCTCCAAACTGTGAGAAAATTCAGTCAAAAGGTACAGTAACCAATACCTTCTTGCAAGCATGAAGTGCTGAAAGATACATTGTCTCACTAATCGTTATTGTTTTGCTCTTCCCTCAGGTGGATTGGATGAAGCTTTGTACAATGTGATTGCCATGGCTCGGGAGCAAGAAATTCCTTTTGTTTTTGCTCTTGGGCGTAAAGCTCTTGGTCGATGTGTGAATAAACTTGTTCCTGTAAGTGTTGTGGGGATCTTCAACTACAGTGGTGCTGAGGTATGTTTTTGGATTTTCAGTTGTGCCACTTATTTTGACATTAACACAGAAGCTATGCAGTGAAATTCATTTCTAATGATTGACTTCGCTCGTCACTTGATAGCTGCTTACAGTCAATTGCTATGCATGGATCTTTTGCTAATCAGCCAGTCAAAGAGAACATAGGAAGAGAAGTAGAATGCTACAGAAACTAAATACAAGATAAACATATTAGCCATTAATTAAAAATATATTTTCTATAGTATTCATGTCTAACGAGTTGTCCAGCAAGCTGTCTGTGTTAAAATTCATCTCTTCACCTGTAATGTCTGGGTTCAGACTGAGCAACTCGATAGTCAAAATTTGTGTCAAAATCTAATAAAAAATTTTTATTAGAAAATCAAGTTGAACAGATATTGACTGTGGGATTTTCAAGTTTTTGGTATCTTAATACCCTTAATATCCATTGAGTTGTGCCAGGCATTTTGTCAGTAGGGAATGCTGTGGCAGGTATTATGTGCTGTGTACAGGCTAAGATAGTGTGTAGTAGGACTTCTGCCCCTCAGAGATAGAAAATGCTACGGTCTAGAGATCCTGGCCAATCAGGTTGTCGGGCAGTCCTAGTAGCACTGGAGGTGGGTAGTGGACACTGTTGGGACTGTACACAGAGCCAGAATGTGGTCTCCAATGGATTCCAGATTTAGATATTTCAAGAGCATGGATGAAGAGCATTTGGCCATCTGAAGGGGATGAGTTTTCAAATCAGTATGGGGATGAAGGAACTGGGAGGTACTATCTTCACTGTGGGTGCCACTGGTATACAAAAGACAGTTCCCCACCGCATGAACGTGATACCTTACTTCCTTCATGCAGTTTGACAATTTATTTAATTAAAAAAAATGGGCTGCCCACGAGTATGTTATGCCAAACATATTATGGCAAAGACCAGGATAATGTCAGTCAGTTGGGATTTTAACACATTGAATTGAGCACATAATTAGTTATTTTATGTATGATGGTTGAGTCTAATTGCAGTAGCCATGCACCCTCTGTATTATGGACATGAGCTCAGTGGTGGTTTGGAAATCTAGTGTGGTGGGTACTCACCCTATTTCCAATGTCCTCCTGCTGAAAGCACACCCATTGAGGGCATATAATATCCATCCCCAGGCCTTGCCTTCATTGGTCACAACATTGAGTATAAGAGTCAGGATGTCATGTTGTGGCTGTACAGGACATTGGTTAGGCCACTTATGGAATACTGCATGCAATTCTGGTCGCCCTCCTATAGGAAGGATGTTATTAAACTTGAGAGGATGCAGAAAAGTTTGGCAAGGATGTTGCTGAGACCATAGGATTAGAGTTGTAGGGAGAGGCTGAATAGCTGGTGGGTTTTTTCCCCTGGAGCATCAGAGGCTGAGGGGTGACCTTAGAAGTTTACAAAATCATGAGGGACGTGGGTAAGGTGAATAGTCAAGGTCTTTTCCCTAGGGTGGGAGAGTACAAAACTAGAGGGCATAGGTTTAAGGTGAGAGGAGAAAGATTTAAAAGGGACCTGAGGGGCAACTTTTTCATGTAGAGGGTTCTGTGTGTATGGATGAGCTGCCAGTGGTGGAGGCAGGTACAATTACAACATTTTAAATGGCATTTAAATGGGTATATGAATAGGAAATGTCTAGAGGGATATGGGCCAAGTGCTGGCAAGTGGGACTAGGTCAGATTGGGATGTCTCGTTCGCGCAGACTTGTTGGTCTGAAAGGTCTATTTCCATGCTCTATTGCTGTATGACTTAAAGTTTGTTCCTCCCAATCTGATTCATTCGAGAATGGGATGCGATGCGTTTATGTTCAGTCCCTGGTTCCATGCTCCGTAATTCCCTTACTAAATTCTGCATCTGCTATCTTTTTCTTCTCAACCCATAGAAATTAGCTTTACAAGTCATAAAAAGGAAAGACTTTTGGTTGGCAATGTCCTTTTGTGATTTTTTTTTTTTTTTTGTTACCCTGGCTAATGCAGTATGTGAAGGGTCCTTTATGATAAGTGGTGTAACTTCAAATGAACGATTGTTGAATTTCCATTTTTAGAGTTTGTTTAATAAACTGGTGGCTTTAACTGAGGAGGCCCGTAAGGCATACCGTGACATGGTTACAGCTTTGGAACAAGAACAAGCTGAAGAGGCGTTGAAGCATACCAGAAAGGTACCACATATGGGCCATTCTCGCAACCCATCTGCAGCAAGTGCAATTTCATTCTGCAGCGTTATATCTGAACCCATTTCTGAAGTGAATGAAAAGGAATATGGTAAGCAATCAATTTTTAGGTCGCTTTCACCAACAGGTAACATTTGCTTAAGCAAGTTTGTGTAATCTCTTATATAATGCACTGCACCTCTAAACAGTTATGGATTTATGTCATCTGCAGACACGCTGGATTAACTGTTAATCCCAAATTTTAACAAGGCCTTGTTTTAACAAAGCTGAAAAGTGCCAAGTGTCTTCATTATTTAGTTTGTGATTTGGTGTAATTTTTAAAAAGTTGTGTATTGAGTTTTGCTTTATATTCAAAAAAGAAATTTATTATGTTTTGAGATAGCAAGGTGTAGAGCTGGATGAACACAGCAGGCCAAG
>JAHRHZ010000047.1:2039121-2175437 GCA_024137785.1 Ginglymostoma cirratum | reverse complement strand
TGAAACGTCAGCTTTCCTGCTCCTCTGACGCTGCTTGGCCTGCTGTGTTCATCCAGCTCTACACCTTGTTATCTCAGATTCTCCAGCATCTGCAGTTCCTACTATCTCTGAAACAACTTTATTATGTTTGAGTGTTTTTGGAACAGAGACATATTGCTGTAACAAAAGCTAACACTGTAAATGCTGGAAATTTTGAATTAAAAACAAGCCTGAATGCTAATTGAACAGTAAAGAGCTGTTAACTGTTTCCCTCCACAGATACTGGTTGACTTGCTGGATATTTCCAGCATTTGTTTTTTGTTTAATGCCTGTATTGCAGGTTGTTTTCCGAAGTACAATGCATGTGGTCAAATTTTTGATTGTGTTAAAATTTGTAGGTTCATTTACAAACACTTCCATGCATTTTTTCAGTTCCATTTCTTTTATATTAAGTAATGGATAAATTCTGAAAATAATGTATATACAAGATTTATTTCTATCTTTATGATATCATGGAATAGTCTCAAAAAATAACCTCATGGCTTCACTAAAGCTAAAACTTGGGCTTGTTGTATTGTGTGGTTTATAATATTTGTAAGGAATTTGTGTTCTGTGTACCTCCTTTACTATCATCTTTATTAATTTCTGTAATATACCATCTAAAGGTGCACAGTATTTGAAAATTGAACTGAAAGTAATTTTAAAACACTACCATTCTCAAGAATTTGATAATTTCTTGCACTTTTTTAATGTACTTCAGAATTGTCAATTCATAATTTCAAAATGCCTTTTTTATTTAGAAACCAACTGGCGAAACATGGTAGAGGCCACTGATGCACCTGAATGTTCTGAGAATGAGAAACCTATGTCAAGTGTGACCACTGGTCTGGATAAGTCTTCAAATTTACCAGCAGCTATGGGCAAAGCCAACAAACCAGTCTTGGGAATAGCCACTAGTTCTTCTGTGGGTCAGACAACTCGTGCCACAAAATCCTCTGGTTCAGACAAGGAAGAAGGGAAAACTGACGATATATTAGAATGGGCCTCTCAGCAGAGCACTGAGACAGGATCACTTGATGGTAGCTGCAGGGATATTCTTAATTCTTCCATGATCAGCACCACCAGCACTCTTGTGCCAGACATGCTTGAGGAGGAGGAAGATGATGAAGAGGAGGAAGAAGATGACAATGCTGCTGAACCTGTTACTATAGTGGTAACATTTAGCAGCAGAATTGATGATTGGGTATCAGAAGCACAAAAAACACTGGAAACATTGCAGCTCAGCAAAAACATTGATAGTACAGAGGAAGATCACAATGGGCAAAGTGACATAGAAGAACTAGATGCAGTGGAGCAGATAGATGTAACTACAGATATTGATGGCTCTCTGCCTGCAGAATCAGAGAGTCAAACCTAATAATTTTAGATCCTGGACCAGCAGCTCTTGCTCAGAGCACAATTTATTTTTTAGGTAGACTCGTGGGATTACAAAAATCGTTTTGTCAATTTTTGCATTGAAACATAAGCAACTGTTAAAAACATTTTGTGCCCATTTTACTTGGAACAGGTTAATATCTGGTTTAGTATAGAATTTTTCCAAGTCAGTCGTATAAAATATCGGTGTGCATATCTGAAAGTCATAGGTACAAGCTGCAAATTTATTTAAATTTTTTTCTTTGTCTTTAATATCCTCTATTTGTTTGATTGGTTTACTCTCTTGCAAGTCAACATATTTTGGCCTTCTGATCCAAGTTACATTGAAACTTTCCTTCAAAATGTAATTCATGAAACCTCAGTAGCTGCTGCAATCAAATTTCAGAGCTATCTATACGAAACCTTTTTGTGAGCAATCATTCGAGTCTACCTAAGGGTTACTGTAAACGAAACAATATATCAACAACCTCAGGAACACTTCAACACATATAGGAACAGTTAATTTAAGAACTTGCTGTTTATAACCTTGTCATTTCAACCTTTCGCTGATATATGATCTGAATTAGTAATTGTACAGAAATGATAAAATTATATGTTAGCAAGTTTGCCTCATCTCAAAACCTGTCCTGCGTTAACCTAAGTTGTTTGGTGTAATTTGAATCACAAAATAAATGAATTAATTTCTGGATGGTTTATGAAGATCCTTTCAGAATCTCTGGAGAAACTGTAATAAAAAAAGTGGAGATAAGCCAGTAGTTTTGTTCACAAGAATTTCGGCCTCTGAAGTGGTAGTAATTTTATAGCAGAATTTGATTTAACTCACTGAAAAAGTTCTGTCTGTATGAAATTTAAATAGCAATGATGGTGTTTTTAAGAGATCTTCTCCTTGTACAAACTACTTCTTTTCATCTTCAAAGTCCGATGGTATCCAGTTATGTGCAATGACTTGAAACTAATAAAGGTGCACATAACCAGACTTGTTCATAATAAAATGATTGACCCATACTGGCTATGAAAATAGCATTACTGGGATGTGATGCACATTATCTGGAATTTGCTTATAGCAGGATTAGTTAAGTATAGGCCTGACTTGTATTTAGAAAGTTGATTAAATGAGTGAACAGATGTTAGAGGACTTAATTCCCAAACTCTAAATTCCTATTTCTTCCTTCTACCCATTTGCCCAAAGAAATATTTTGGAATTTAACCTGAAACAATGTGAAACATTTATATTTATTAAGTATATAAGTATGTCCCTCTTTATGTACGGGACAATACCAGAAAGTACTATTAATTTTAACTGAGATGAACAAGCAAAATCCTTTGTAATATTTTCCTTAACAGCATTGTGCTACGTATGTTTACAGAAACATGAACAATGACAATTGTAATTATATAGTTGATCAACTAATCGTTCCTTTGTACCTTACCAGGCTTGCAATTTCTGAGAATGCAGGTTTTGTGTTTTTCTACAGAATTTCAATTTTGGACTTCTTGTATAGTTACAGTTGTACCTGTGATGTTGTCACTTAAGTACTGCTGACAGCATTAACTGAGTAATATACTCAATTGAACATCTTTGTGAATTTGGTTACTGAGGTAATATATTTTTAATAGCATTTGAAAGTTGGACCTCCATTGAAAGGAGAAAGATGAGTAGCCTAGATTCATTTAAGATATTTAAGAGTTCAAATGCATATGCGTTTGACTGGGAAAATCATACCTGTGACTTGACTTGCATCATGATCATCGTGCAAATTTATTTTACTTTGAATTGATGGCAGCCGTTTTTGTAAATCCATAGGGTGCATTGTATCGTAAAATACGTGGGAAAGAAAGGGGCAGCATATTTTTGTCATGATAAGTTAATTATCAGATCTTCAGTTCTGTTTGAATATTTACTAAGTAAAAATGTTTGTTAGTTGCAATCAAATGTAAATAAATTATGCTTACTTTTATTAGTATGAGTTGCAGGGCTTAAATGAAGTGTGTAGAATTTCTGAGGTTTCTCAACTAACGTAAACTGATTCCTACAGTGTTATGTTAAAAATGGGCAACATGAAGTTGCACATCTACCTAAGCTAAATATTCAGATGGCTTTTGATGTAACCAAATCAGATTAAATTTGTATCACTTTCAAGGTGGCATGGAAATACTGAAGGATCTTTTGACCACTCACTTATCCAGAGAAGAAAACCTTTTCACTATGAAACGTTTGTTGCGTTATAGAAATGATGGGAGAAATCTACTGGTGTATGGCAATGTTTTACGAATGGTGTTTCCTGATTCCACAATAATGCATTTAGGTGTGCTTGGGAGTTTGTAGTTCCTGGTAGCACCAGTAGGTGGTGTAGACCTTGATCTGTTGCAACATCTGGTGCTTTTAAAACTTTTAGGAAACATTTCTAACCTTTGTAGAGAGACTTCCTTTATCACTTGAAATAGTCAACTGCATTTGTAAATTTATACCTAAAATGGAAAAATTGTTATATGCTATAGTGGAGACTTTTGAACAATCTCCAGTATTTAATTCTTAATAAATAACTAATATATTAAGCAATGCAGCTCTCAAAAAGATTTGGTTACCTCGACCAACAATTTGGCTCCATTCTAATGTAAGCAAATGTCTTGAACAAGTTTAAATTCTACACTATATCATAACTGTTCAAATGGAAGAAAGTACATTCCATAAAGATGATAGTTATAAATCTAACTAAAAATACCGTGCAATTTGAAATTCAAACAGTGGTTATCAGTAGTTTTTTACAGTAAGACTGTGTAATCCAGTGGATCTTCCATGTATCCCAGTTAGTAGGAACCACTTTTTTCCATTGCCTGTGTTTTAAATAACTAAATTGTGAGAGATAAACATTTCTGTTTGGAAACATTCCCCAGTTTGCATCCCAGTGTGGACAGGATTTGTTATATTTCGAATACTCAGTGCTAAAGCCATTACAATTTGAGAGGAGTGACCTGACCATGAATTGTATTGAATAGAAATATTAACCAGATTTGTCAAATCCAACCCTGTAAAATAAGCCATGCCAATGTTTCTGTCAGAGGCAGAGAAAATTGAGATTGTTAACATTCAGTCATGTGCCTCTCATATTTTCTTTAAACAAGAAATAGTTAATATCTTTGTATTTTATTGTCACATAAGTTATTTTTAGAATACAAATCAAAACAGAAAAACAGGTGCAAAGTAAAGATTTGAAAATTAGTTAAATGAAGAGTGATCTGTTTTTGTGCTTTAAACGACTAGCATACTGCATTGCATTGTATATAATTCAGTAATTAAAAAGGCATACTTTGCACTATGTAAATATTAGTAAATTTTCCCTTCTGTAACTAATAAATTATCCAGATTATTGAAGTTTTTCTTGCATTGTGTAATTTATTCATCATTCATTTGATACTCTCAGCATTGAAAGAGGCATTTAAATGTCTAAGTTTAATTTTATTTTAATTGCTTTGCTTTCATAACTTTTACTTGGCTGTACAAATTACTTTTTATAGTTGTAAGAGTTAAACAAATTTGTAGTTATGCTGCAGAATTGTACAGTCATTCTGAAGAATCATGGGTGAATAATATAGTTCTATAGTAGTATCTAGTATATTTTTATATGTCGCCATCCTTTGTGTAACATCTGTATTGTATTGTGCCTTTCAGCAAATTAAAACTCAAGTACTATCTGCCACTCGTTGTTAGAACTGCTACTAAAAATGAGTATGTTAAGATCCAGAATCTCAACATGACCAAGCATAATTAGAACATGTGAAGTGACAAACTAGTTTTAGAATAAAAATCAAGAATTTAAAGAGCCAGTTTTATCATGTGTATAAATTTAAATGTTCAGTCCTTTTATTGTTTTGTCTCCTTGCTGTATGATCTTCAAGACGCCTAAAAACTTAGCAGAAGCTTCTCTTAATAACATTCTGTGGCTAAAAGTTTCAAGTTGCAACAAAATCCCTGGTGCAGTGGTTTGTACTTAATTTGCATAATGACATGCTCCAAAATAAATGACCTTTCCTAGCAAGGAGCTACTTTGTTCTCCCAAATCCATGCAAGATATGGTTCCTGGAAAAGTATGCTTCATGTAGCTCCCTAAATAGCTAACCAATAGTGAGCCTTAATGATGGGTCTCAGATTTTATGACAACAGACCATCACAGTTAATCCCAAATTAATCCCTGCATGAAGTTGACACAAGGTTTTACTTTAAACTAGATGCTGCAGCCAAATTACTCTTCATTTTCCATCTAGAATAGGAATCCCCTACAGACTTTTGAAATATTCATCTGTGTGTTGTAGCTGGCAGTATTCGACTTATTAACATTCCTGAACCCTCGGGTATAGGTATTGAATTAATACAATGGTCTGAAGGGTGGGACCTGTTTTGTATAGCTAAATTGGGGTATGCTTCAGGAAGTTTACTGGACCATGCAATGCTGATGGTCTGGATGCTTGTTTCTTTGTCTGGTAAACATGAAAAATGCTGCTGTTTATATTTACTTCTGCCATTTTAATTAGGTGCAAACTACCACCAAAGAATCTAGCAGCTATCACCTATATGGTGTAAATTTGTCATTGATGATGTTTTTCAAAATTGCATTGAAGTAACTGGTTAATATAACTGCTAAACAAAAATTAACTAACTAAATTTGCCATTTCTTCTCTATGCCTTAGCCCAAAATCCAGTGGGTATTGTAACCAAAATATCAAAATCAATAGCCTATTGTTACTCAATCAGCAACTCTTCGTTTGCTTCACTTTAATAACTAACCCCTTTTTCTTTAATTTTCTAAATACATACTGCAAAAGCAGTGAATTGTCAAGCTCCAGCGTATCTATTTCTCGTTTATTCAAATAAAATCTGTAGCCAATTCTGTTCAACTTGTGATATCTCAGTTATCTCCTTAAGAAATTATAAGACTTCCAAAACCATGAGGAGTGGACACAGAGTAGATAGGGATGAACTGTTGCCACTGGCAAAGGGAACCAGAGGACATTGGTTCAGGTAATTAGCAAACAAATCATCAGTAACCTGACGAATTTCTTTATGCAGCACATAGTTAAGTTCAGAAGATTCTGCCTGAGAATGTGGTGAATGCAGATTTAATCAAGATCTTCGAGAGAGAATTTGTGAATTATCTGATGTGGACAAAGAAAAGCCTTGCCCGGGGCTCTGAGGAGAAGGCACATGCTTGTTAGTAGAGAGTTGCTCTTGCAGAAAGCTGGCATTGCCCTGATGGGCTGAATAGTCTCCTGCATTTAAATCACTGTGATTCTATAACAGGATTTAGAATGAGAAGATTATAAAGATTAGATGGCGCACTCTTAAAATATGATATATGTATATTGCTTTCACCAGTTACGCATTCAGGGTTTCAGAAGCAGCTAATTGCAAGTTATGTATCTCATGAGAAATCCTGAATAATGATGTGTTATCTGTTAAGTGAAAGATATCTGTATTCAATGGGTAGGTACACCCTTCACATTAGAGTGATTCATCACCCGGGAAAGAGATTTGTCTGTGATGTCTGATTACTTCACAACCATAAACTGTATTCCCAAAGTCTTGCTTTATCTGCACAAGTTGTGTCATGAGCCTCGAAGACCATAAAATGTAGAAGCAGAAATAGGCCTTTTAACCTGTTGAGCCTATCCCACTATCCTTTAACCAAGTTTAATTAACTTTCTATTATCAGGAAGTAAGAAGAAACCACATTTTGTCTGTTTTTATAGTTTGGTCATTCACGTGGCCTTTTGAGAAGTTGCACCACGGTAGTTTGAGTTGTGGTGTGGATTGGTTAAATCAGTGCTTTTTTAAATGTGTTACATAATATATATTAAACATTGCAGAAAAATATTTGTAAATTCAACTATGTTTGTCAATATCTGCTGCACCTAATAGGCCTTGAGATTTTAAGAACCCCTTTCAAGGGATATGGGAATTGCTCCCAATCCTTAGCTATTCTTGAAACGGATGTACCGAGTTATTTTGCACTGATGCAGTGGATGTGGTTAAGATACACTCAGTGCTCTTTATGGGAGAGTTTCAGGATTTTCACCAGCAAAATGATAGAGGAATAATCAATTTCTGAGTCAGATTGGTGAATGACTTGGAAGGGGAACTTGGTACCGTGCTCTGGCTGCCCTGCCCTTCTCGATGGCAGTAGGGGTTTATGGATTTGGGAAGTGCTGTTGAAGAAACCTTAAGTTACAAAACACATTTGTAAATGGAGTAAATTGCATCTATATGGTGGAGGGTGTAGGCACTTAAGGTGGCAGATGGAGTGCCAGTCAAGAGGGTTGCTTTATTCTAAACTAAAGCTGCACTCATTCAGGCAAATTAGAAGTACTTCATTACATTTAAAAGCAGGGAGCTTATAAAACGCAAGTCAGACCACAACTCGGGTATGCGTGCAGATTTGTCACTTCACTACAGAAAGATTTTAATTGCGCTAGAGAGGGTGTCAAGGAGATTTACAAGAATGTACCAGGAAAATTGCAGATATGAGAGATTGGATGAGCTGGAATGGTTCTCTTTGGGACAGAGGTGGTTGATAGGAAATTTGATTGAGATGTACAAGGTTGTGAGGGGTCTGGACAGTGTGGTTGGGAAGGACCATTAGCCTTAGCAGAGAGGTCAGTGACTGAATGGCCAAAACATTGGAGGCAATATGAAAAGAAAATTAATCCAGGCAGTGGGAATCTGGAACTCGGTTGTAGAGGCTGAAACCATTAATTCAGTGTCTGGATATGCACCTGAAGTCCCATAATCTCTTTAAGGAAAACAGACCAAGAAATTGGCATTCAACTGCATAATTCATTTTTTAGCCAGCGCAGACATGGGCAGAGAGCCCTGTGTTGCAAATTTTTCTACATTTTCTAAATATTCTAAATGCCTAAAGAGGAGTGTGCAGGCATGTGGGGAGAGGGCAAGGAAAGGACAGTATGTCAATCACCCCATGACTCATTTGGTGGAATAGCCTTTCCATTCTTGGGGAACTTTACAGAGTCTATGACTAGAGGGCAAAATCTCTGAACAAGTAGTTTCCCAATTAGATCAGAGTTGAGGAATTTCTTCTCTGGAAGGTAGTGAATCTATGGAATTCCTTACCATAGATGGCTGTGGAGTCTGGGTCAATAAGTATAGTCAAGGTTGAAATAGATTTTTAATCCATAAGGAATCAAGGGTTATGGGGAAAAGGCAGGAGAGTGGAGTTGAGATTATCACATCAGCTATGATCTCGTTGAATGGCAGAGCAGTCTTGATAAGCTAAATAGCCTACTTCTGTTCCTACATTTTGTACTGTAACAATTCTATGAATCATGCTTTCTGGATTGTATCTTGTAAATAGCAGTTAGGCTTTGGGATATCACAAGTGAGTTTCTCACTGCAAAATACCAAGCCCTTGAGATCTTCTGGCGACAGTGTTCATATGGTTGCTTTAATTATTAGTCAGACTCACCAGGATGTTGAAGTTAGGGTTCAATATGACTTAAAACATTGACTTATTTCTAAGTGGATCTGCCCTAAATAGTGGTGAAAGGAAAAATGGATTAAGTTGTACATCGGGTGAGCTAGTTATTATCTTTGTGACGTGGGTTTAAATCCAGCTCATTCAAAGTCGGTCTCTATATGTTGTGAAAATAAGGATGCTTACTCTCTTAATTAAAAACAGACTTAGTCCAAAGTTTTGTTTCAAATGTTATATGCTACTTACATGAGAATAGCTTGTGTGAAATTTGAAAATTATGTAGTATAGGTATTCTTTTACATTTTTGTTTACCCTTGTTGGTGTTTTAGTGTTGAGCACTAATACTAAAGTCTCCTGGAATATAAACCAGGGTTGTCCTTTGGCGCTGCTGTTAATATAGTTTAAATCGTGTGGTGAGTAAACAATGGGAAAAGTTTTTTTGTCTGCTATTTTCTCACTATTGAAATTTAATACTTTCCAAATTTCAAATGCAAAAATAGTCTTTGAGCATTTTATAATTTTAACTGTTTTTGCTTTGCTGCTTACTGATTACACTACTAAGGGTCCCCATTGAAAATAATTGGAAGCTTTGAACCATAATGAGTTTGAAAGAAATTCAGGGGGTAAAAGATTTCAGCATATGCTCAGTCAGTAATTGTAAAGTAAAATACTTCCACTGTTCTTTGTGCTTCTTTAAGGCTTACAATCTTTATGTTTAAATGTATACTATTAATTCATCAAAAAATCATTTTAAAGATTAATATACTTCCTGCAGCATTATCGCACAAAATAAACTTTATTTAATCACACCTCACTGATCAAATTGGTCTGTACAACAAGTCAACAATTGGAGTTTAGTTGACACTTGTAAGAAACTGAATGCTTTTTATATTTCATGTATCAACATAGATGGGAGGGTTTTAGTCGAATAGCAAGGCACAAAGAAGACAGCACAGCATTGAATAGCAGTATCATAGCATTTTAAGAATCTAAAATGCCTGAGTGCTATTTTGATATAACACAATTACACACTGGTAATTACTCTACACAACAGATTAAAATGGCTAATGCAATATCTTTTATATTGCACTTGGTCCAGTGAATGTTTTATAATCAAATATATTTAACAAATTTAAAAATCTATGATTCCAATTATCCTAAGCTATTACTGTATTGGTAAAAATTGAAGGACACAGCAAATTATTTCATTTCTTTATGCAACATAATCCACACTTGCTCTTCCTCCTCCGAATTTTTGGATGTGTGGGAGATGGGGTCAACAAACAGGTTTCATCTGTGTTGGGGGGAAAGATACAGGAAAGAATAAATTTTGGTTTTCTCAACATTTTAACAATTGAGCAGCAGTGGCAAATGTTTTTAGTGAACTAGATATGCACAAATCCACTCGGTTTTAAGATTTTATTTAAAGTCTGTTGCCAGCCTATAGGTTAAACAGAATATAAACCAAGGATGAACAACCTTCAAAATACTAGTTCTTAATCTCCTTTTGGATAACAAAGATTCTGGAATATTGTGTTTCCACCTTGTTCCATAGCAGTAATGTTTTTCAATCAACTTGATATTTCAGTAGATTATGTCATTTAATGGTAAAATCTCAGAACCTGATTTTGGGTCGTTCTTGTGCATTTCCTAACAAGTGTCTTTATCGTCAGCATTCCAGAGGACCAGGTCATCACCTGATATCAATTACAGTAAGTATACAGAAACTGAACTAAAGCAGTGCCACGTTGCTTCAAATGTCCATAATCCCCTGACGTTTATTTAATTTCTTTTACCATTTCTATTTTCACTGCGGTAACTGCAGTATTACTGTTGTATAAGGAAAATAATGACATTTGTTGAGTCTAAATTACTTATTTCTTTTGGGGAATTTGTGATGAAAGTAATATTTGGCAGTAATGCATCTGTGTTTAAATTGGGTAAAATGGGTGTTGTGCTGTTATGACCTTCATTCCCTGATCAATCACACCCATTAGGAATATTCATGTGGGTTGAGTAAGAATTGCAGCCCTCAGGTAAACACAAAGGAATCCATCAAGATCATTATCAAAAATTTGCCACCCATTTAAGAACAGTTAGCGGAGCGTTGCTGAACAAAGAGACCTTAGAGTGCAGGTTCATAGTTCCTTGACAGTGGAGTCACAGGTAGATAGGATAGTGAAGAAGACGTTTGGTATGCTTGCCTTTATTGGTCAGTGCATTGAGTATAGGAGTTGTGAGGTCATGTTGCGATAGCACAGGACAGTGGTTAGGCAACTTTAGGAATATTGCATGCAATTCTGGTCTCCTTGCTATCGGGAGGTTGTTGTGAAACTTGAAAGGGTTCATAAAATATTTATAAGGATGTTGCAGCATTGGAGGATTTGAGCTACAGAGACAAGCAGGGGTGACCTTTATAGAAGTTTATAAAATCAAGGGGGGGGCATGGATGTACCAGCCCTGGAGTGGGTCCAGAGGACGTTCATGAGAATGATCCCAGGAATGAAAGGCTTAACATATGAGAATGTCTGGGTCTAATTGCAGTGGAGTTTAGAAGGATGAGGGGGCGGGGCAGATTTAATTGAAACTTACAGAATACTGAATGGCCTGAACAGAGTGAACGTTGGGAAGATGTTTCCATTGGCATTACAGACTAGGATCCAAGGACCAAAGGGTCCTTAGAACAAAGATAAGGAGAAACCTCTTCAGCCAGAGAGTAGTGAATCTATGGAAATCATTGCCACTGAAGGCTGTGGAGGCCAGTTCATCAAGTATGTTTAAGACGGAGAAAGGTTCTTGATTATCAAGGGTTATGGGGAGAAAGCAGGAGAAAGGGATTGAGAAACTTATCAGCCATGAATGAATGGTGGAGCAGACTCGATGGGCTGAAGGAGCAGAAATTAGGCCATATGTTGTATGCTCTTATGAATAGGGAGAATAGACAAGGTCTTTTCTCTGGGGTGGGGGGAGTCCAAAACCTAGAGGGTATAGGTTTAAGATGACCAGGGAAAGATTTAAAAGGGACCTAAGGGGCAACTTTATCACGCAAGTAGTCAGTGTATGGAATGACCTGCCAGAGAAAGTGGTGGAGTCTGGTACAATTACAACTTTTAAAGGCATCTGGATAAGTATATGAATAGGAAGGGTTTAGAGGGATATGGGTCGAATACTGGCAAATGGGACTAGATTAATTGAGGATATCTGGTCGGCCTGGACCAGTTGGACCAAAGGGTCTGTTTCCATGCTGTAAAGGTCTGATTCTAATTAACCTTAGTGTTAACCTGCATAAATCACAGAAATGAACAATTCAATCCTTTTTTGATTGAGAAGATTCAGGCATATTAAAAGAAGGCTGCCTGTCACCGCCTTCTCAAGGGCAACTAGGGATGGGTAATCCATGGTAGGCAGCCAATGCTGAAATCACACAAATTAGTTTTTTAAAAGGGGTTAGTGGCACTATATAATTTAGCCAAAGTAATACTGCCACCTGGAGACACCATACAGGAACCTAGATGATGGTTTGCTTTTTAATACTGTCTCCTTGACTTCAGTTCCAACCATTTCACACATTTACTTTAGCAATCCTCATCTGATGAAATGCTTCGGTTGTGCTACTGCTTTCTGAGCTCCACAAGACAACTCAGTACGTAGTCTAGTTAACAGCATAATCTTGAGTGGACAGCACAGCTTGCTGTATTAAATACAAGCTACAAATTTTCAGCATTACTGCTTTGTGGTGTTGGTTTTATCTCCACGGAATCATAGCATTGAAGGAGGTACTTATGTCTGCCAATTCTTTAGTCACAATCTCACCTACTCCTTTCCCAATTTAAATCATCTTCCTTTTAAAGGAGAATTGGATGTATACTTAGAAAGTTAATATCACGTCTGCTCGGCCACCCTTTTGAGAAATGTATTCTAAAACGTCAAAACCTTTTATCAAATCTCTGCATAATCTTCCGTAAGGAGAAAAATCGCCAATTCTTTAGTCTCCCCACATTACTGAAGTCTTTCATCCCAGGTATCATCTTCATGAAATGCCCCTGCTGCCCTATTACAGCTTTTAAATTTGTGTAATTAAAAAATATTTGTATACAAAATGTTTCCAGATGTTTTAAAGAAATAGTCCTATAACAAATGAGAAAGAGAACACCTCCACATCACACGCAGTACTTGTTATTTAATGTGCTATGGGATACATGTAATTATGCCTGCATTGTATGCCAGGAATAGATTGCAGAGGACAGTCTTGAAAGTGAATGGATACCATAATTCTTCTCCAAGGTATCTATTTGAAAGAAAATTGTCTAACCAATTATAGTAATTAGCATTTCAATGCTTATATTATAATGTTTACATGTGAAATTGATCATTGAAAACATTGTGAGAAACTAAATTACATTCCAACCACAATGATTTTCATACATTTACTTTGTCCAGTTTTCCCTTCCTTGCTTAATCACCCAGATAATAAATAATGCACTAAAATACATATCTGTATTGCTGAGCTATGGATTCAAAAATATAACTATCTCCTCCACTTTCGGCACCAATTTAATAGAATTGGTATTTTGCTTTCTGTCCTACTCATTCAAATCTATAACCTTGCCATTTTAAGCAGATATATTTGTCAACATAGTGATTGTAATGAGGTCAGCCAGATGGATGTCAAGAATATGAGTTCCCTGAATGGGGCTGTTAACCTGGTCCAGTCAGGAAGCCCTGCTGACACGTAAACAGTAGTGACAGAGGCTCTGTTCATTCATGAGAGCTAGCTGTGAGGAAGCTGGACCAATTGTCAAGGACTGTTCTCATGTCAATAAAGAGTGACTTGGTGACAGGATACCGGCCTCTGTGGAACTGTTTCAGAGATGATGAGAGGAAAAAAAAAACTCTTGAAGAAATTCACTTGCAACAGTCATCTTTGCATTGGGATAAGCATTTCTGGCATCATGCTGCTATTTGGGAGGTTTGACTCATTTGATCCTGATGCCAAAGACTGGGCCTGGTATATGGAAAGAATGTGTTTTGTTCATGGCAAATGAAAAGCAATGAGTAATTCTCCCGACAGCTTGTGAACCCACAGCATTTTTGGTTATTAGGAGCCTAACCTTCCCTGAGGCACTAAATACAAAAACTTTTCAAGAGTTGACAGATTTACTTAAGGAATATTAAGACCCAAGCCTCTAATTGTGAGACGTTATCAATTTTACTCAGCAGTTCAAACCAGGGGGATCTGCGTCAGGATTTTTGACAAGGCTAAGACAACTGACAGAGGCATGTGACTTTGGTTTAACCCTGAATGAGATGCTAAGAGACTGTTTGCTACGTGGGATTAATGATGTGACCATGCAAAAGCATCTATTAGCTGAAGCCCAACTGGACTTCAAACAGGCACAACACCTGACTTGTCATTAGAAAATGTGGCAAGTGGAGCGTATGAGTTGCAGGGTGTTCCGATGGAAGTGAACACACTGAACAGGCTGACCGAGCTTGAGAGACACCTCTTGAGTGAAGGCAATTGCATAGTCTCAGGACATATTCTGAACAGAGGGACTCTAAGTCAGCCCACAGCAAAACCCCAAAACAAAGTCAAACCTCCAAGTGTATAAAGATTTCTTCAGGATCTAGGCCGGCAAGCCATCATTTGCCGCTGGTATGTGGACCTGACTGCAGAAGAGTCTACTAGGCCTAAATTGAGTAAGAGAACTCATAGACCAGTATCCAGGAGGGAGCACACTCTGGCAAGTCCACCCAGTCTGGCTTGGAATAGTTAAAGTACTTGGCAATATCTGAGTCAGAAACAATCAAATATCTGGTTAAATGATCACTTGGTTCCAATGGAGGTTGATACCGGTGCGGCTGTATCTGTGAGTGCATAACCAGTCTTTAACAAAATTCACTCTAGTCTCCAACCCTCAAGTCTGTGCAAGACCTTGGCTAGACTGAGAACCTATACCAGGGAACCATGACAGATTAAGGGTACAACTTCAGTTCTGGTCTCCTAGAGAAGCAGCTGGTTCACTTCCACTGTAGTAAAAGGCTCAGGCTCGGGCTCAAGCTTGCTGGGGCAAAATTGGTTGAGAAAGATTCACCTTGATTGGCTCCAACATTTTTCAATTAGAAAATGGCTGTGTGACTGAAGGCCTCATTAAATACCTAGAAGTTTTTCAGGGAGGTCTAGGGGCTTTGAAGGGAGCCAAGGCCACCTTGCATGTTGACCAGGAAGCAATTCCATGATTCTACTAGGCCCATCCAGTGCCATTTGCCTTGCAGGCAAAAGTAAAGACAGAAATCAGAAGGCTGGAAAGTGAAGGAATCATCAAACCAGTACAGTTTGCAGAATGGGCAGCACCTATCATTCCAATTGTGAAGGTCAAAGGCTTGGTTTGCCTTTGTGGGGGTTTTAAACAAACAGTAAAACACCTCTCACAGCTGGATAAATACGCAATCCCATGCATAGATGACGTGCGTGCAAAGCTGGTTGGGGGAGGGGGGGGTATTGCTATCCTTCTCGAAGCTGGACGTAAGCATGCATACCTACAATTGCGATTAGATGAGGATTCCTAAAATTACACTACAATGAATACCTATAAGAGGTTGTACCAATATACCCCTTTTTGGAGTATCATCAGCCTGTGCAATTTTCAGCAGACAACGGCGAAAATTTTATAAGGTCTACCCCAGGTTGCCAATTATCTGGAGGACATGTTAATTACAAGGAAGACAAATAAAGAGCGCTTAGAGAACTTGGGCATAGACATTTCTCCAAGGCATACATATGCCTTTGAAGGGAAAAACGTGTGCTCAGTTGCCCCAAGTGACCTACTTGGGCTACAGAGTCAATAAGACCGGGTTACACCAATTGCTAGATAAAGTGAGGGCGATCAAAGATGCTCCAGCTCCCGTGTTTGTACTGGAGCTTAGGTCTTTCCTTGGGTTGGCGAATTATTATGGAAAATTTATACATAACCCAGCTTCTATCTTGGACGCAATAGATTTCCTACTGAAAATGGGCCAGTCTTGGAAATGGACAGGTAGCCAAGATGTAGCCTTTACAGAAATGAAGAAGCAACTATTGTCGTCTAAGGTGATGGTACACCATGATCTCAAGTGAGAACTGGTGCTGATGTGATGCTTCCCCATATGCCATGGAGTAGTGTTGGCTCACAGATGGTCAAATGTACTGGGATGCTTCCTGCACTTTGGCTGATGTAGAGTGTAAATACACCCAAATAGAGAAGAAAAGTTTGGTGGTCATCTTTGGTGTGACGAATTTCCACCAATACTTTTATGGACATAAATTTGTAATAGTAACAGATCACAAATCCCTGCTATGGCTACTTAGAAGACAGGGCCATGCCACCCATACCTTTAGGTCAAATTCAGCATTGGGCTTCCATTCTAAGTGTATACAATTACGAGCTGGATCACTGTCTAGGAGGCCACGTGGCACATGTGGATGCCCTGAGCTTCCTCCCATTGTAGATACACCACCAATGGTGCTGCCACTGGAAGAGTCCTTTCTGATTTTAAACTTTCTGAACACATTTCCAGTCACATCTGACAATATCAGACTTTGGACGCAGAAAGATCTGGTCCTAGCACAACTGAAACAGCTGGAGGTGATGGAGGAAACAAAAGGGCCATCAAAGCCAGAACTGAAACCTTTCTGGACTCGGCGAGACCAGATCACTATAGAGGATGGCGTTTACTGTGGGGAGCAAGAGTGATTGTCCCGAGCAAAGGTCACCATCAGATACTGGCTGAACTCCATCAGGGTTATCTAACGGTTTACAAAATGAAGATGACGGCGAGATGTTGTGTCTGGCTAGGATTGGATGCAGATGTGGTCGTGTTGATGGGGCAGTGCCAGCAGCTCGTCCATTTTAGTGGGAATGGCCAGGTAAACCCTGGACTCCGTTACATGTCACCTATTCTAGTCCTTTCATGGGTTCAATCTACTAAGTCATTGTGGATGCCCATTCAAAGTGGCTGGACTTGCAAAGAGTTCATTCATCAAACATGGGGATGACAACAGAAAAAAACTGTGAGCATCTTTTGCAGTACTCCAGCTCCTGAAAGTGTTGGTCACAGACAATAGGCCATCATTCAGCAGAGAATTTGAGTATTTCCTGAAGTTAAGTGGCAGTCAACATATAAAGACAGCTCCTTACCAGTCATTGTCCAATAGGTCTGGCAGAAAGAACAGTCCAAACTTTGAGGGCAGGCTTGTACAAACAGCCTACAGCTTCATTCGCGACCAAACAGTCTCAGTTCCTATTTGATTATAGAACCACCCCTCATGCAACTACAGGGATCACTTCAGTAGTATTTCTAATGGTGAGAAGACTCCACACCAGGTTAAACCTGATCTTCCCAGACCTGGGGGCGGGGGAGGGTGAAACAGCATCAGAAGCACCAATGCCAGACACATTGGCATTCTCTCTAAATAAGAGAGACTGTTTACTTCAGGAGATGAAATTTGGTGCCGAAACCACGGAAATGGCCCTGCATGGGTAAAAGTAGTGGTCGATGTGAAGTCAGGTCCCATGACCTACAAAGTTCAGGTAGGTGAGGCAGTCCTAAATAAGCACGTGGCCCATATGAAAGCTGCAAACTCGCAAACAGGGCAGGAGCAAAACATACCTGGCTCCTCAGAACAGCTGGAATGGCTGTCGGAGCCATGGGTTCGCCCCCCACCCTGGTCTAACATCGAGGAAACCATGGTGTCTGAGATGGACATGGTGGATGTTACAGCCTTGACACCTTGACGACCTGAAGAAGGTGATGAAATTCTCCTGAGATGCAACAGATGGGCTACGGTCCAGTACACACTGCCCATATCTGAGGCGGAGTTGGAGGAACTGGAGCTGGTACAAAAAATTTTTTTTTTTTTTGAAAAAATATACTTTATTCATGAAAATATACAAAATAAACAAATTTACCGTCCTACCCGGTCATAGTATCCACTCCGGATTACACAGGGGGTACGTACACCAACTAAAGGGAAAGAAAACACAAAAACAAAAGAGAAAAACTCCCGGTTTGCCCCCTGACCAGTTGGAGGAGGCCCCGGCTGGACCCAGTTATTGAAAGGGCCCCTGTTATATTCCGGCCAAGGGGGTCTTACACGGTGGTCTTTCCCCATCGTGCCTTGGCGGTGGCCGCCCCAAGCTTTAGCGCAGCACGTAGTCCTGGACCTTGGAGTGCGCCAGTCCACAACACTCGGTCGGGGTCAGTTCTTTCCGCTGGAAGACCAGCAAGTTGCGGACAGACCAAAGAGCGTCTTTCACCGCATTGATGGTCTTCCAGGCGCAGTTGATATTGGTCTCGGTGTGCGTCCCGGGAAACAGCCCGTAGAGCACAGAGTCCCGTGTCACGGAGCTGCTCGGGACGAACCTCGACACGTACCACTGCATTCCCCTCCAGACCTCCTGCGTGTAGGTGCACTCCAGAAGGAGGTGATTGGCAGTCTCGTTCCCCCCCGCAGCCGCCTCGAGGGCAGCGTGCGGTGGTGCAGAGAGTCCGGGCGTGCATAAATGATCTCACTGGTAGGGCCCCCCTCACCACCAGCCAAGCGATGGGAGCTGGTACAAAAAATGCCACAGGAGACGCTACAAGAAACAGAACAGGCCTATGTCCCCGGACTTAGAGTCAGAGAGATGTAATAATTGTAATGAGGAGGTCAGCCAGGTGGATATGATCAAATAGGAGTTCCTTGATTGGACCAGGTTAACAGCCCCAATCAGGGAGTCTGGGTGACAGATAAACAGGAGTGTCATAGGTTCTGCTCACTCTGAGGGCTGACTCAGAGGAAGCTGGACCAGTGACAAGAACTGGAGTGTAAAAAATAAGGTAACTCAGCGATGGCATACTGGTCTTTGTGGAGTTATTTCAGTCAGATCACCTTATACCAATGCAAGTGTGGTAAAATTTGCTTTTTAGCGGAATGATATTAAGTTGCGTCCACAACTTGTGCTAAGGTGATGTGCATTATGAAAACTAGAACAATTTCACTCAAAGACAGCAGCGAATATTCTCAAATAGGTCATTAAAACAGCCACACACAGTGTGTAGCTCCTTATCTTCAGTATGTATTTACATTCCTAAAGTGGACAGTTAAGACCTAATTGTAACGAGCAGAAGCCACTTTTTTTTTTGTTTGCACAGCTAATTCCTCTTCATCCTTTTAAAATTGTGATCATGTGATCTTTGGGGTCCCTCCCCAACTCTATCATTTGCAGGCAGCTTCCTCCAATTTTAACACAGAATAGCTCTGATGAAAAGTTAAATGTAAAAAGGTGGAAGAAAGTGAAACAAGCGAGAGATAGAGGAGAAAGGAACGTTCAAAAAATGGAACAAAAACCGTAGTCAAATAACATCTCATTGCATCAGACGTTTTTGTTGAAGCTTATTGCTACAAATGAGCTTTATTGTGGAGGAAGCTCTTGCGTACTGAGAAATAGTGAAGAGTTGTTTCTAATTCTTTCATTTGATTTGGGGTCTGCTGCCAAGGCCAGTTTTTATTGCCCCTGAGAATACAGGGGTGAGACTCTAGTATAAGCTACTGCATTCCATGTGACGTAAGTGCTATTAGCAGAGTAGTTCCAGAACTTTGATTCAGAAACATTGAAAGATAGTGATATTGTTTCATGTCAGGATGATGATTGACTTGGAAAGGAATTGGCAGGTCGTGGTGTTCCCATACATCTGCTGCCCTTGTCCTATTAGATGGTAGAAGTCACAGGTTTAGAAGGCTTACTTAGACTGCCAAGGAAGGCTTGGTGCACTAAGCATCAGTGAATGGGGTGCTGATCAAGTGGACTGCTTTGTCCTGGATGGTGTCAGACTTTGAGTGTTGTTTGCCCACGGTCTTCCAGGCAATTGGAGAGTATTACACAACAGTACTGATATGTTCCTTGTAGATTTTTCAAAGGCTTTGGAGTTAGTACGTGAATTACAGTTGGATTCCCAGCCTTGGTTGTTCCAGTAGCCATGGTATTTACATGGTTAGTCCAGTTCAGTTTCAGGTTGATGGTAACCCCTGGGATGTTGATAGTGAGGGACTTGGTGATGGACAAGCTTAGGTTCTTTCTTAGTAAAATCCAAAAGAACTGCGGATGCTGTAAATCAGGAACAAAAATAAAGTTGCTGGAAAAGCTCAGCAGATCTGGCACCATCAGTGGAGGAGAAAACAGAGTTAACATTTTGGGTCCGGTGACCCTTCCTCAGAACTCATGGCTGGGAAAATGTCAGTTTATATGCAGAAAATAGGGAGGTGGGTGGGCTAGGGAGTAAACAATAGGATAGAGTCCAAAGAGAGAGAAAGACAATTGGACAGACAAAGGAGTTGCTAACGATCTGGCTGGGAGGGTGAATAGTTGTTAATGGGGACTGTTAGTGACTAACAACAGGGGGTGTGTAGTGGCAGGCTATGTGGTAACAAGGCCTGGTGTGTGGGGTGGGGGGCTGGGACATGGGAGAGTTTAGGCCCTAAAATTATTGAACTCAATATTGAGTCCAGAGGGCTGTAGGGTCCCCAAGTGGAAAATGAGGTGTTGTTCCTCCAGCTTGCATTGGGCTTCACTGGAACACTGTAGCGAGCCAAAGACAGATGTTGGCCAGGGAGCAAGGTGGTGCATTGAAGTGACAGGCAATAGGTAGTTCAGGGTCTTTTTTGCGAGCAGAACGTAGATGTTCTGCGAAGCGGTCACCAAGTCTACGCTTTGTTTCCCCAGTGTAGAAGAGACCATATTGTGAGCAGCGAATGCAGTAGACTAGATTCTGGGAAGTGCAGGTGAAGTGTTGCTTCACCTGGAAGGTATGTTTGGACCCTTGGATACTGGGGGACGGAGGAGGTAAACGGGCAGGTGTTGCACCTTTGCCAGTTACAGGGAAAGGTGCCGTAAGGCTGTGGGGAGGTGTTGGGGGTGAAGGAGGTGTGGACCAGGGTGTCCCGGAGGGAACAGTCCCTGCAGATGGTGGACAAGGGAGGGGAGGGGAATATGTGTCTGGTGGTGGCATCTTGCTGGAGGTGGCAGAAATGGCATCTGATGATCTTCTGGATGTGGATGCTGATGGGATGGTAGATGAGGATAAGGGGAACCCTATCGCTGTTGTGGGAGGGAAGAGAAAGGGTGAAAGAAAGGTTCTTTCTTATTGGAGATGGCTATTGCCTAGCACTTATCTGGCACGAACACCAGTTGTCATTTATCGACAAAGCCTGAATATTGTTCAAGTATTTATGCACATGGACGTGGACTACTTCAGTATATGAGGAGTTGGGAATGTTATTAAATGTTGCACAATCGTCGGCAAATATCTCCATTTCTGACTTTATGGAGGGAAGGTTATTGTTGAAGCAGCAGATGGGGCCCTTGGGCAGCCTTAGGGAACTCCTGTAGCAATGTTCTGGGACTGAGATAATTGGCCTTCAAAAATCACAACCATCTTTCCTTCTGCTAAGTATGACTTCAACAGGCTGAGGGGTCTTGCTCTGATTCCCATTGGCTTCAATTCTGAGAGGCCTCCACGATAACACAGAGGTAGTATTTGACCAAGTATAGTAAGCACAGTCTCTCTTGCCTTACCTCTGCAATTATTTTGTCTATGTTTGGACCAAGACTGTAATGAGTTCAGTGGCTGTTTTGCCCCAGCAAAATCTAAACGTAGAAACAATGTACATGTGTTTCCAGTGAAAATGTATAACATTACTGATGTCTAAAAGAGGCTAATACGTGTCATAGAGTTAGCAAATCCTAACAGTGCAGAAAGAGGCCATTTGGTCTGTCCAGTCTGCATCACCCCTCCAAAGAGCATTCAGACCCATAAGCCCCCATTTTATCCCCGTAAACTCTCAAATGTCCAGCAATGACCATCTTCAATAAGTGACAATCCAATCACCAGCTCTTGACGTTCAATGGTGTTGCTATCCCTGAATTCCCCCGTTGTCAACATTGTAGGGGTTACGATTGACCAGCAGCTCAACTGGACTTGCTCCATAAATACAGTGGCTACAAGAGAAGGTCAGATGTTTGGAATCCTGCTCCCGACACTCCAAAACCTGTCCGCAGTCTACAAGGCACAAGTCAGGTGCGTGATAGAATACTCCCAACTTGCCTGGACAGTGTTCACGAGGCTTGACACTATCCAGGACAAAGCAACCCACTTGACTGATTCAAAAATAGAAGTTGCTGGAAAAGCTCAGCAAGTCTGGCAGCATCTGTGGGGGGGAAAAAACTCAGAGTTAATGTTTCAGGACCAGTGATCCTTCCTCAGAACAAAATCCTGAAATTCCCTCCCTAAGAGCATTGTGGGTCAATCTACAGCGCATGGACTACGATAGTTCAAGAAGACAGCTCACCACCAAGGACATCTAGGATTAGGCAATTTAATGGGGGCTAATCAGTAATACCTACGTTCAAGTGAATAAAATAAAACTGTGAGCCAAAGGTGAGTTTTAACAACAATCCATGATAGTTTTAGACATCCACTAAATTTGAATTCCAACCACCAGCTGCTGCTGTGGTTAAGGTCTTAGCCTGAACCTCTGGATTACTTGTCTACTATCGTGATCAGTGGCATTACCCCATTTACATTCGAATAAAGTATAATGATCACTGTATAGGCAGCATGGTGGCTCAGTGGTTGGCACTGCTGCCTCACAGCGCCGGGAGCCCGGGTTCAATTCCAGCCTCGGGTGACTGTTTGTGCGTAGTTTGCATATTCTCCCCGTGTCTGCATGGGTTTCCTCCGGGTGCTCCGGTTTCCTCCCACAGTCCAAAGATGTGCAGGCTAGGTGGATTCGCCATGCCAAATTGCCCGTAGTGTTCAGGGTGTGTGGGTTATAAGGGGATGAGTCTGGGTGGGATGCTCCAAGATTTGGTGTGGACTTGTTGGGCCGAAGGGCCTGTTTCCACACTGTAGGGATTCTATGAACCTCTATTCCATTACTGTCTCCCCTTTTACATTCAGATAAAATGTTGATTCACTACTTAGAATTTCTTTCCTGCAGTTTCTCTTGCCCTCTCCATCTTTCATGTCTGTTATCTGCTTTATCCACTTTTATTTCACCTCCTCCATTTCTGTTTATTTCCCACTCTTAGGGTCACTTCTAGAGCCACCTTTCTCTCATGAACAACCACGCTTTATCTGTAAGTCGCCACAAAAATAGCACATTAGTAAGTTAACAAACGCAGAAAAAGGACAGAATTCTGATAGCTTCCAGATTGGTCCATGAATCCTTGGGTGCCGATGGGCCCAATTTGAAAATCTATGATCAATGAAAGTGAATTTTCTCATCATTTTTTGTATTTGGATTTGCACGCCTATGAATCAGGTTGAGATTCCCAAGTAATGTTTCATTTTAAACTACGATAATGAGATGCAACTTTATTATCATTAGATTTGAACACATAGCCAGAGGTGTTATACACCATTGCCACCTCAAAGCTGCTATTATGGCCTGATCACTCTTTAAAAGCACAACGCTTATACTCCTAACATGTTTATTACCCTTTGCCTCTGTGAAGTGTGTTTACATGGTATGCAAATATAAATCAAACACATTTTCTCAAGGGAACAATTTAAACAGTTGTTATCTGTTTACACTCGCAAATATACTAAATACATACCCTGTACTTTAAGATAGTGTGGTATGGAGTCCCTGAGATTTCTCAGAAGGTACCGCATTTCCTGAATATCACTGAAATAGCAAATGTAAGATAGTTTTTAGATACTTTTTAAAATCTTTTTGATTATAATTCTGATAATTTATGTACTTGTTACTGGTGAACTACTGAGCTTCAATGCCTGTGTGATCACTGCTAAGCCCATAACAAATAAATAAACAAACAAATTATGAAACCATTACCATGATTTGAATATGAGTTAGATTTCCTACTTTTCACTCAGGTAGTTCCATTCATAGCATAAATTGTGATTAATTTCAAACATCATTACTATGAAAAAAACCCCCTAAAGTAGAATGTTAAAAGTAAGGTTAATCAAATGTAAAACTCATGCCCTGATTAAATCGATCAACTATAAAAGTACAAATTTGGGAGTCATTTGACTCAGTGATTTTTTTTTTTTTCTTTAATGCCTTTTCATAGGTCTGAGTTGAGTTCTCTTTAGAAGCCTTCTGTGCCTTTGAAAACAAAATTAATTTTACTCAGACTTATGTGAAACAGCATATTTAACCTCTAATCTCCACCTGCTACTGTCCTGCTCTGTGTTTTATGTTGACCCAGAGAAGGACTCTTATGCTACTTCTGAAGAGCTTTGATCCATGGTTTTATCCAAGAAAATAGTTAAACTGATACTGACAATCTGAAATTAGTGCTGTTTGAATCATAGAATCCCTACAGTGCAATAGAGGCTGTTCAGCCCATTGAGTCTGCACCAACCCTCCCCGTAACTCTGTAACCCCCTGTTAACTATGACTAATCCACCGAGCTTGCACGTCCCTGGACATTATGGGTCAATTTAGCACGTCCAATCACCTAACATATACATACTTGGAATGTGAGAGAAAACCAGAGCACCCAGTGGAAACCCACGCAGACATGGAGAGAACATGCAAACTCCACAACCTAGGCTGGAATTGAACCTGAGCCACGGCACTGTGAGGCAGCAGTGCTAACCACTGAGTCACTGTGCCATTTGTTTTTTGCTTAAATGCCTCCAGTTGGTAGGGATAAGGTTAGATTTTGTTAAACTGACTTGGTCTGCTCCTTTGTGAAAGTACATCTTGGCCCAATTAAAGCTCAAAGGATTTACCTTTCTGTAGATTCCATTTCCAGTGCTGTATCTAAGTGACATGCCAACATGTCCAGCTCTTGTGAAGATGATGAGTAGGTGACATCTTCTAGGAATGGTGCCTGGGAATGTTCCTCTTCACGTTCATAAGGAATTCCAGGAACAGGACAAATAATTTGTTCTGAAGCGGAAGACACTTTTTAAATATTAGCAGCTTAGAAAAAATGAAGGAATAGTATTTTGTTTTATTATTATGAAAACAGTTGATGTTTAAATTATTTCCAATTAAGATCTGTAAATTCATTTCATTTTGGATTTCTTCATTAAGCATAGTTAGATAAAAGATTGTTTTTGAGCAGATTTTGTTGTCTGCATGTGTGTGTATACATTCACCTGTCTGATAAAGCATTGAATTCAGCTTCGAAATATTATTATTTTCTAAAACATCAATAGATCTATTCAGTCATTCTACTTTTTCCCCTGGGCCTGCAAAGAGTCCTGAACAGAATCAGGAAGACCCAACCTCTGAGCCAGAAGGTAGAGACTGCATATTCCATCAATACTAACAACCTCATAATGAAGGTTGTTGAAAGCTTCACGTCTCTTGAATTAATATTTACTTGATGCCAAAATCACCAATAAAAGCGACGGCACGGTGGCTCAGCTGTTAGCGTGGCTGCCTCACAGCACCAGGAACCTGCATTCAATTCCACTCTTGGGCAATTGCATATTCTCCCAGTGTTTGCGTGAAATCCCTCTGAGTGTTCCAGTTTCCTCCACAATCCAAATATGTGCAGGCTGGGTGGATCAGCCATGGGAAATGCAGGGCCATAAAGATTGGGTGAGTTGCTGGACTGTGTGGAATGGTCTTTGGAGGGTCAGCATGACTTGATGGACTGAATGGCCTGCTTCCACACTGTAGGGATTCTGTGCAAATTGCTGCTGTTCTGTCAAAGTTGAGAAATTAAGTGCAGGCCGATAACAAACAAACTGAAAATACAAAGCTCTGTGCTCCAGGCTTGCACTCCCTCCTTTAGAGCTGCAAAGCACGGATAAGTAATACAAGCCAGACACCTCTACTGTCTCTGACAAACATTGTGCCTCTCCTGGCAGGAGAGAGTGCTGAAAAAGGAAGTACCCAAGGTACAAGGATCTCCAGCATGTTTGGCCTCTTGAAACAGTGGAGACTATGGCTAGGTCATGCAAACTGAATGGATAACAATGACATCCTCAAGTCATACTCTATCGTGAGCTAGCTCCAAGCACAAGACGAAGACCTGTGATACAAAGACATCTGCAAGTGCAATTTCAAGTTGACTGGGATGTGGCAAGTCTTCACTGCTGACTGGAGTGCTTGGAGACAAGGTGCTGAGGAAGGGTATGGATTTAAAAAAAAGGCCAAAAGCAGTGAGCAGGCAGCAGGAAAGCAAACCTGTCAGAAAGGAGAAACACCAGCTAACCTTGAGCCAATGCTATTTGTGCCATCTGCAGAAGAACTGTCACTCGTGAATTAGTCTTTATGGCTGCAACAGACAATATTCAGTGGTACAGATGTACACCTGGGCACAGGTTATCCAATCCTGAGACAAATGGATGTCATTATTGTCATCATCACACTAACCTTTTGGTAATGTTTGGCATCTGGAAAAGAATGTTATTGACTACAAGGCATAACTAATCCTAGAAGTACTTAAGTTTAATATTATGACCTGAAACTTGTATCCTAGCCATAGCTAGAGGGAAAGCCCCTTTCTGTTGATGCTATAAATATGCATTTTAGTGCTTTGAAATATCTCAACTAAACAACAATTCACTAGAATTACATTTCAGCAATCTGAAGACAAAAGGTGCTGTTCAAATGACTTAAGTTGTTAGATGGGCAAGTGTAACTCCCAGTGTGAATCGATTGTTCGGGTCTGGTAACCACAATCATAAATATATATTTGTAACTTTTACCACAGCTCTTAACCCACCAAAACAATTGATCGAATTTAAATTCAATTAATCAAATGTGGAATAAAAAGCAAGTGCAATTAAGGGTGGTGATGACAGCTGTTATTGATTAAGTAAAAACCCATCTTGTTCAATAATGTCCTAATCTGCCATCCTTACCCGCTCTGGCCTACGTATGGTGCCAGCTCCACAGCAATGTGGTTGACTCTTAACTGCCCTTAGAAATGGCTCAGCAAGTCACTTAGTTCAAGGGCAGTTAGTAATGGGCAACAAATAGCAATGCCACACTCCATGAAAGAATAAAGAAAAAATGTAGAAGGCCATCAGCGACCACTTATTTGCTTTATTCTATTTCTCCTCTTTGTCAATGACTGTGAATAGGATTGGAAATAATATTCGTTATTACAGAATTCTCTGCAGATTGATTACTTTTCCATCTTAAGGTAGGCTATGATTAAATTGTTATTGGTAAGTGGAGGAGGATTAAACAAATGACACGCTACCTTTCAACAGTTAATAATGATCAAGTTGGACAAGATTCTTTAGGGTGAACTATTCCCTGAGGTGCATGCTTAAGTCTCTTCAGTCATAAACATTCAGTTCTTTGACTTTAGAATCATGTCTGAATAATACCAAAATTAACAAACAGTGAAAATATTTGAAACAGCTAGTAGAAGAATGGATTCCATTCAACCTGTCAACACAAACAGCATTAGCACACTAGAATATTTATATCCATCCAGTGCTAAATATTCTAATTGGTAAAATGTAAGGTGCAAAGGAAAACTGGACATGATGTAGGCCAAGATTATATAGACCATGGATTTCAGAGATGGCCTGCTAACCTAGATCAGTATGTAGAACATTAGCAAGTTGTGGCTGCATTGAGTTACCAGTTGGGTTGTGATTTACAGCAGAAGCACAACAGCCATGTCAGAAACAATACAGCTGCACCTCAGTTGTGTATACGTTTAAACAGTTCACATGAAACAGAATGTAAGGCTTTATTCTTGCCTCTGGAGTTCTTTCCAATACCATGTCGTTACTAAACATAACTGTTCCTTTGCTTTGTTGTGATGTTTACAATCACTGACAAGCTTACAAAGAATATGTATTGGAGAAAATTGTAAACTCTCTGGCTTATTCAAACGAATCAAGAAAAATCTCTCCCAGTTGTTCTTTTTATCCCTGTCAACCACCAAGGTCAAATTCAGTGAATATCTTTATAGCCATCATCCCCATACACCCTCCTCCTCCTCCCCTACACACCCCCCAACTCCACCTTTTCTCTTTCCAATTATGCAGCTTAATGCATTCAAAGTAAATACCAGCCAAATGCAGAGTTCCAGCTATAAAATTAATTCAATTTACTTTCAAATAAGGTATTAGGTTTATGTTTCTAAAATCAAAGATTATTTGATACTTTGGTTCGCTACTTTAACTGAAAATAATTTAAATTAATTTTCTTTATATATAATGCAATAACTTGTCAAATCAAATCAAAATATATTTTGTGAAAGCAAATGAATTATTTGATAATATTTATATAATAACCCCATCTGTTACCAGATTTCCACCATCTTATTAAGATACTCTATTGTTTACACTGTAATGTTGTATGCATTTCACAAAATGGAAATGGCAGCGTCCAATATCTGAATCTGCAGTTGATCAAGTCTACTGCAATCTGGCAAAATCCAATCTCTATTGAAACTAATTCCTTTCTTCGACCTGTGGATGGTTCCACAGTAGGAATCTTTAATAGAGAAAATCTAGCTTCAGTAATGCTTTCCATAATCACTTTCTTTGGTCTCTATACTAATACAGAAAACAGAATAACTACTAATAATCTCCTTATCCTGCTTATTCACAAGGTGCAATGATTACTGCCTGTAGTATACCTTTACTAAGGGTAGTTTTTTTTTCCTGGCATATAAATGTGTCTATTTCAAAACAGGCAAATATTTTTCTATACATATTCATTTTTTCATCATCAATTTCCAATTAAACATAGTTTCTAGTTGTAAGGATGTCAGTAAATTCAAAAATACCTGTTTTTCGAATTTGAAAAGATTCCATTAAATATAACGATTTAAGCATTTCAGTTATAAACATCTCCAGACACCCATAAAACAGTATATGAATTCTGCAGATACCAGGCTGCAAGTCTTCATCTTCTAGGCTATAAAAATTGCAACACAAAAATTAGCAGCTATTAAATCAAAAATGCATTCTTTGCATGGCTTTGACATGCTTTTTTCCTTGAAATGTTTTTCAAATAAGTAATGGGCACAGATATTTTATTGATACTTGTTAAAATAGAGATGCAGAAATTACATTTTCTGTACATGCAAGGTTTTGAACATATGAAATAGCACAGGCAAAAATTGTTTCCTTTTGATCCACAGCCCAAATGTTAGGGGGAGAGATTACCTTGTGAGACAAAAGGAAATGTTGGCATATATGGGATCAGTCCAATGACATAATCAGGAGGTTTGGATCTCAATAGAATCAAGCTGGTAGACCGCGGGCAGGAAATAAATGCATAATGCTGAATTCAGTAAGATGAAAATTGACCTCTACATGGAACAAGCCAATCAATCAAGCCTGTTGTTAGGATGAAGAGGATCCTATGAATGCTTTGCCCATTTGTACATTTAAATGGCAATCTGGACTTTACAGTCATCATGACACCCAAGTATATATACGTAAATAACCTTCCATCTATTTAGGTGGAAATTCTTCCCATTACAAAGCCAACGTAACGATTGAATTGTGCATCAATTTATTTATTGGTCAGTTACCCATTTTTCTGGCATGAATTAGATGGTGAATAATTGATCTTCTTTTTATGTAGATCACTTTAATATTATTTGGGTCTCTGCATCATCTAAAAGATAGTGCTATTATTTTATATTTTACGTACATTTTATATATGTTATGCAAAAATGCGTGTAAATCTATAGCTTGTGATATTTTTCACATGGTTTAAATGTGAGCGAGCACAAGAGAAACGTGAATATGGATTAGTATGGGTCTTTAAACATCCACAACTACTTTAAAAGTTTAAATTGAAACTAGAAACGATAGTGTCCTCATTATGTCACCAGACCTGTGTTTTAATGTGCAATTACGTTGAAGTTAATTGATGACAGCAGGAATACAAAATTGAGAGCCAGCAGTAACAAATGAGGTTCTCAGCAATCATTTCCTTTATTCCTGGATGATATTAACCATAGATTACGAGAAAATCATATTCTGCATTGACAGCATAAAACCTAATCTTGGCTTTTATCTATAAGTGCACTAGTTTAAAAAAAATGTTTCCGTGGAATTCCCCAATATCTGTCTCATTGCTTAAGCATTTGACTTCTGCATTCCACCACCCATTCAATGGGAGCTGCTCTATAACCATTTCTCCACCTTGTAAATTATTCAGGGACATTCTGATTTGCGAAATGGAATTCTAAGTCATGTTTCAAAAGGAAGTATTTTGGGTCTTATTTAGGATGTATTATTTTTTTCAAACCACTTGTTTATTTTGAGAACTCGGTTTTAATATTGTAGAGTTTGCTTGCTTTCACTATTACCCCTTTAAACAAGAGATTACAATCACATTTTAGTGACATTTATTGCCTTTCCTTATTTCTCATATTCTAACATGTTAGCAAATTAACAAGTTAACACTTCTTCACATTCTAATTGCAATAACCTGTTGTTTTCGCACATCTTCTTTCTAGTATTCACTACTCAATAAATCTTAACCAGCCACCCAACTGACATGGGACTAAATGTGTAATTTCCCATTTTTGAAGGTATAACGTTTATGTAGGTGTGATAGATCTTCCCATTAAAAGCAAAATCTATTTTACATTCTAGAATCCGAATCAATATGAAGCTCACTTTAAGATGTAACTGGAACAAAATAGTGTTGCATAATTAATTAATACTGGCTATAATTGTATTGGATTTTATTTGCTCAAAATATTTATTTGTATTTGATATTTTGTTAAAATAAGCTGCCCTAATTTTTAAACAATCCAAGCTTAGAATTAATCATGATAACTTATCCACCTTTTACACTACTTTAAACTTCATTTTCTGAAGGTTTTACTTTGAAATGAACAGTATATTGCTTCCTGTGTTTCCACTAGTGATGCACCAGAAAGGTATGAGCTGTTTTAGGCTCTGGCTGCTTTGGTGAGCAAGTAGAATAATTTCATCTTAGAAAGATGGTTAAAGCTAAACAGAAACACACAATAGCAAAAGGCGCAACCAGTTGGGAGGATGTCAGGAATAATTCCAGGATTTCAGAGAAGAGTTGGGATAAATAACTCCTATTCCAAAGTAAAATCCATCTCCCTCATTATGTATGTATATTTGAGGGCTCTTGTGATGCAGTGGGAGTCTCCCTAGAGCCTTGATTTTAAGTCCTACATGTTCCAGATGTGTGTCATGACACGTCTGAACAGGTTGTTTAAACCAGCATTTGGGTGCAATTGCACACAGGATATGGAAAAAGAGAAAATATTCAGACTTTTAACGTGAATACCCCTAACAGAGGAGCTATTATTAAAGAAAGCTCCAATTCACATCTTCTCATGATGTCTTCAGAATAAGCTTGCCAAACAATATAAAAGCAGGTCATTGCAGTTGTTTCATTTCTGAACCCTTTTTTTTTCACTGCTGGTTGCCACTGCCTCCACTCTGAGGAGCAAACTGAGGAGCTAGGGGGGTCCCAGCTTTACCTCAGCTGGAACAGGAATCAAACTAGTGCCATTGGTGCTATTCTGAACTATACACTAGCCAACTGAGCTAACCAACCTGCTGACTTAGAGGTAAGGTGGGAAAAAGCAACGTTTCATTTGTTTTTACATCTTGCCTGCAGTACCCAGTGACTGGCATTATATGGTAATTTAATAATTGTGGGTGATGGTTTCAGTAAGGTTTGTAGTGTATGCAAATGAGCCCAGTTTCAGTGATGGGAACAACAATTTGCTGTTATGACTGCAGGATTGGGAGAACATCAGCAAATGTTCCTTCTAAGCAAAGCAAGCTAACCATTATCCAGACGATCAAGCAGCATCCATAGAGAGAGAAAAACAAAGTCAACATTTTGGGCTGAGGACTTTTTCCTTCAACCAGAAAGGCCATTATCCTGTAGCTTCAAGCCTCTCATCTACTGATAATTTCACAACATTCTTGTGTTTTCATTTTGGGCTTCCAGCTTCCTAAAAAAAAAATGTTTTTTTAGGAATAAATTCGTCTAGACTCAGTGTTGGCTTGCTTTGTCTCCATGGATGCTGTCTGACCCGCTGTGATCTCCAACATTTGTTGTTTTCAGTTCACAATGTTTTGTTCTTGTGTAACTTTTAGATAGAACATCTAAACTGATCTAAATTTGGTTAAGCATGTCAAGGACCAGGTATAATGGCAGAGAGCACAGTGGTAAAAAGATTCTGTTGCAATTCGCAATCTTGTGCTGGTTGGATTTAACAATGCTATCAAATGACTGATTGCATAACTGAACATTAACTTTGCAGGAATCAAGATTTCCTTTCACTGCAGGTTTGTCCTATTGATTCGGTTGTTCCTCTGTTTTTCCTCCCAGCAGTTTATTGAGTTGCTGTCAGGAATTATACCTATATTAATCCACTTTAATAGTCCCCTGTGTTGAAATCTAGACATTCACTTAAAATTAATTTATCTTCATCAATAAACAAATTCTGACCTATTTCTGCACTTCAATTATCCACTGCCGAACATAGAACATAGAACATAGAACAGCACAGGCCCTTCGGCCCACAATGTTGTGCTGAACTTTTACCCTAAACCTAAGGTCTTTCTAACCTCCACCGCTATCTTATACTATCATCCATATGCCTATCTAATAGCCGCTTAAATGCCCCTAATGAGGCTGACTCCACTACCCTCTCCGGCAATGCATTCCACGCCCCAATCACTCTCTGAGTAAAGAACCTACCTCTGACGTCTCCCCGATATCTACCTCCTTTCAATTTAAAACTATGCCCCCTCGTAAAAGCTACCTCCACCCTAGGAAAAAGTCTCTGGCTGCCTACTCTATCTATACTTCTGATCATTTTGTATACCTCTATCAAGTCACCTCTCATCCTTCGTCGTTCTAAAGAGAAAAGCCCTAGCTCTCTCACCTGTTCCTCGTATGACCTTCCCTCCATTCCAGGCAATATCCTGGTAAATCTCCTCTTGCATCTTTTCTAATGCTTCCACATCTTTCCTGTAATGAGGTGACCAAAACTGGACACAATACTCCAGATGCGGCTGAATTAGGCTTTTGTATAGCTGGAGCATAACTTCACGGCTCTTGAACTCAATCCCTCTATTAATGAAAGCTAACACACCATACGCCTTCTTAACAACTCTATCCACCTGGGTGGCAGCTTTCAGGGAACTGTGAACATGAACCCCAAGATCCCTCTGCTCCTCCACACTGCCAAGAATCTTTCTGTGAACCCTGTATTCTGCTTTCAAGTTTGTCCTTCGAAAATGAATCACCTCACACTTTTCAGGGTTAAACTCCATCTGCCACTTCTCAGCCCAGCTCTGCATTCTATCAATGTCCCTTTGCAACCTAGAACAGCCCTCTGCACTGTCCACAACATGACCCACCTTTGTATCGTCCGCAAACTTGCTAATCCACCCTTCCACTTCTTCATCCAAATCATTCACAAAAATCACAAATAGAAGAGGACCCAGAACAGATCCTTGTGGTACACCACTCGTAACTGAGCACCATGTTGAATATTTTCCATCCACTACCACCGTTTGTCTTCTAAGGTCAGCCAATTCTGAATCCAATCAGCCACATTCCCCCCTATCCCATGCCTCCTTACCTTCTGCATTAGCCTACCATGGGGAACCTTATCAAACGCGTTACTTAAATTCATGTATACCACATCCACTGCTCTACCTTCATCCACATGTTTGGTCACCTCCTCAAAGAATTCAATAAGGTTTGTGAGGCATGATCTACCCCTCACAAATCCATGCTGACTATCACGAATCAAACTATGCCTTTCCAAGTGATCATAAATCCTGTCTCTCTGAGCCCTTTCCAATAATTTGCCCACCACTGACGTAAGAAAATATCTAGCCATGACTATCTAGCCATTTATCTCATTTACTGCCTAGTGGGTGATCCAGGATAATGCCAACATTGCAGGTTCCATTTCTACTCTGGCTGACACAAACTTGGGACTCTTCATTCCTTGCTTTGCTAAAGGCACAGGCCATTGGCAAACCACTAGTGTCAAACAACAGACACTACACTTTAAGTACTTGACTGACAATTAAATACTCATGACATCTGCATGTGACAGGTGCTACGTCAATTCAAGCTCATAGTTGAGAGGTTTTACAGCACTGAAAGGGGTCCTTCAGCCTGTTGTGCTGTAAACCCATCACCAAACATCCACATATTCTAATCCTATTTTCCAGCACTTGGCCTGATTCATTTCTTGCATTTACCAGAAATACTTACCTGGGTCACTTTCCCAATCCTGCTGGGAGGTTCTGTAGTTACCCGATTGATTGATTTTTTTTTTTTTTTTTTTTTTTTTTAAAAAGTCTGTAAATCAGGATTGTGGTAGAACATAAAAAGTCCTCCAAGTAGAATGGTCTTTGGATACGGCTTCTGGTGAGCCATAGTGAAAATGTTGCTCATAACAACTGATAGCTGCCAGATAATTCAGGTCAAAAATTATTAACAACAAATTGTTCCTAAAATTGCTAGTACCACACAGATGCACTAAGACGTGTGCTTTTGGCAGTAAAAACACAATTTGGTTGTACTCGGGCAAATTACAGAGGGTTTAAGATATTTCCGTTTTCAGAAGAGTTGAAATACCAAAGTGCAACAATGCCACTGTGAAAATGCTTATTGGAAGAGCCTGTGGAGACATGATGCCTGAATGGTCTCCGTCTGTGCTGTAACATTTCTGTGATTCTGTGAAAATCATGTGAAATCGGGGTGGTGATGACCTAATGATATTACTGTTAAACTATTAGTGCAGAGACCCAGGGAATGTTCTGGGGAGCAGGTTCAAAATTCCATTATGTCAATGGTGAATTGTGAATTCAATATAAATCCGGTATTAAGAGAATAATGTTGACCGTAAAACTATTGTCCATTGTTGGAAAATTCCATCTGGTTCAATGATAACCTTTTCAAGGCCAAACTGCCATCCTTACCTGTTCCGAGGAAGGGTCAGCAGATCCAAAATGTTAACTCTGTTTTCTCCTTCACAGATGCTGCCAGACCAGCTGGGCTTTTCCAGCAACTTTGTTTTGTGCCATTCTTACCTGGTCTAGCCTGCATGTTACTCCAGACCCACGTTAATGGGACTGACTCTTAAACTGCTCGTGGGTAATTAGGAATGGACAAGAAATAATGGTCCACATCTTGTGAATGCATATTTAAGCCAAAAACTCTAAGGGTTCAGAAGCGATTTACCAGGATGTTGCCGGGTATGGAAGGTTTGAGTTATAAAGAAAAGCTGGATAGACTGGGATGTTTTTCACTGGAGCGTAGGAGGTTGAGAGACAACGTTATAGAAGTTTATAAAATAATGATGGGTATTGATCGAGTTAATGGTAGTTGTCCTTTCCCTAGGATGGGGTATTTCAAGACTGGGGGTGGGGGGCACATTAAGGTGAGAGGAGACAGATTTAAAAAAGACATGAGGAACAATTTTTTTCACACCAGGGGGTGGTTTGCATGTGGAATGAACTTCCTGAGGAAATGGTGGATGTAGGTACAATTACAGTGTTTGGAAGACATTTGGATAAGTACATGAAGAGGAAAGGTTTGGAGGGATATGGGTCAGGAGCAGGCAGGTGGGTCTAGTTTTAGTTTGGGATTATGTTCGGCATGAACTGGTTGGATCAAAGGGTCTGTCTCCATACTGCATGACGCTGTGATGCTATGATCTAACATGACGTATGTTGTGAATGTGACTGTTAAACACTGAAAACCCAGAGGTATTTTCCATCTGATTTGTGTCTTACCTGCAAGTAAAACACACCTTCCGAAGGAAACTGCATAGACTGTGCTTTGGAAATTGTGACCATTTAAACGGGATCACCAAAATAGCCAACAAAAACCCTACCCTCACTGAGTAAAACTTCAGATGACAAAGAAAAGTTCTCCTGAACTTACATTTTGTTTTCAAGTATTGAACAGTTTATTTTTCCATTGGTGACAACTGTTACATCTCATTGTTAAGAGCCATATCTCAGCTCCTTGTACAATGAGGGGTGGCAATGGTGGCTTAGTGGTCAGCACTGCTGCCTCAGTGCCAGGGACCCAGGTTCGATTCCACTTTCAGGTGACTGTCTGTGTGGAGTTTGCACGTTCTCCCCATGTCTACGTGGGGTTCTTCTGGACGCTCCAGTTTCCTCCCACAGTCCAAATTTGTGCAGGTTATGTGGATTGGCCGTGCTAAATTGCCCGTAGTGTTCAGGGAGGTGTAGATTAGGGGGATGGGTCTGGATAGGATGATATGAGTGTTGGTGTGGACTGGTTGGGCCGAAGGGCCTGTTTTCACACTGTACAGATTCTATGATATATGAATTCCCACCAACATCTTCATTTTGGAAATCCCTGGTGAAGTTCAGCAAACATTTAGTGGTGACCTTTGCTCAGAACAAGCAGTCTTGCTCCCCATAATAAAATGCCGTCCTGTTCTGTGATCTGGTCTCTCCGGGTCCAAAAAAGATTTCAATTCTAGTCATGACAGCCCTTTGCTTTCCCCCATCACTGACAGCTGTTTCAGTTTTGCCAGGACCAGATCTGATATTGTTAGTTGTGACTGGAAGTGTGTCCATAAAATTTAAAACTATTACAGACTTTTCCAGTGTGGTACCATTGGTGGCGTATCTGCCAGCAGGAGGCAGCTCAGGGCATCCACATTTTCTACTTGGCCTCCGGATGGTGTTCCAATTTGTAATTATTTGCACTTAGAATCAGTGCCCACCACCTCCCCCCCACCCCGAATTCAGCCTGAAGCTATGGGAGGCACCATCTTTGAGCAGCCTTAACAGCAGTTTGTGGTCTGTTATTATCACAAAGTTACATCCTTAAACGTATTGGTGGAACTTCCTGACTCCAAATATGACTGCCAAACCTTCCTTCTCTAGCTGGGCGTATTTATGCTTTGCATTAGCCAAATACCTGGATGCATATGCCATTGTGCATTCGTCTCCATTAGGCCACCTATGAACTAAAACTACCCTGACGCCATATGGGGAGGCATTGCATGTCAATACTAGATCTTACTTGGAATCAGAGTATGCCCACACCTTAGTGGATGATAGTGTTTCTTCACTTTCCTGAAAGCTATGGTTTGGCTTCATGACCATTTCCAAGGCTGACCCCTTTTTTAAGAGTTGATGCAAAGGTGCCAGGATGGAGGCCAGGTTAAGTATGAACTTTCTGTAATAATTCACCAGCCCAAGGAAAGAACTAAGCTCCGGCGCAGGTGTGGGAGCCGGGGCACCTTTGATCACCCTCAATTTATTGCCCAACGGGTGTAACCTGGACTTGTTGACTCTGTAGCTCATGTAGGTCATTTGGGGTGCCTGGAATGCACATTCTTCCCTTCTAAGGCATACGCCCACCAGAGAGAAATGTCTAAGGACTGTATCCAAGTTCTCTAAATGCTCCTTATTGGTCTTCCCCTTTATTAGCACATCATCTAGATAAATGGCAACCTGGGGTAGACCCTGTAAAATGTTCTCCATCGTCCGCTAAAAAACTGCACAGGCTGATGATACCCGAAATAGCAGTCTCATATTTTGGTGCAAACCCTTATTGTACTTTGGGAATCCTCATCTAACCACAATTTCAAGTGGTTGGCTCATGTCCAACTTAGTGAAGGACAACACCCTGCCAGCTTTGCATTTAAATCCTCTATGTGAGGGATTGGGTGTTTATCCAGCTGCAAAAAACAGTTTACAGTCTGTTTAAAATCTCCACAAAGGCAAACTGACCCTTCAGGCTTCTTAATCAGTATGGCCAGTGCTGCCCATTTTGCAAACAGTACCGGTTTGATGATTCCTTTGCTTTCCAGCCTTCTGATTTCTGCATCTATTTTTGTCTATAAGGCAAATGGCACTGGGTGGGCCTTGTAGAATCGTGGAATTGCTTCCTGGTCAACATGCAAGTTGGCCTTGGCTCTTTTGATAGTCCCTAGACCTTCCTGAAAAACTTCAGGTATGTAATTACGACTTCCCTGAGGCAGCCATTTTCTAATTGAAAATTGTCGAGCCAATCTAGGTGAATCTTTCTCAACCAATTTTTCCCCATCAAGCTTGGGCTCAATCAGTGGTAACTGAACCAACTACTTCCCACAAGAGACCGGAACCGAAGTTGTACCCTTAATCTGTAAAGGATCCTCTGTATAGGTTCTCAGTCTAGCCGAGGTCTTGTGCAAATTTGAAGGCTGAGTTCCAGAGTGAATTTTATTAAAGGCTGGTTCTGCAATTACTGAAATGGCTGTGCCAGTATCGACATCCATTAGAACTGGGTGACCATTTAATCAGACGTTTATTTTGATTGGTTCTGATTTGAATATTGCTAAGCAATATAACTGTTCCAAACCAGATGTAAGTAGAATTTCCAAGGTGTGCACTCTCCTGGATAGTGGACTATGTGTTCTTTTAATCAATATAAGTCTAGTGGAACTCCTTTGCTGTCTCGGGCCTATATACTGGCAGCAATGACAATGGCTTGCTGGCCTGGATCCTGAAGAAAATTTTAATCATTTGGCTGAGCCTTGGCTTTGTTTTGGGGTTTTGCTGTGAGCTGACCTAGAGCCCCCTGTTCGAGATATGTCCTGAGTGAGGCTATGTAAATGCCTTCACTCAAGTGGTGTCCCCCAAGCTCAGTTGGCCTGGCGAGGGTATCCACTTCCATCGGCGTACTCTGTAACTCGTATGCTCCACTTGCTGCATTTTCCAATGATAAAGCCAGTTTAGTGCTTGTTTGAAGTCCAGATAGGCTTCAACTATTAGGTGTTTTTGCTTGGTTACATTATTAATCCCACATACCAAAGGTTCTCTCAGCATCTCATTAAGGGTTAAACCAAGGTCACGTGCCTCTGCCAGTTGTCGTAACTTTGTCAAAAATCCTGATACAGATACCCCTGGTACTTGAATTGCCAAGTAAAACTAATAGTATCTTAGAATTACAGAAGACTTGGGGTTGTAATATTCCTTAAGTAAATCTGTCAACACTTGAAAGGTTTTAGCATCTAGTGCCTAAAGGAAAGTCAGGCTCCTAAAAACCAAAAAAGTTGCCGGTCCACAAGTTGTCAGGAGAATTAGTCTTTGCTTTCCATCTGCCCCAATGTCATTTGCTCAGAAAAAATAATGCATTCTTTCCACATACTGGACCCAGTCTTCAATGGCAGGATTGAATGAGTCAAGCTTCCCAGATAATGGCATGATACCAGAAATGCTTACCCCAACATAAAGACAACTGTTGCAACCAAAGATCTTCAAGTGCATGTTTTTCTCTTGTAACCACAAAAATAGGTCCACAGAGGCCTGTCAGCAAGACGCCCTTTATTTATACATCCAGAGTCCTTGGCACTGAGCTAGCTCTGAATGAAAAATATGTCTGCCACTCCTGTTCTTATTTTGCCAAAGTTTGGGATTGAACTAGAGACCTTTAGATCTTCAGTCTAATGCTCTCCCAACTTAGCTATCCCAGTCAACACTCCTTTTTATGCCTGTCAGCCAGGGCTCCCTGACTGGGGCTGCTAATCCGGTCCAATCAGGAAACTCATATTCTCTGAGGTCCACCTGGCTGACCTCCTCACAATCACTACAGAACTGAGACAGCATCTGGCTCTGCCTAAATCCCTGGGTGCGGTGTAAGATTTGTGTTAGGGTGGGCTTACCTGTACAGAGGAGAGCAGACCTGCTGGGACTGCTTGGCCAGAGCCTTGCATGTGGCCCTGACAGCCCGGATCTCCTTGCGAACGGCCGGGCTATCACAGGAACCGTTCCCGATGGAAATGACCAGTTCTCTGAAGAGAGCGACCTGAATGTTCAAATCCTGAATGACCTGCGTGGGGGAGGGGGCAATTGGAGTTAAAAGGCAGCAACAAGACAAAATCAGGGCATTTCTGGTCGCTGTCAAATCCCAAACTCCCTCAATTAGGGAATGGGGTGCGGTTGGTGTGTAGAAGATGCAGCGAATTGTAAACACTGAGTGTTTTCTATTTGAAAGGGGGAGGGGGTGTTGAACTGTCCGTTTACTGATTGAGACTTTACTGGGTCTAAGGTGCTGTGTGATACATTTCAACCGAGAGGAAGGGAGTGAAATCCGGTAACGAGACGAACCTACCAGGTTACATTCTTCGATTTGTCCTTTTGTCATGTTACCCCGCGTCTGCCAGCCAGCGACATTCATTCATTCCAACCAGGAACCAGAGCCGTCCCCCCTCGTTTCGGTATCCATCCAGCGGGCGGAACACAGCGAGCCCCGGATCGTCCGCACCGCCTCTCCTTTCTCAATGAGATGGAAATTCAATGTCTTGTCAATTTCTGTACCCCCTCCCCGCTGCAGTCAGGCGTAACCAGGAAAAGGCATCTTCAACTTCTACTCTCCTCTTGTCTACAATGATCAGACTGCGCCTGGCACTGGGGGATCACAGACGCCCCCTTCCCAGTTCGAGTAGGGAAAGACCACCGTCTGAGGTCTTCCTGCTGAAGTAAAATGGGGGGTGGGTGGGGGGGAAGAATCTGTTCAGTTATTGGACTCTCCTAGTGCCTCAAATGTATGTAAACATAGTCTTGTATGTGTAAGAGATGCCTTTGATTTGTGGAATAGAGTCAAACTGAAATATATGTTTGTTTACTTGATATGCACCTGTACAGGACCGATCTGCATTTGTGACAATGTGTTCATACAGAGATTTTTTTTAATGAATAAAATATATTTTGGAAATAAAAACACGTGAATGACCTGTTGATGATATCTGTCCCTGTCTCTCAGTCCTGAAAACAGATGGCGGCTGCCACTCAAGGTGTAACTGACATGGGATTGCCCCATGTAGTGGATTGAAAAAAGACCCAACCAATTTCTGCCACCCAGCAAACACTGCAGGGGCAGCTTAATGATCACATTAAGTCTCATTTCTCTTATAAAGTATTTCCTAACATTTGTGGTGAAGACACGTCAATCGACACAATCCATGTGGGACTTCTTTGAGAGCTGTGCTTCAAAGGTTCCATCTTCTGAGATCTATACAACAAATTGCAACTTATTTACAGCATCCTCCCACCCTCACTTTTGCTAAGTTAAATTTTGCTCCCCATCTTTTCCATAAAACTACCCTTTCCACTCATATTACATGCCCCAGGGAACTGACTCCCAAGATTCTCCCTCTATTCTCAATACCCTTCATGCTCTTGTCCTAACCTTTCTCAGCAAGCTTACCCCTTTGACACTCACTGATCCATTTAGATTATTCTTCATTTCTTCCTTTCTCTAACTCAAAAGTTGCGCTTTCAGATGGAACTGTGTCCATTTCTGTTTGCCTAGTTATAGGAAGGATATTAAGCTGGAGAGGGTTCAGAAGGGATTTACCAGGATTTTTGCTGGGTATAGAAGGTTTGAATTATAAAAAAAGGCTGGATAGGTTGGGACGTTTTTCACTGGAGCATAGAAGATTGAAAGGTGACCTTATAGAAGTTTATAAAATAATGAGGGGTATGGATAGGGTTAATAGTAGGTGCCCATTCTCTGGGATGGGAGATTTTAAGACTAGGGGGTACATTTTAAGGTGAGACGAGAGAAATTTAAGAAAGACATGAGTAATTTTTTTACACAAAAGGGTCATTCCTGGGAGGAAAGAACTTCTGGTGAAGTGGTGGATGTGGGTACAATTGCAACATTTAAAAGACAATTGGATAAGTACATGAATAGGAGGGATATGGGGCAGGAGCAGGCAGGTGGGACTAGTTTAGTATGGGATTATGTTTGGCATGGACTGGCTGGACTCCAAAGGACCTGTTTCTATGCTGTATGACTCTATGACTAAATCCCCTCTGTCTTGCTGCCTCATTCTCATTATTTGCTGCACTTACCTGGTTCATTTTTGGTTTTCCCTCTCTTGCTTCTTTTGTTCTCTGCATCCTGAAAATATACTTTGTCTTGTCCTTCTATGTGCAAGGAGCACTATAGAAATATGTAAAGTGAAGGTGCGCCTGTAAATTGTAAACTAATCTCTGCATGTTTATACAACTCTGAAATTACTCAAAGATTGGTTTATCTGCATGTAATATTGATGTCAATCTATAAATTGCAATATTGAAAATGTTCAGGCTTATTTGTTTCTGATAATTATATTGTTCAGATCTTCAAAAATGCACAATGCTCTGCTTTTCAGAATTTAAGATTTGTAAATCACTCTGGATAAGTTAACTCTGAATTCCCAGAACCACACAGCTAGGCATACCCAAGACTGGATGGATTGATACTTATGGAAAGCTATCTGTACTAAACGTTATATAGGCTCATTGACATTTACATCTTTGGATGTTGATCCACATAAAGTAACTACGCGGTTGTAATGGACTCTTTGTTATTTTTTTCATGGGATGGTGGGTGTTACTGGCAAGGGCTGCATTTATTGCCCATCATTAATTGTTATTGAATTAAGGGCACTTGCAAGTCAGCCACATTGCTGTTGGATCTGGAGTCATATATAGGCCAGACCAGGTAAGTATGGTAAATTTCCTTCCTTAAAGGATATTCATGAATCAGATAGGCATTTAGGACAATCTTTGGAGTCATAAAGTTTTTTTCAGAACAGGAAAAGACCTACCATGTCCATGCTGGTCATCAAACATCCATCCATTCCAATCCCACTTTCCAGCACTTGGTCTGCAGCCTTGTTTACTACGGTGCTTCAAGTATTCATCTAAATAGTTCTTAAATATCTTGAGGGTTCCACCCTCCACCATCCTTGCAGGCAGTGAGTTCCAAATCCCCACAACCCTCTGAATGAAAAGATTTTTCCTCAGATATCCTCTAAATCTCCTGCTCCTTACCTTAAAATTATATCCCCTGGTTATTGACCCCTCCTGTGAGGGGAGGGATTTCTCCCAATGTATTCTGCCTAGGCCACTCAGGGCTTTGTTCACCTCAATCAGAACTCACCCTCAGCCTTCTCTGTTCTTCGGGAAACAGACCCTTCACAGCTAAATTGTTCCAGCCCAGGCAACATCTTGGTGAATCTCCACTGCAATCTCTGTAATGCAATTGTATCTTTCCTATAATTTGCAGACCAGAACTGCACATAGTACTCTAGCTGGGGCCTAACATTATAAACTCATTGTGCTTGAGTCTTCAATGCCATAACAAATAAAGGCATGTGTCCCATTTGCCTTCTTAGTCCTCCCAAAATGCATCACCTCACACTTTTCACGATTAAATTCAATTTGCCACTATCAGTCCATCTGACCTTGATTGTTTCATGTTCACCATTAGAGACCAATTGAATTCAAATTCCACCAACTGTCAAATAGGATCTGAAGCTGTAGCATTGGATTACTGGTTCAGTTACATTAACACTACAACACCATCTCCCAAAGATGAAATAGATCTGTGTGGGAGTCGTCATAATCATTGTTTGAAGCTCTCCCGTCACATCTGTCTGTTGCACCTTTAACAAAGTTCTCAAATCCCATCTCTTCTGACACCCTTTCATTCCTACCTGCTCACTCTGCTGAGCTGGCTTTCTGTTGATGTTTCTTTTGTAAAATAAAATGTGAAATGTTGCTCAGCATTAAAGCTGTTGTGTACCTTGTGAAAATTCATGTTGTTGCTTTGTTGCCACTCTAGGAAATTGCTTGTATACTCTGTCATGATCCATTCTCCCACCATGCAATACAGTTTCTAGGCTTTGTTTCCATGTTCTTGCACTTTTGGACTGTAAAGCAGTAAATCTCAGAAAATCATAGAGTCATAGAATCATTGAGATGTACAGCACAGAAAAAGACCCTTTGGTCTAACTTGTCCATGCCGACCAGATATTCTAAATTAATCTAGTTCTATTTGCACCATTTGGTTCATATCCCTCTAAACGTTTCCTATTGATACCGCAACAATGCTTTCAATTCTACCATTTCTGACAACACAGGTCTGAGTGACTTTGCCAGATACAGTTGAATTGGAGGTTTGTGTTATTAGCTCATACCCACTATGCACTGAACTGAGACTGTCCAAGCACATCACATACACCAGTTGATAGGAAAAGATTATAATTTCATCATCCTGGCCTGGATCTGAACCTAAATCCAACCAGTAAAAGGCCAGTTAAGGGATCATGAGGACTGTGTGGGGTGGGGCTGGAGTAAATGTGAAGGAATATTATTAAGCAGTGTGCTGAGGTCTGCAAAGCTGGTGGAAGCAGAAGAAACAGTAACTTTCAAAGGAGAATTGTACATATTCTCAAATAATTTTAAGGGCACAGACAAGATAGGGGAAATGCTCTTCCTCCGTGCTCTATGATTCTATGATTCTATATCTACACAATCCTGGTGAGATCTCCTCAATAGGAGCTATGCAACGAATGTAGCATGGTTAGGAAGACAAGAAACAGAACCAGAAATGATTTGAAATTAGTTACATTGGTCAAATCTCAAAGTTCAAAGAGATAGTTGATCTATGCTGTTGGATGTGCTATCAGATGTTGGTGGCATGGAGACTGAAACTAAAATGCAGGTGACCATGATATACAGAATTGGTTATTGAAGTAGATTTATTTGATTGGAAGATGTTTTCTCTGTAATTTAATTAGCTCCACCAACCAAAACAGTCATTTTATAATCCATTATAGTTCATAAAATGTCTGAAAAGTATCTCATAGCATGCAATTAATAATTATTGCATACAACCTGACTTGATACGTTCCTGAAGATCAACATTTCATTGAATGGAACATAAATATTTTTAAAAGTCAGCCTGTTTAGACATATTATCACACACCGCTTGAGCAAGTGAGATGTGAACCTGGACCTCTTGGTCTAGAGGTAGAGACATTACTACTTTGTGTCCTCTAAACAAATGTTGTCATTGTGAATACCCCAACCCCTCCTGCCTGCACAGTACCAATTACAGAATCACCATTTATAATAACTTCTTTGATAAAATTTCCTAATACTGGTTTGTAAAGTCTGGAAATTGCATAAATAATGTCCTGAGTTCATAGTCTACAGCAGCATTCAAACTGATAAATGATTCTGTGCCTCTCAAATGTCTGCAGCAGTCAGCTCTTACATTTCAGGCTGAGTTATTAAGGGAGCTACATTCTTCACTTATTCACTAATGAGTCACCTCCTGGTATGAACTCCTGGTGTGCAAAATAAACTGTGATGTAACAGACATTGCACATAGGTACATCTTGTTATCTCCCTATTCATTTATAACTATTACCACAGACTGTAGGTTACTAATTAGCTTGTGATAGAAATGGATGTTTATTTAACTATTTTTTAAATAAAGGTAAGATAATATAATTTTCTCAATTACATATTTTGCCCGCCACATCAATTCTCCATTCCATTGCAAACCTGGCTGTGGAACTATAGAGCTGTTAGTTGTCTATGTATTTGGATAATACTTTCTGGAATGATCAGTAGCTTGAGACACTTTTCTATCCTTTATCCTGGCCACCTATGATACGCTCAATCACATCTGGGAAGACCTTATCTTCTTCAAAATCAAATGAAAGACTCCTTCAAAATCTTTTCAGCATCCACTTTGTCAAGGTCTCAGGACCTCATATTCTTCTAAACTGCAATGGATGCAGGTCAAGCGTGTCCAACTTTTCCTCGTAAGTATCCACTGAACCAATTCGAAATTAAGATCCCCTTCTCTCCACTCAGCACTAACCTCTCACCTTTCTGTAGATAATACATAGTGTGGAGCTGGAGGAACACAGCAGGTGAGGCAGCATCAGAGGAGCAGGAAAGTTGATATTTTGGGTCAGAAATTCTGAAGAAGGGTCCCAACTTGAAACGTCAGCTTTCCTCCTCCTCATATGCTGCCTGGCCTGCTGTGTTCCTCCAGCTCCACACTGTGTTGTCTCTGACTCCAGCATCGGCAGCTCTTGCTATCTCACCTTTCTCTAGGTTGTCTCTTGCATCCTATTCAGTACTGTCCAAGCTCATCTTGCCAAGGAGACCCACCTTCTGCTCTCTTTTCCATCAAATTTTTGAGTAACCAACCTCTTTTCCTGACTACCACATTAGCTGATGTTGATGTACCCTTCTCCTCAGATATTGTACCCAGCCCCATTAATTCTGCCATAATGGTCCCTTTTCTGAAAATATCAATTCTTGAGCCTTTTCCCTTTCTAAATGGCCACCCTCATTGCCAATGCCCCTTTCATTTCCAAAACCCTTGAATGTATTATCACATCCCAAATCTGCATCACCTTTTCCAACAATTCTATGTTTGAATTCCTCCAATCTGGCTTTGGCTCCTGCCACAGCAGCAAAACAACCATTACCAAGATCGTTATATCATGTGTGATAGTGGCTATGGCAACTATCTTGTCTCATCCTTCTTGGTCTGTCTACCATCTGTAACATGGGAGGTATTGTAATCTTCCTCTATCACCCCCTCTTCATTGCCCGACAACAATGGGACATCTAGACCTGGTTCCATTTTTATCAACTGGATCATACCAAGACAATCACCTATATCAGCAATCTTCCCAATTTGCCTGGGATCCACAAAGGATTTCTTCTTGAGCTCCTCCTTGTTCTCATTTGAATGCTTTCCTGCCCCAACATCATCCAATATGATATCCGGCCCCCACTCGCATACAGATAATATCCAGCTTTACCTCACCATTGCCTCTGCTTTGTATTTGATTTGTCACCCTGCTTAGCCAACATCTGGTGCGAGATGAGTATAAATTTCCACCAACTAATTACTGGGAAGATTAAAACTATTCGTTCTATTCGCTAGCCACTGACTCCATCACCCGTTTGAGGCTGAACAGGACCCACTGGTGTCTTATTGCACCTGAGCACTGCCTATGTCGACCTTTTTAACATTGCCTAACTCCATATTTGCTCATCACATCTGCTGCCAAAACCCTTATCCATACCATTGTTATCTTTACATTTGACTATTCCATTGATCTCCTGGGCAGTTTCCCATCTTGCATAAACTTGAACTCAATCAAAATTCTGTTGTTAATATTGTAAGCTACACCAAATTGAGTTTAGGAATTGCCCCAATGACGCTTGCTGATTTATAGTGTCTCTTGGTCTGGCATTACCTCTATTTTAAAATCCAATTCCTCGTTTTCATATTCCTTCATGTTCTTGCCCCCTTCCTATCTCTACATGCTAATACAACTCAAAATATCTTTGAGACCTCTGTGGCCCCCCCCAAAGCTGGCCTCTTGTGCATCTCCAATTGTGATCACTTCAACCTTGATGATTATGCTGTCATCTCCCTAGGACTAAACTTTTCCAAGCTGCTCTATCTCTCCATCTGGGGCCCTTTTCCCTTTTTAAGACACTTCTCTTAACTTATTTCTTTAACTATGCTTTGGACCAGGTGTTCTAATATGTGGCTCAAAGACCAAGTTTAGTAGTAGCCCCATGAAGTGCATTTGAATGTTTGCATATGTTAAAGGTGTTATATAAATGCAGGTAGTTGCTGTAAAGGGAGTATTATTGACCAAATTCTAAAAAAAACCCACATATTTCCTTACATCAATCTTACATCCACAGTCATTGCCCAATTAAAATGATGCTCTTGTATAATGAGTCAAGAAGGTTTGGTATTCACATTGTTGTGCATCAGCTTGGACAACATGGATCAGTATTATACAGTACAGTCTAACAGGATGGTATGTTCACCGACTTTACATGATAGGTTCTAACTGACCTTACTTACAATGGACTGGATATTGCAACAGGAATAACAGTGAGTGCTACGACGCAGGACTCTGTGCTCTACGGTCTGTTCCCTGGGATGCACACCGAGACAAACATTGACTGCATCTGGAGGACCATCAACTCAGTGAAAGTCGTTCTTTGGTCTGCCCGACACTTGTTGGTCCAGAGCAAGGAGTTGACCCCGACCGAGTGTTGCAGACTGGCACCTTCCAAGGTCCGGGACTATGTGCTGAGGGATGCTCTAAAGCCTGGGGCAGCTGCTGCCAAGGCGCAGTGGGGAAAGACCACTGCCTAAGGTTTTTCTGCCAAAGTTAAATCGGGGTCCATTCAGTTATCAGACCCTCACAGTGCCTCAAACGTATGTAAATATAGTTATGTATCAGTAAGGAATGCCTTGAGTTTGTCACTCCTCCATATGTAAAGACTGTACAGAATCAAACTGCTTTTGTGACTATGTATGTATGTGAAGATTTTTTATGAATAAAGTACATTTTTGAAATAAAAACACGAGCGCTCTCTATTACAAGCTGGTAAATTTAGCAGAAATGTATGGCACCCATTCATGCAGTTAAATGCACAGATCCAACTGTCGCAGTTCAATATCGTCTGCTCTTCCACTGTTACATCCTCACCAACTGTCTCGGCACTGAATTCACTGCAACTAATGGGAACATACAGTATATACTCACTAGTCCCACACTAACAACAACTTAAAGTTACGGCTAGAGACAGAAAAGTAATGGAGACACCTAGCATGTCTGGCAGCATCTGTGAAAAGATAAACACAGTTTTCAAGTCATGAGTCAAATATAACTATTCTTCAGAATATAAGATTCTGAGAGTCTTTAAGAAATTGAAGCCACAGTTAGGACAAATCTATAGATTTGATAGAGATGGGAATTCCCTCTGGTGTGTGTACTGTAAAGGACTGCTGTTGGGATTCGTGGGATTGTATTTTACTGTGTGTTGGGAAATCTTTAAACCAGTGTTGTATATAAATGGATTAATTTTATTGTCGTCTTAATTTCTTAAGAATAATAAACTTCTCTTTTATTGTTAAAGCCAAATCTACGGGTTTGTGTATTTGTGTTTCTGTGAGAAATCATCTCATTAAAACCAAAAAAAACAAAAAAATGGTCAACAAAAGCAGATTTCAGTTTGGGATCTGACTTTGGCAGCACTAGCATCACTATAACAGTAGGAAATAAGTAATTATTCTTAATACAGACAAACTTTCATTTTCAGGGAACTGATGAAAAGAATAAAGTCACAAGAATCCATAGTTTTGAACAAACAACAATAAACTTTACAGCATTGCAAAGTAGTGTGGAAAAGTGATGGCCTAGTGGTTTTATCACTAGACTATTAATCCAGAGACCCAGATAATGTTCTGGGACCCAGGTTTGAATCCCATCACGGGCAGATGTTGGAATTTGAATTCAATAAAAAAAATCTGGAATTGAGTATCTGCTGATGACCATGAAATCATTGTCAATTGTTGTAAAAACCCATCTGGTTCACTAATCCCCTTCAGGGAAGGAAATCTGCCATCACCAGCTGGTCTGGCCTACATGTGACTCCGGACCCACAGCAAGACATTCTGTAGTATCAACTGCCAAAGTCTCAAGGAAATGAAATCGGACAGATCGCCTTGCATCGACCTAGGCACTAGAAAAGACAACAGCGGAAACAACCCTGTTGACTCTTCAAAGTCCTCCTCACTGACATCTGGAGTAGTGCCAAAATTGGGAGAGCTGCCTCACAGACTAGTCAAGCAACAGCCTGATATAGTCATACACATGGACTCAAACTTTACAGACAATGTCCCAGACACCACCATTACCATCCCTGGGAATGTCCTGTGCTACTGGCAGAACAGACCCAGCAGAGGGGGTGGCACAGTGGTATACAGTCGGGAGGGTGTTGCTGAAGGATTCCTCAACATTGACTCTGGCGCCATGAAGTCTCATGGCTCCTGGTTAAACATGGGCGAGGAAACTTTCTGCTGATTATCACTTACTGTCCTCCCTCGGCTGATGAATTAGTACTCTTCTGTATTGAACAACACTTAGAGGAAGCATTGAGGATGGCAGGGGCACATAATGTACTCTGGGTGGGGGATTTCAATGTCCACTACCAAGAGTGGCTCAGCAGCAGTACTACTGATCGAGTTGGTTGGGTCCTGTAGGATGTAGCTGCTAGACTGGGTCTGCGTCATCTGGTGAGGGAACCAACAAGAGGGAAAAACATACTTGGCCTCATCCTTACTAATCTGCCAGCTGCAGTTACATCTGTCCATGACATGGATGAGAGTGACCATTGCACAGTCCTTGTGGAGACGAAGTCCCGCTTTCACATTGAGAATAACTTCCAACATGTTGTGTGGCACTATCACTGTGAAAAATGGGACAGACTTTGAACAGATCTAGCAATTCAAGACTGGGCATCCATGAGGCGCTGTGGACCATCAACAGCAGCAGAACTGTACTACAGCACAATCTGTAACCTCATGGCCCGGCAATCCCCCATTCAACCATTACCATCAAGCCAGGGGATCAACCATGGTTCAATGGAGAGTGCAGGAGGACATGCCAGGAGTAGCACCAGGCGTACCTGAAGATGAGGTATCAACCTGATGAAGCCACCAAACAGGACTACTTGCACAACAAATAGTGAAAGCAGCAAGTGATAGACAGAGCTAAGCGATCCCACAGCCAACGGATCAGATCGAAGTTCTGCAGTCCTGTCACTTCCAGTCGTGAATGATGGTGGACAATTAAACAACTCACTTCACAGCAATCTTCAGCAAGAAGTGCCGAGTGAATGGTCTATCTCAGCCTCCTACAGTGGTCCCCAGCATTACGGATACCAGTCTATAGCCAATTCAATTCACTCCACTAGATATCAAGAAACAGTTGGAGATATTGAATAGTGCAAAGCCTACGGGCCCTGACAACATTCCAGCAATAGTACTCAAGTCTTGACGTCTAGACCTTGCCTCTCCCCGAGCCAAGCTGTTTCAGTACAGTTTCAACACTGGTATCTACCTGACAATGTGGAAAATTGTCTATGTCCTATACATAAAAAGCAGGACAAATCTAACCAGGCCAGTTACTGCCCCATCAGTCTACTCTCAATCATCACTAAAGTGAGGGGGAAATTGTCATCAACAGTGCTATCAAGCAGCACCTGCTCAGCAATAACCCGCTCAGCGACACCCAGCTCCTGACCTCATTACAGCTTTGGTTCAAACATGGACAAAAGAGCTGAATTCCAGAAATGAGGTGGGAGTGACAGCCCTTGACATCAAGGCTGCTTTTAACAGAGTGTGGCATCACAGAGCTCTAGCAAAACTGGAATCAATGAGTATCGGGGGAAAACTCTCGGGTGGTTGGAGTCATACCTGACACGAAGGAAGACAATCATGGTCGTCAGTCATCCTAGTTCCAGTCATCTCTGCAGGAGTTCCTCAGGGTAGTGTCCTAGACCCAACCATCTTCAGCTGCTTCATCAATGGCCTTCTCCATCATAAGGTCAGAAGCGGGGATGTTCGCCGATGATTGCACAATGTTCAGCACCACTTGCGACTCCTCAGGTGCTAAAGCAGCCCATGTGCACATGTAACAAGATCTGGACAATATCCAGGCTTGGGCTGACAAGTGGTAAGTAACATTCATGCCACACCATCGCCAGGTTATGACCATCACCAATAAGAGATAATCTAACCACTGCCACTTGATATTCAATGGTGTTACCATCACTGAATCCCCACTATCAATATCCTAGGAGTTATCATTGATTAGAAACTCAACTGGACTCGCTACATAAATGCAGTGCCTACAAGAGAAGGTCAGAGGCTAGGAATACTGCAGCAAGTAACTCACCTCCTCACTCTCCAAAGCCTGTCCACTACCTACATGGAACAAGTCAGGAGCATGATGAAATACTCCCCAGTTGTCTGGATGAGTGCAGCCCCAACAACACTCAAGAAGCTTGACGGTAGAATAAAGCAGCCCACTTGATTGGTACTGCATCCTCAAGCATTTACTCCCTCCACCACCAACGCCCAGTAGTAGCAATGTGTACTATCAACATGATGCACTGCAGAAATTCCCCAAAGATCCTCAAACTGCATTTTCCAAATCCAAGACCACTGCCATCTAGAAGGACAAGGGCAGCAGATACATGGGAACACCACCACCTCCAAGTTCCCCTCCAAGACACTCACCATCCTGACTTGGAAATATATCACTGGGTCCAAATCCTGAAATTCCCTCCCTAATACCATTGTGGGTCAACCCATAGCAAATGGACTGCAGCGGTTCAAGAAGGCAGCTCACCACCACCTTCTGATGAGCAACTAGGGATGCGCAGTAAATGCTGGCCAGACCAGTGATGCCCACGTCCCACAAAATAAATAATTTTTAAAATGTAATACAATGTACAATACATGTACAACGTATGTTCTAATACCCAGAACTGACATGTGGTAAACATGGAGAACAGACAAAGTAAACACCCCAAGGTGCACATGAAATGCAATCAAGATAGAGCTTATAGATTTGTCAGCATTTCTTGCCAGACATTAATGAGGTGGTGGATCATCAAATCTCATTAAACTTCGTAAGTACAAATCTTTGCTTATACCAATCTGACCTTAAACCTCCCTATCATCAGTTGTTCTCCCATCGAATACCTCAACGACCAATCCCATGTTGTTCAATCACCCTCCTTTCCTGGATCTATGCTCACTTGGACTCCGGAAACTATTCTCCAGCATTCACTTGTAGGCAGAACTCCAGCTTTTCACTGTCTAGATATTCTAAGAACAAAACTACCATGCTCTGACCATTGATCTTTAACCTAACTCAGCTGTATCAAACAAATACTGCTTGTGGAATTTTCAACCCCTAATCTCAGTTGTGCTGGGATATTAATGGTGCATGGATTCTTCTGAACAAGCACATCTCCCCAGACCTCTCCTGAACCACAACCCCAACACTTAGCTGCCTACTACTTCCTGGAATTTCTTCCTGAGCTCTGAAAACACAATGATATCCAACTGCTCTAGATCTGTCACTGAGTCTCCTCCACAGAACTTGTAGTTCAGTTGCCTTCTCGGCAATACAGCCAGAAGTAACATTGCCAAAATGGGGTCTATTTGTCTATTTGACACATGGACTGACTTCTCATCCCACTGCTTGTCGCCATTGAACTATTTTTCAGTGACTTTTGTATTGGCTTAAGTGGCTGATGGAACTAGCAACTAGCCCCATTCCTTTCTCTAGGCAGAATTTCATGTAGCTACGATTTTGGAACAGCCAAATGTAACAATCCGTTGGAACTGAGTGTACCCTCGATTGTTATATTCTCACAGATTGCTGGCTTTTGCAGCACAGAAGATGCTTGCAAAAAGGAAGAATTCAGCACGAAGTGCAGAGGGTTTTAAAGCAGTAATTTGGGGAATGAATACAATTCAAACTTGGCTCTTATTCCGAAAAGCATGGTAGAAAATCTGACACTTATAAAATTTGCGGAAACATTTACTGTGATGCTTGTCCAATAAACTCTTTCAAAAATGTATTGTCCCTGCTATTTTTATATATATTACAAAGTGGAGCTATTGACAGAACCAAGTCTGTATGCCCTCCTTTCTCTTTTCCATGCATACAGTGGGACCTAAGTGATATTGCTTCCATGCCAGATGATGAGAATTTGCAATGCAATGCCAACATAAACACAAGATGGCTGTTGTCAAGGGTAATCTGTAGATGAATTAATTTAGACAGGATGAGGAGGAAATGAATCACATCCTTGCTTCACACCTCTCACTGTGAACCATTCAGTGAGTGTTGATGTAACCCTTAACCTGTAACAAATAATAACACCGTTCAGCAAGAATAATCAATAGGCAAGTTCAGAAACAATTCCTGGAAATAAACTTCTATTATCAAAATAACTATGGTTTTTTTTCACATTAATGTTTTTCTGAACCATCTTTAACCTCTGCTTTAAACTCAAATGTATTAATATTCGACAAGATTATTATGTTGTTATTTTCCTCAAAGGCAATGCTGTGATTGTTTTTCAATTATTTTGTATTTAAAAATTGCCCAGGCAAAAATGGGAAAGCATAATGTTTGATTTGGGTCAACTGGATTTTTTTTTAACAAGATCAAAAAGTTTTTTTCTGGTTCATTAACTTTTTGCTATTGCATGTGTAATTTTCAATTTCTCAAGTGACCTGTTATTCAAGCGAACAGGTTGATCACTTTGAAATCAATGCGGAAATGAAGTTTTAATTAAAGGGCATGAGAGAGCACGGAGAGGGAATGCATCTCCCCCCACAAGCTCAGAGATGTCTTGCCCTTGTTGTACCTCCTATTCATTCAAGGTCACACAAGTGTTAACCACAAATATCACATGCAATAAACATACCTGCATTTCAGATTGACGTATGCTTGGCTTTACAGTTTGTCCACCTGAAAAGTGAGAATGCCAGCACAAGCGAGAACATTGAAGTGCCCTGCGTCATTCACACATATCTTGCCAGGGTCTGACACGCACCCCGGAGGATGTATGCAGTCAGCTTGAAGACCTTGCACCAGGTGAGTCACAATATGTGGGTAAATGGCGGTGACAGATGATGAGATCAAAGCTCAGTTGCAAGGACTGATGAGGTAAAAGACTTCCCCAGGAGGCCTGCCATACAATGGATTAATTGTAAGGCTGGGGTTTGTGGGTCTTCCATTCGTTAGTGATTATTGCTGCCAAGGATGGTCTAGGTCTGTGGAAAGGTTGCCAAGTTTTATTGGGCGAGGTAGTGCCCGTCTACCACTGAAGTACCTATGATTTGGTCACTTAAGGGCTTCAATTGGCCTAAAGTAAAATGCCAGCAGAGGCAGGGAGATGATGAGTATAGCACTTTCTGCTACTTTACCCAACGTTACACCACAGCCCACTCCCAGTCCAGCCTGAACTCCCCAGGCAGAATTGCAATATTTCCCCCTTTGACAGTGCGCCTTTAACTGGTTATTGGCCTGCATGTACTTCAGTTTCTGCTTTGTACACAGGGCATGCAGACTGACAGGCAACCAGCTGATGGTGAGGAGAGCGATTGCATTTATAGCAGCAGCAATATTATTGTCAGCACCAGCTTCCAATAGTTCCCAGTACACCCTAGCAAGAAAGGAACCAACTGTTACTGAGATCACAAACAACTTAAACTGTGAACCTTTGGTGCAGTGAGAAAAAGACGTATTGAGATGTGAAAATTAACTTAAACACGAGATAATGCATCAAATCACACAGCCTGACAATTTTTTAAAATTAAATTTGCCAAATATCATTGCAGACTTCAGCATTTTGTTATATTGTAAAGTTATGCAAGGATAGTGCCAGTGATCTGGGAGGTGAGATGGAGGTGTGTGCAGTGGTGATGATTCACTACGAAAAGAGTGATGGAGAGAGCAGTATACTGTTCTCCAGGTTGGGATGTTTCCTTTGTGGGCCAAATGGATGGGGAATGGGTTTAACCAGGTCCCTGAAGAGGAGGAGACAGTCACCCTTTGGGACTATCACAGAGGTGTGTCCTTAATTGGCATGAAAGCAGGGTCCCTGCCCCAATAGGTGGGGAGCAGATTGGTTCTCGAGATTGGAGGGCTAGTCAAGGGCTTGAATGAAGCAGTGGACTGCATTAAAGGGTACACGGCTGATGGGACTTCTCAATATGGAAAACAACACTCTGCCCCACTTCTTATTTTTAAACCATCAAGTTGGGAAACTGGAGACTGATGTAAAAATCCCAACTTCCCCAATCTGTTAGAAGGAACTTCTTGAATGTAATTGTCTCTTTGATATGGGATAGCCCTGCCAACCATGAACCTGCGTTGGCAGAAATGACTGGTGCCACAGATGGGGCTGGGAAATAGTCATACTGTAGCCCAAAATGGTGCTTTTGAGCCCTGTCCACCCATGTCCCAGAGCCCAAAAATGCATCTCCTAAAACTATACATAGTCACGTCAAATTTGCGTTTCTAAGATTAAATTTTGATTCAAAAAGTAGGGGGTTGGTGCCAACTTTTACACAAGTAACAGTCTGGAGATATTGAAATCTCCCCTCTCCCCATTGCCTCACCATGGCAGAGCAGTCAAACTGAAGCTGTTTCCCACTAACCCACTCTCAAAGTGTAATAGGAGCCAAGCATTCACGTGAAGACATGAGGAGCTGGACAACAAGCTCCAATGGTGCACTGTTCTGGGGCTCTGTTGAGAAGGCTAGTCCCACAGTGAGTTTGACTTCAGCAGCCAGAGAGAGCGAATTACAAAGAAAACTGGAGAAACTCAGTTGGTCTCGCAGCAGCTTTGGAAGGAGAAACAGAGTTAACATTGAGCCCGGTATGAATCTTCTTCAGAACACAGTTAGATACTTTGGCTAAAATTGGGGATTGACATAAACGTGGGGCGTACAAAAAATGAACATATATTTTGGGAAAATATCAGGGTTGAATTTTATACAAGATCAACCAGTACTCGAGCATAGAACAGTACAGCACAGTACAGGCCCTTCAGCCCACGATGTTGGATCTTGCATTTACTCAAGTAAAGTCTTGTGTTGACTGCACCCCAGCCTGGCTGCCACACAACCTGGATCCTTTTAGATTCTGCCCCCACACACACACCAGCAGCTGCAACTTTAGCCAAGGAAGCCCTGGTCATGGTATCTCCTGGTGATTCTGCTGAAGTTAAGACAAATAGCCAGCATGACCACATTCCAGCCCGTTCCAGTCACCTTCCGAGGAATCTCTCACGACAGCGATCTCACTGAGCCGGTGACTGAAAACTGTTATAATGGGGAGGCAGGGGACTGAAATCAGCAAGAGATGTGCTGAAATAACACTTAACCTTTCATCCCTTATGTTACAAAAGGAGAAGAAATCTGTTTCTCAGCAGGAAGAGCTGGCATTGAGATGAGAGCTGGCAGTGAAGCCAATTAGTTTGTGCTGCACATGAACATAGAGTTAATAATTGATACAACCTGGATCGATTCTGAATGAAGCTGCACATCGTATCCTCTGACTTATTCCTATGTATGTTTATTAATATAAAAGTGAGGTGGTCTTGACTAATTGGCAATTGTATCAAGATGATCTCGAATCAGTCACTGGTACAGTACAAGGTGGCATTGTGGGAATCTAAAGGCCCAGGCTATTGCTTGAGGGCAAGGCTTTAAACCTTGCTGCAGTAACTGGTGAAATTTGAATTCAACCAATGAATCTGAAATTCAAAACAAGCCTCAATAAGAGTGACCAGGACAGGTTTCATCGATCTTCATAAAAACTCATCTGGTTCACTAACGTCATAGAGTCATAGAGCTGTACAGCACGGAAACAGATCCTTCAGCCCAACTCGTCCATACCAACCAGATATCCTAAACTGATCTAGTCCCATTTGTCAGTATTTGGCCCATATCTCTCTAAAAATTTCCTATTCATATACCCATCAGATGTCTTTTAAATGTTGTAATTTTACCAACCTCCACCACTTCCTGTGGCAGCTCATTCCATACATGCACCATCATCTGTGCGAAAAAGTTGCCCCATAGGTCACTTTAAATTCTTTCCCCTGTCACCTTAAACCTATGCTCTCAAATTCTGACCTCCCCCACCATGGGGAAAAGACCTTGACTATTCACCCTGTCCAGGCCTCTCATGATTTTGTAAATCTCTATAACGTCACCCCTCAGCCTCCAACACTCCAGGGAAAATAGCCCCAGCCTAGTCAGCCTCTCCTTTTAGCTCAAACCCTCCAACCCTGGCAACATCCTTCTAAATCTTTTCTGGACCCTTTCAAATTTCACAACATCCTTCCTATAGCAGGGACGCCAGAACTGACCACAATCTAATGTCCTCTGGAGAAACAAATCTACCAGACTTACATGTGACTCTGGACCCACAGCAATGTGGCTGATTTTTAACTGCCCTCTGAGATGGACTAACAAGCCATAAGTTCAAGGGCAATTAGAGATGGATAACAAATATTGGCCTTGTCAGCTTTGCCCACAACCCATGAGAGAATAAAGAAAATATAATAATTTTGAATTCTGAAACCATTGGCTTCATTCTAAAGTTTCCAAGTTCAGGTGCCACTGCAGAGTTTGAGTATAAGTACTGAAGCTAACGTTCCAGGCAATGTTGAGAGAGCACTGTATAATTGAAAGTGTCATTTATTTTGGATGAGATGCTAAACCAAGATCCCATGCTCCTGCATAAGTGGATGTAAAACATTCTGGGGCACTATTTTAATGAAAGGAATTATCCTCAATGTACTGGCCAATATTTATCACTGAATCTACATCACAATGGTTACTGTCATATTGTCATTGTGCGAGTTTGCTGTTTCCCGTACTGCAACAGTGACGACACTTCAAGACGTATTTTGTTGGTTTTGAAGCATGTTGAGACTGAACTGGTTGTGAAAAGCCCCATATAAGTGCAAGTCTTTCTTCTTTACAGTTGAAAAACTGTACTGACATTCAGTTCAAGAACTAGTAATGATTACAAAGGCCTTACAATCTAGACCATCTTATGACTCGTATGCTCCTGTTGCAGTTGGTATATGTTTGAATTGAACTTAAATACATAACGGTCAAATGCATCTAACGTTTAAACTCAAAAAGAGTATGCTTGTGAAAGCTTCCTAGTTGTATGAAATGTTTCTTTTGCCAAAATGGCTGGACTGCGGTGCTCATTTTGTTTATTATTTTCAGTAAAATCATGACTCGTTTGTGGCAATTAATATTACAACTCTGACAGTCAAATGTTATTCCAAAAGAAGGAATTATAATGCCTTAGTGGAACAACTTGAGAGAAGGATAACTAGAGATAGTAGGAACTGCAGATGTTGGAGAATCTGAGATAACAAGGTGTAGAGCTGGATGAACACAGCAGGCCAAGCAGCATCATAGGAGCAGGAAGGCTGATGTTTCAGGCCTAGACCCTTCTTCAGAAAATACAAGGTTGGGAAAATAGTAAAGCAGCAGGAAGTCCATGCCACTAAATGACATTCTGATATACCTTAAATTCAACCTTAAGGTTTGTTTTCAACTTTTCCAATTAACTATTGCAATTTCCGATTTAAATAAAAACAACAAGAATGTAGTTATATTTCCCTTGCGCCTGGCATGGCCTTAGTTTATCAGCTATTGAGTAAGTTGTATGGTTCAGAGAGGAATCTTAAAACATCATTAACAAAACATTAGGTACATACCTCCAAATTGATTTTCTGCGTGTATATTGAACTACGAAAAATACTTTCAAGTACTTTCAAGGCTCAAAGAATCCAATGGTACATCATATTCTAAGTGGATGTAAATCAGAAACCTTGCCGATGCAGCTACACTTGGGTTTCTGCTAATATTCCTCTCAAGTCATGACATCCAACCAAAACAGGAAATTCTGTATTTACCTGTTAATTGTTTGGGAGACAATGGATTGGGAAGTTTAAAAGCTTCTCAGCGGTGATGGAGATGGTGTTCTAACTCTAGGGGCTAGGGTACAATTGGGGGAACTTCACTCAACATCCAACTGTATCAAACCACACAGATCTAGCCAATCTTTTGGAACAAGGATTTCATTTTCACAGCAAATAGGCTGCATATGATTCCACAATAAGAAGTGAATAACTTCATACTTTCTACTTCAAATCATCTAATTATTGAGTCAAACCTTTCATATCTCAGTATTACCAGAAGTTGCAACTTACGAAACAAGTTATTGTTAAACCTAAATATTAATAAACACAATTTAACGCAAAAATAAATGTGAAAAAATACGCTTTAAATTTCCTGTTTACCTGAAAGTATTCAAACAAAGTTCATGCCATGGTCACAAGTTTTGATATTGTTGGCAAACCTGATTGCATTGTGCCAATTGAACCTCACAAAACAAATTAACCAGCTGAACATAAACAATCTTGTTATTTCATACATAGAATATTCAAGCCTCAATTCATCAAAGACCCCAGTGCAAGAATCTAAAATGCCAAAATATTCCACAGACATTAATGTGATTTTAAAGACTCAAAAGCAAGATTACAAAGTTCCCAACTTAAGATTCCAAACTTCGACCAACACACATCACCAAAATCCCCAACAAAAAAATTTCAAAGCTTCTCAAGTATTCAGATCCATTCCCTTGCACAAATCATCCCCATGAACAAATATTCAAACTTAGTTTGCAAAATCCAATGGTGGCAATCTTTTAGCTACCTACTTTCTCATCTGGCTTGTCCAGCTCCATTATCTTCCACCGTCATTTGCTTCCTATACCGATTCCTGCTACTTCACTTTTGCTTCTGCCTAACCCCAGCAGAGTTCACTGCTTTTCTTTCCATATTCTAATCTCCCTAAGTGCTAACACTGGAAAGCTTTCTGATCCTCCTATTCCAGAGAACTAGCTCCTCCATATTCAATGATCAGTCGTCTATGCTCATTATTTGTGGATTAGGAGTAGCCTTTCTAATACACCAAACTGGTGAAGTTCAAACTGGTTACACATAGGGAGGAAAAAAATGAAGGGCCACTTATTTATTACCTTATCATGTCTCAAGATAGCTCAAAACACTTTACATTCAATGAGCTGTTTTTGGCCTACTGTTGCATACAAAGGACTGCATTGCTGACAGAATTGCATTCCGTCGTTAATGTACAGGATGTCCATGAACCTCCTGGGTAAAAAGCAAAAATACAACCAATCAGCTCAAGTCTATATAAAGAAGCTGAGCAATACAAGAATCAGTCTGCAGCATCTCCACTGACTGTTTCATTAACCCATGGGGCACCTAAATTGGGAATGCATGATGATCCTGAGGCTGGGGCCTGAGTTGGGAAAGAGCTGTAATGTTATGACACCTTGGTAAGCACAGACATTCATTGAGATGAGTGAGGTTGACAACAGACAGTTTAAGCAAGTTTAATTGACAGGTGCGTAATGTGCAGCTGAATATGGGGCCAGTATTGCAGGTATAATAACAGCAATCTCCAGAAGACGACAGTCACAAGTAGTCAAGTGGCTTTTATGGGAATTCTTGAACGATACAAGAGAGAAAGTGGTTTTCACTGTCATCACAGGAAATTCATTTAACCTCGCAAATACCTCACTACACAAAATGATTCCATTTTTTATCCTCCAGGTATTTTAGTTCCCACTTGTGAAGTTGAAAATTGTCAGGAATTGCATAGGGGCTTTAAGTTAATTTCTGTACCAACGCAAACCTATGTTTAGGCTTGAACAAAATATCACATGGGGAACATTTGTCTGTGGTTCTGCCAGAATCATCACACTACTTATTCATTCCGTAATTGCAATGTAAATAAAACCATTGTAGTTCAGTACAAAAATAGATATCTATAAATTTCAAAAGAACATGTGTCAAAACAGGTTGAAGAAGCTAATTAAATCAGTTGTCAATTGGAAAACTGAAAGAAGACCTGAATATCCCACCATTGAGATCAGGATAGCAATAATCACACAATGATTAGCTTTGGGGCCCTGCTGATTTGTTTGAATTAAAAGTACTAATGTGTTATTGAGGAAGGAGGATGGTCATTTGTAGAGATTTTCATAACTTTTAATATAAAGTAAGATTTTTCAAGAACCCATTTTTTGAACATACAAGTTAATTGAAAATATAAAGAAGTAAATTGCTTGAACATCTTTTCACATCATTAGGACAATCCAAAGTACCTCAGTCAATTAAATACTGTTTAGGCCCTGTGACTTGTTTAAAGAAACAGATGCTAATTTGTACATAACAAACTCTCAAAAGCTACCCTAAATGAAAATAGTAGTTAATATGTTTTGATTTTGTGATGTTGGCTGAGGGAGTAATATTGTTCAGGTCAGTAACAACACCTCCAAGCTCTTCTCTAAATAGTTCCATGGGATCTTTTATGTTCATCTGAGTGGGTAGCCATGGCTTTGGATTAAAACTCCTTCTGAATGATGGTACTCCAGAGCATGCAGTATTCTTTTAGTACAGTACTGAAATGTTGTGGGTAAAATAGGACCTTCTTTAAAAAAAGAACTATTCTCTCCAAATTTATCTCATCAATGTACCTTGCTGCAATTGAACATTTGCAACAATTGAGCAAATACTCTGGAAGTGATAAATGTGCAGTCTTCTACAGTTACGAGGAAGGCTAAAAGAGGAAAGAATGATGGAGCTTTAAAATGGCTTAGAAAGAGAATTGCAGAATGTAAGGCTTATCCATTTGAAGGTGCAGAGCTGTTGTATTATGAAAAGATTCCAGACTGGATGGCCTGTATTTTAAGTCAGTTTCTTAACATCACATGTAATGTTCCAGTATAAAGGTACCTACCTAGCTACCAGTGACACTCTGGCTAATGGAGTCAGTGAATTATAATGTGGAGGTGGTGGTGTTGGATGAGGGTGAATAAAGTCAGAAGTCACACAACACAAGGTCATAGTCCAACCTGTTGAACTATAACCTGATGTTATGTGACTTCTGACTTAGTCAACTATATGTCTATACTGTACATTCCGATCAGATCATAGATTATACATGTAAGTCTGTGATGTGGTAATATTGTAAAATAGTGTTGTAAATAAACTTGATATCAGATTCAACAAAAGCCCAGTCTTTGGGGCATATATAATATAGGCTAACATCTAGAAAACTACAAAGCGCATCAAAGGTAAATGATGGGGTGGGGGAATGGGTGTTTTATGAGAAGCCAGAATCAGATATAGGGTGTATGAGTGTGTGTGTCTGTTGTTTTTTTTTGCTGGACTGTTTCACACCACTACTATGCTGCAGCACTTGAGTGGCGTTTCCTCCTATTGAGCCAGAAAGCCATTCTATCTCTTGTACAAATGTGTAACATGTTGTATGAATTTCACTGCTGGTCTGCTGCCAGGTATGTAGGTTGAATGTCTCAAAGACTGACTATATATTGTACAGCATATCTCTTCAGCTGTTCATAATAAGCTATGTTCTGATCATATCCAACAAGCCCGCACTTGCAACATTCACAATACTGTGCCTAATATTTGATGTGATTCCATAACTGGACAACACCTGCTTGATAATCCTGCCTTTGAAAAATATTATGCTGACAACCAATTTAGAACTGTCTGTAAGGCTCACAATGTTGTACCCTTCTGTGTGCTGGAAGCTGCATATATTCATATACACAGCCTTGTTCTTTGCTACCAGACAGATATGTACACATACTGTGCCTGCTATTTGCTGATTTATTTCTGTGGCAATGCCTTGACTAAACAGTTGAATAGCCCAGCTAAAATTTAAACAAAACTGGGATGTTACCCGTCAATCATTATTAATAGTGCATTCTACATGGAAACTCTCTTCGAAACAATCAGAGTCCAATTGCCAGCAGTTTATTCTCATCCAGTATACATATTGTACTTTTTCCCTTGAATTGGTTTTCTTGTGCATTATCCTGTTGAGTACAGCTATGACAAAACGTGTCCTTTATTTTCAGCAATACTATTCCGTAGTTCTATTTACTTGAATGTAAAGGTAAATCTATCATAGTCCCACTCTCTCTCTCTTTAGAGAGAGACAACTAGTTTTTATCTTAGCCTGAGTGTCACCATGCCTTGGGCAGGGTAAGATTCAGAAGGCAAGACCCTCATGATAACATCAGCTATGGTACAAATTAAGCCCACTGTTGGCATTGTTCTGCATCACAATAACTGACCAACACTCCCCCCACCCCACTTAAGTACAGCTGAGTATATTAATATATAATAATAATGGTAGATCATAGAATCACTACAGTGTGAAAGCAGACTGTTTGGCCCATCAAGCCCAAATTGCTCCTCCGAAAAGCATCCCACCCAGATCCACCCCATACCCTATCCCTGCATTCCCACCCTAGACACTATGGGCAATTTAGCATAGTCAATCCACCTAAACTGCATATCTTTGGACTGTGGGAGGAAACTGGAGCACCCGGAGGAAACCCATGCAGCCATGGGGAGAATGTGGAAACTCCACGCAGCCAGGCACCTGAGGCTGGAATCGACCCTGGGTCACTGGTACTGTGAGGCAGCAGTGCTAACCACTGAGCCACCGTGTCACCCCATGGAGATTATTGATATCCAACTTCCATCATCTAATTCTAACACCTGAGGCCTTCATGGACTAAACTGATCTTAAAAGTCGACAAATATTGATCTAAAATGGCACAGAAAGTGCCGAGAATCTAAACAGAAAACACTAAACTGGTTGCATTGAAATTGCCAAATGCAAAGAAACACCCAAAGACAGTGAAACTATGCAACTAAGGAACTGTCAAGAAATTCACATCTCTCCTTTAATCCACATTTACATGGTGAATTCACACATTGGGAGAGGAATTGTTGCTGCAGTGTATTGAGTTTGGACACACAATAGAGTTCGACTCAGGAGTATACAAACAACCTAACCATATTTCTTGCTTGACAGAACAGATAGGAAAGGAAGTGAATTCATAACAACAGAACTCGTCTGTCTTATCTTCTTTTAAAAGAAGTATCTGGTGAAAAAGCACCCCAAGAAAACTAGCATTCACTAAGAATTTCAGCAAATGTTACCATTGCTGAGGAAACCAGATAACTGCTATATTGTTTCCCAACTAAAGGACATTATAAACTTTAAAATGCATCTGGCTTTTACTTTCCTGCTGCATTAGACACTCTCCACACTACCTTTTATTTAACTTCTGTACATTTTTGATATGACATTTAAACTTTCTCAACTAGACATCTCAGGACATGCACCATGGCACCAGCCACACACACCCCATGCCCATGGACAATGGTATCCAATGATTACCAGCCTGTAAGAACCATCATTGCACATCTCCAATTCACCTAGAGATCACTTCTGCCCTTCAATGCCGCACCAACATCTGGCATTGTAATGCTGCAGCAAGGACATTGTGCAGTCAGAGGGACACACCCAGCTCATGGACTGGAACATGCTGTATCTCCAGACTCTTCATTTACTCTTATAGAGCTCACTCACACTGAGTCTGCCTGGATGCTCACAGATCCATGCTTTGCATTGTCTTGCCTTTGTGTGCTTTGCCCCTCTCAGGTAAAGATTCCAGTCTCATATTACTGTTGTCTTTCCATTCAGCAGGCTTCAGTCAAGGGGAGTAGCCCTCACCCAAGGGGTCCTGGCAGAGTAAGTCAAGGTCAGCCTTTGATGCCAGTCCTGGTCCTGCTCAAGGTGGTCAGAGTTAGCATCACCTCCATATATGATCTGAGGAGCCAAATGCCACACAGCCACCTTGATGGATGTTAACTGTGGGCTCAGTACTGAAAGACAGGCAGGTATTATGAGAGATGAAAGTATGTGGCACAGCCATTGCTATTGGTGTGGATGGGGAGGTGTCCCAAGTGAGTGAGTGGGCAATGCAGAGGGCATGCAGGGTTAGTGGTGCTGAGAGTTGGAGTGGATGACAGAAAGTGATGGAAGGTGTTGCAGCCAACAGTGAGAGCGATAGACCATGAGCGTTAGTGAAAGGTGGGTGCATTCGCAGAGACAGAGTGGGTGTGAGGTATCAGATAGAAGACGGTGGCACTTACTCTCATGGTGTGGGGAAAAGTCATTGATCATTCTTGTACAGTGCTGGACATTCCAACATACTACTGAGACTAGTAATGACCTCAGATCAGGCTGACCATGGTCTGGTTCCGTGGCCTCCACTGTTGGTCTTGGAAAGGAGGAAGTCCCATCCAGCAGGACCTCTAGGGCCCTGCCCGCAATGTGAGGTGCTGACGTCCTCCCTGCATACCATATCTTGGGCAAATGTCAGGAACCATGAGGGCAGCTCCAGACTGACAGAGCTTGTCTGGCTTTTAAAGATGGCGCAGGTACAAGGGATGCCAGTGAATTCTGGGATATCCGCTGAGAGGCAAGTTGTTCCAGGAATGGCACATGGTAAGATGGGGCTGGAATCGAATGAGAGGGACTCTATAGGGCAGGGTAGGTAATTAATGTGGCAAATTTGGTAAGAGAGGACAAAGAAAATTGTGAGGCCTCATGCCGAAAAAATTCAAAAAAACCTGACAAGGCTCTTACTTTGTCAAAAGCAAAGTAAGATTCAGGCCACATTTAAATTGAGTCGTGGTAGCTGTGTGTAAAAACAGAATAAAATTATTGCAACTGACTGAGAGGAGTTAAAAAGTAAGGAGCTGATATACCCTTTCATCTGACTGTGACAATTAAATTACTAAACGATCTTGCCCTTGTGACTCAGCTCAGAACCTCAAAGGAAGGACTGAATTGTAGCAATAAACCTGAAATTGCTAATTATTCTATCTTCACATGTGTGTACTTTGCTGACCAATCAGTATGATGTTCATTTTTATGAAAAAAACCCTGTTTCTGATGAAGGGTTTAGGCCCGAAACGTCAAGTTTTCCTGCTCCTATGATGCTGCTTGACCTGCTGTGTTCATCCAGCCCCATGCTTGTTACCTGTGACCCCTTGTTGGTAAAAGATATCAATTGGCAGTAAAGGACTCAGTCTGATTTTCAAAGTTGACATGCATGACTTTCTCAGATTAGTCCCCATTTGCGAAGAATATTTGCCGTGATGTCTTATCCTCTGAATTGCACTCATTTGAAATTTAACATTTGTTGGTTTACATGTCACTGCTTCCTCCTACCTACTTGATAATTCTATCTGCAGAAGGCATGCAGAATTACTAAAAAGAAAATCTTCCCTCGGGAAAGGAAAACATTATTAAAATTTAATCATCCAAAAATTAACTGCATTGTACTTCCTGTTGCTATGTGAGTATTCCCTGGTACAACTCCTTGGGATGCCAATAGCCCGCAGTACTGTTCTGCATTTTGATGTTAAAAATATCAATGTTGTTGTTTCTATATCTTAAGAGTTCAGCTCTGGATGCATTTTGTTCCCTAGAACTTTTGTGGTTTAGTTATGAATATAAGAAACATTTTCATTATGTCTGTCAAAGTAGAAAGCTATACTGGCGACGTGCTTCTGGTATGACGGTCCATTTTTAGAAGAGGAACCTGAAACAACCAACAGACCAAAAATATACAGGCTTCAAAATATATCGACAGCCTCATGAGAGGTTGTTGACTTGCTCGCCAAGTCAACAACCTCACCCACAACCCAAGATACAAATCTTTGCTAAACTTTAAGCACCATGAGAGCTTTGTGATTTTCAGACCACATTTATAAAATGTGAACTATTTTGCAGTACAGAAAGATTACCAGGGTGACTTTCCACTGAACTACTGACATCGAAATACTTGCTTAGAATTCAAGCTCAGATTGAACACTTATGATAAATCACAGCCAAACTAAGAAAGGTGCAATAAATTTCAGGGTTTATCACTTTTTTTTAATTAATCACTCATGAAATGTTGGCATTGCGGGCTGGGATTTATTGCCAGTTCCTGGTTGTCCTTGAGAAGGTGTGGTGAGCTGCCTTCTTGTGCATCCATGATGCCACTGGGGATCGAGTTCTAGGATTTTGACCCAGTGACAGTGAAAGAAAATTGATATATTTCCAAGTCAGGATGGTGAGTGATTTGAAGATGTGGGGGTGCTGATATTCCTATGTAGCTGCTGTCTTGTTCCTTCTATCTGGATGCAGGTTTGGAAGGTGCTTTCTAGGAAGTCAAGGTGCATTGTTGCAGTGTATCTTGTAGATGGTACATACTACTGCCAGTCTGCATTGGTGAGAGAGGGAGTGGAAGCTTGTGGTTGTGGTGCCAATCAAGCAAGCTGCTTTGACCTGGCTGGAGTCAAGCTTTTTGAATGCTGTTGAAGCTGCACTCATTTACATGAGTGGGGAGTATTCTATCACACTCCTGCCTTGTGCCTTGCAGATGGTGTACAGGCTTTAGGGAGTCTTGCTGCAAGATTCCCAGCCTGTGACCTACACTCGTAGACACAATATTTGTATGACTACTCCATTTCAGTTTCTGGTCAGTGGTAACCCCTCTGGAAATTGATAGTGGCAGATTTAGCTACTGAATGTCATTGAATACAAAGACGCAATAGTAGATTTTCTTTTGTCGGAGATGATGATTGCCCGGCTCGAGTATTAGTTGTCACTTGTCATCCTAAGCCTGGATATTGGCCAGATCTTGTTGCATTTGGACATGGACTGCTTCAATACCTGAGGGGTCATGAATGGTGCTGAACATTGTGCAATTATCAGTGAACATCCCACTTCTGACCTCATGATGGAGGGAAGGTTATTGATGAAGCACCTGAAAATCATTGGACCTAGAACTCTACCTGAGGAACTCCTGCAGAGATGTCCTGGAGCTGAGATAACAGGCCTCAAACAACACAACCAAATTCCTATATGCCAGGGATGTCTCCAAAAAACAGATAATTTTTCTCCTGATATCAATTGACTCTAATTTTGCCAGGGCTCCTTGATGCCACACTTGGTCAAATTCAGGCTTGATGTTAAGGTCAGTCACTCTCACTTCACCTTTGGAATTCAGTCCTTTGTTCATGATCAAACCAAGGGTGTAATGATGTCAGGAGCAGAGCGGACTTGGTGGAGCTCATGTTGAGCATCAATGAGCAGAATATTAGCAAGTCCTGTTTCATTGCACTGTTGATGACCCCTCCTATTACTTTACTGATGGGCGATAATTGTCCTGGTTGGATTTGTCCTGCTTTTTGTGGATAGGACACACCTAGGTAATTGTTCACTTTGTTGGGTAGATGCCAGTGTTGTAATTGTACTGGAACAGCTCGTTTGGGACTTTTGGAAGTTCTGGAGCACAAGCCTTCAGTGTTTTTGCTGCAATGTTGTCAGGGCCATGGCCTTTAAAGTATCCAATACCTTCAGTTGTCTCTTGGTATCATGTGGAGTGAATCAAATTGGCTAAAGACTGGCATCTGTGATCTTGGAGACTTCTGGTTGAAGTGGCGATGGATTGTACACTCTGCACTGCAGCTGAAGATTTTTGCAACTGCTTCAGCCTTATCTTTTGCACTGACATTCAGGGCTTCTCTATCATTAAGAATAGGGATATTTGTGGAGCCTCTTCTTCCAGTGAGACTATTTCATTGTTCATCATCATTCGCAACTAGATGGGGCAGGATTGCAAATCTTCAAAATAATCTTGGTAGTGAAATCACTTGGCCCTTCCTATCACTTGCTGTTTGACAAGCAAGTAGTCCTATGCTGCAGCTTCAAAAGTTGACGTTTTGGTTTTCAGGTATGTTTGATGCTTCTCCTGATATGCCTTTCTGCACTCTTCACGTTCCAGGGTTGATCCCCTAGCTTGATGACTATGGCCAAACTGAGGTTATAGATTGCATTGGAGTGCAATTCTGCTACCATGGCACATCATGGATGCCAAATTAATCTGTTCAAAATCTGTCCTGTTTAGTATAGTGCCTTGCAAGACAATGGAGGCAATCCTTTTTATTCTTTTCGATCATCTTCGTCACTTCCTTAAAAATTCAACCAAGTTCGTGAGACACGGCCTCCCCTTCACAAAACCATGTTGCTTCTTGCTAATATGCCCACTTATTTCCGAGTGGGAGTGAATCCTGTCTCGAAGAATCCTCTCCAATAATTTCCCTTCCACTGATGTAAGGCTCACTGGCCTGTAAGTAGCTGGATTATCCTTACCACCCTTCGTAAACAAAGGAACAACATTGGCTATTCTCCAGTCCTCTGGGACCTCCCCTGTAGCCAACGAGGATACAAAGATTTCCCTCAGGGCCCCAGCAATTTCCTCCCTTGCCCCTTTCAGTATTCTCAGGTGTATCCCAACAGGCCCCAGGGGACTTGCCTACCTTAATGTTTTTCAAAACCCCTGACACCTCCTCCCTTTTGATATCAACATGACCCAACTATCTACACACCCTTCCCCAGACTCATCATCCACCAAGTCCTTCTCCACGGTGAATACTGATGCAAAGTACTCGTTTAATACCTCGCCCATTTCCTCTGGTTCCACGCATAAATTCCCTTCCCTATCCTTGAGTGGGCATAGCTACCCTCTTGCTCTAGAGGTCTTGACTTTGTCTCCACAGAAAATGTGCAGTTGTCACTCCTACTGATGCTGTCATGGATAGATGCATCTGGGGCAGACAGGTTAGTGGGGATGACATCCAGTATGTGTTTCCTCTTGTTGATTTGTTCATCGGCTGGTGCAGACCCAGGCTAGTCAGCAGGTCCTTTAGAATCAGTCAGTATGAACCACCTTTGGTGATGGATATCAATAACTACACGGGGCTTAACCATTTAAATTAAGGCTTATATTCCTCTGATGTAGATATTTTTTGTAAGAGTTCCAGAAATGTAATTATGACATAACAATAATAATCTAGGAATAATTGAATTTCGTGGTTGAGAAATTGCCAGCAGTGCTTTTTGTACTTTTTCTCATACTTAATTCTGTCGGCGTGCTTCAACTTTAAAGCCTGTTAAGACCATTGGGAAATGTAATCTAGATACTACTTCCCTCTGTTTTTTTGGCAAGAATCAATTATTCATTGGTCACATCACCATCTATCCTGCTGAGATTCAGCCAACATATTTAGAGACTGTGTTTATCTGTCAAGACCTTTGAACTACTGTAGTAATGAATTTGAAATTAATAAAATGGCAAATTTTATGTGTTATATAGTTCCATTTCAGGTAAGTGCATTAATGCTCCATTGACATAGACTGAGGGATGGCATTCAACTTAGTTAATGAGAATTTGCCATAATTACTGGCAATCATTTCTAGCCCATCTTCTTCTTCTTATCCTCTGAAAAAGACTTAATTTCTAATCAGGCTTGAAGGTTGTAATGCATCCCCAACTGGACTCCCACATTCTACCCTTCTTAAACTACAAGGTTGTTCTGCCTGTTGTCCTCACTCACACAAAATGCCACAAATCCGTCAACGTGTGCTTGCTGACCTTTTTCTTTTTCTAGAATCTCTCCATGGCCTGTCCCCTTCATATCTCTGAAACCTCATGCGGTCCCTATGACCCTTCGAGATACTGGCGGTCCTCTTAATGCCAGCCTCTTGGGCATTCCCAAGCTCCAGGATTGGTAGCTGTACCTTCATCTATATAGGCCCTAAGCTCTGGGACTGTCCTTAAATCTTCCTGTCCCTCCATCTCTCATTCCTTACTTAAAGCACCTCTTCAAAACTATGTCTGAGGCAAATGCTTAAAGTTGTGTATGTGACTCTGTGACTCGTTTTATGCCTTTCTGTGGCATCCTGGGGTGTTTTGTTAAGTTGGAGGTCCTATATAAATGTAAGTTGTTATAGATATTATAAAAAAACGCAATCATTGAACAAAATCCTGCAAATGTGAATCGTAGATACAAGAAAAGGTGGTTGGCTGGAATTTTTAACAATTCATTCATGGGAAATAGACATTGTTGTCTGGCCAGTATTTATTGCCAAAAAAACAAGCTCGCTCGAGCCAGCATGTCCGGAGCAAAGCAGAGCTGGTTGTTGGACTGGGGACTGGTGTGGGTGGTCAGCAGCTTGCAAGGCCGGTCAGACCACGTGGGGAAGCCCTCTGCACTCATCTACTGCTATGTAATGTTCATCTGTAATCTGTTTATCTGACAGTAATATTCATCCTTTTAACTTTATTTCTTATTTTTCTAACTTGCACAATGAATCACTGTAAGGCAATGTAACGTTTTTTTCTCTATTTTATATATAAGTGAAATAACTGCACAGAGGCCAGTATCCCATCACCAAGTCACCCCTTATTTACTAGGGCACAGTACACTGGCTGTGACCAGCCAGCTTGGAGTCACTCCCCCAAACAGAGAAGATTCTAAATCCCCTGTTAATATTGTAAGACCTTGCCTCCTGATGGGGCTTGTTAACCTGGACCAATCAAGTATCTCATAGTCAATGAGGTCTACCTGGTTCCAATCACTGCACTAAGGCTTGTACCCAGGTATTTTGTACTTAAGATGGCACCATGAGAGATGGCATTGTAAACTTTTCACTGTACTCCTGTACTTCTGTACTTGAGTACATGAGATGATAAACCTCAATATTATGAAAATTATAATCCCAATTTCCAGCATTTGGTCTGCAGTTTTCCAGGTCACATCAGTTCAGGTAAAAAAACCAGGTTCCTTATAAATGAGTTGGGGGTTCAACCAACAAACCAGCCAAAGAATTCCAGGCATCCACCACCCTCTGGGTGAGAATGTTATTCCTCATGTGCCCTCTAATCTTTCCACCAAACAACTTAACTCATGTCCTCTGGTAACTGACATCTCCACTAGGGGAAGCATATCTTCCCTGTCCTCTCTATCCAAGCCCCTCATTGTTTTGTACATCTCAAATAAATCACCCCTCAGCCTCCGCTTTTCTAAGGAAAACAACTTTAGCCTTTCCAGCCTTTCATAACTACAATTTTCAAGATCTGGCAACAGTTTTGCTCACGTCCTCTGTACTTTGTGTCATGTGGTAACTAGAACAATGAACTAAACTCCAGCTGTGGCTTAACCAGTGTCTAACATAGTTCCAGCATTACATCTCTGATTTTGTGTTTAATATTTTACCCAGTGATGAAAAGCATGCCATATACCTTCTTTACCACCTTATCTACCTAGCCTGCTAGGTTCGTGAACTTGTGGAGATGTCTCACACTCCCACCAACCCTCTCAATATTCTCTCATTTATTGGGCATTCCTTGCTTTGTTTTCCTTCACCAAATGCACATCCTTTCTAAAATTGAATTCTGTTTATCACTTTTCTGCCCGCTCAGCCAAACCATTGCTATCATCCTGTCATCCTCCTCATTATCAACCACACAGCCAATTTTCATGTCATTTACAAATTCCCCGACAATGATTCCCATATTTAGGTTTTAATCATTAATGTATACCACAAACAGCAAGGGACCTAATACTGAGCCCTGTGGAACACTGCTGGAGACCACTTCCCATTCGCAAAAGTATTCAACCAGCCTTTGTTTCCTGTTAATGACCCAATTTTGGGTCCAATTCACCACATTCCCTGCATTTTGATTTGATTTGAATTATTGTCACGTGTAGCTAAGTACCTGAAAAGATGTGTTTGTGAGCAGTACAGGCAAATCATAGTAAGCAAGGACATAAAGATCACAGATTGCTTGGTCAGAGTGAGATATGCAGATTACACTGCACAGGACATGTGCGAAGCATGAACAACGTTAACGAGATCAACATCATTTGAAGTTAGAGAGTCCATTCATCAATCTAATAATGGCAGGGAAGAAGCTGTTCTTGAACCTGTTGGTGCATGTGTTCAAGCTTCTGTATCTTCTGTCTGATGGAAGGGGTTGTAGGAGAGCATTGTCAGAGTGGGAGGGGTCTTTGATGATGTTGGCTGCCTTTCTGCAGTAATGAGAAGTGTAAATGGAGTCCATGGATGGAAGGTTGGCTTTCATGATGGTCTGGGCTGTGCACACCACCTTCTGTAATTTCTTACAGTCCTGGGCAATGCAGTTGCCGTACCAGGTCATTATGTACCCGGACAGTATGCTCTCTATGGTGCATCTGTAAAAGTTGGTGAGGGTCCCTATGGACATGCAAAATTTCCTGAGCTGCCTGAGGAAGCAGAGGCTTTATTGTGCCTTCTTGGCATTCCCACCTAAGTCAGAAGTCCAAGACAGGTTGTCGGTTATCGTCACTCCTAGGAAATTGACGCTGTCAAACTCCACTCCATTGATGTAGATGGAGGCCTGTCCTCCTCCTTTCTTTCTGAAGTCAATGATCAGTTCTTTTGTTTTGTCAACACTGAGAGAAAGGTTGTTGTTCATTGCACCCTGCCAACAAACCCTCTATCTCCTCTCTGTATTCTGACTCATTGCTGTTCGATATCGATCCAACCACGGTGGGTGTTGTCAACAAACTAGTAGATGGTATTCATTCAGAATTTGGCTACTCAGTCTTGGGTGTACAGGGAGTACAGTAAGGGAGCTGAGGTTGCATCCTTGGGGGGCCCCGGTGTTGAGTGTTATTATGGAGGAGATGCAGTTGTCTATTTTCACTGATTGCAGCCTATGGGTCAGAAAGCTGAGGATCCAGTTGCAGAGGATGGAGCCAAGACCAAGCTCATGAAGTTTTGAGATCAGCCTGAAGGTTATAATGGTGTTGAAGGCAGAGCTGTAGTCAACGAGCAGGAGTCTGACATAGGTGTCCTTCTTATCCAGATGTTCCAGGGATGGGTGCAGGGCTAGGGAAATGGTGTGTGCTGGGGACCTGTTATATCAGTAGGCAAATTGTAGGGAATTGAGGCAGGCTGGGAGACTGGAGTTGATGTGGATCATGACCAGCCTCTCAAAGCACTTCATGATTATTGAGGTCAGGGCCAGTGGGCTGTAGTCATTAAGGCACATTGCATGTGCTTTCTTAGGTACAGGGATGAGGGTAGTCTTCTTGAAGCAGATGGGAACTTCGGCTTGTAGGAGGAAGAGGTTGAAGATGTCGGTGAAGACCTCCGCCAGCTGGTTCGCACAGGATCTGAGTGCACAGTCAGGGACTCCATCTGGGCCTGTTGCTTTCCTTGGGTTGACTCTCAGGAAGGCCGATCTGATGTCTGCAGCAGTGACAGAGGGAGCAGGCATGTCTGGGGCTGTTGTGGCAGGTGATGTTGTGCCACTGGCATGCTGCTCGAACCCAGCATAGAAAGCATTGAGCACATCAGGGAGGGATGTGTGTTTGTCCACCATCTTGTTCTGCTTTATTTGTATCCTGTTATGATGTGTAGGCCATGAGGTTGGATTGGGTCTCTAATTTGCTCCAATACTGCCTCTTGGCATCTCTGATGGCTTTGCAGAGGTCATATCTGGATTTTCTGTAAAGCTCTGGGTCGTCTGACTTGAATGCTGCACACCTGGTCTTCAGTAGGCAGTGGATTTCCCAGTTTATCCGAGGTTTCCGCTTGGGGAACACTCCATGGGCCTTATGTTTTTCTGATCAATCTGCCATTTGTGAACTTGTCAAAATGCCTTAACAAAATCCGTGAAGACAAAATTCATTGCACTAGTGTTACCACTGGGGTGGCAGGCGCCTCAGTGGTTAGCACTGCTGCTTCACAGAGTCAGGGACCTGGGTTCGATTCCATCTTCAGGTGACTGTCTGCATGGAGTATGCACATTCTCGCCAAGTCTACGTGGGTTTCCTCCTGGGTGCTCTGGTTTCCTCCCGTAGTCCAAAGATGTGCAGGTTAGGTGGATTGGCCATTCTAAATTGCCCACAGTGCCCAGGGATGTGTAGGTTAGGTGGATTAGCCATAGCATATGCAGGGTTATAGGGTAGGGGTGTGGGTCTGGGTGGGAAGATCTTCAGAGAGTCAATGTTGACTCAATGGGCCAAATGGCCTGCATTCACATTGTAGGGAATTCTGTGATTCAATCCTCCTTATTACTTCCTCAAAAAATTCTACCTAGTTTGAAAGACACAAGCTAATACCTCTACAGCAGGAAATTCTTGAATCTCAGGCAGGGGGAGAAGTTGGAAGGGACAGTCCTTCACGATAACCTCAGCTGGTGCAGGAATTGAAACCTGAGGTAACCAATCCCAACCCATCATCCTGAATATCGTGAACACTTATGGCTAGATTTAAAATTAAGATCTGAAATTAGCATTCAGGGGAGAGAAATATTTTTGGACATCTTTTTCATTATAATTTTAATTAGGTAACTGATGCTTCATGAGTTATTTTTAGAAATGCTTAAAGACTATCCTCCTCACACAGCCTTCTAGTTCATATCAGCCAGTAAAAAAATTGATGTTTTAAACAAAATAATTTGCCAAATATTATGCACATGGTTCACGGTAAGCTTCAAAGCTGTGAAACGACTCTTCTCAACTCAATTTTGTTGCGCATAAACAGGTCAGGTGCCTTTGGCTGGGTCTGCATCTCATTTTTCCCTTCTCTGCGTGATTAGAAAGGCAACTCACTGGCTGCACTGATGGTTTGCTCATGAAATGGGATTTTATACAAAGTCTGAACATTCCATTTTCGGACAGCACATCAGATTCTGCTTTGTTTTATGGTTACAGTCAATAATACAATCAAGTAAGTATTTCTTCTTCAGAACTTCTTTATCTTATAGACAGACATACTTTACATCCAGAGAAACAAAACCAAGCTCTGAGCCAAATTAGTGGTTTGACTGATAGCACTGAAAATATAGACTGAAGTGTAGGAAGTATGTAGGAGTGGAGTTTGCTTCATGTTACTGGAATTGCTTTCCGAGCTTCAGGTGCGGAAGTCGGCGCATGGTAATTTCTAGTTAAGAGAAATGTCAAGTAGCCTGGTGGAAGGTTGAAAATGGACCAGATCTTGGTCTCTCCAGGATTCTGCTGCCTTTCAATCAGTTACTCAAACTAGATAAATATTCGGTGCTCCGTTACCCACATCAATGAAATGTTGTCAGAGATGTTTATTGGTTTTTCATCCTCGAATGACATCAGCAAAATCCATGCCCATGGGCAAGTGGGCAGAGGTCACAATGAGGTCTTCTAAAGGCCCAGTGATTGGGCAAGGACTGGCTGGAGTTCTAGTCTGTAACAATTCAATCAGTGGAGCATGCCCCTGGATATGTCAGGACCGGAATAAGCACTGTCTCCTCATGTACCTTGTATTAACCTATCATGCAGTAACTCACAGGAGGTCTCAGACTTTCATGTCTACTGTAGGTACCACACAAGATACTGGTGTCTCAGTCTTTTAGTAATTTGCATTGGTTGAAACAGTTGGTGCACCTTTTTTCTAGGTACAAAAATCACAATTTCCTTACATGAATCTTATTTATACAGTCATTGGGTGATCATCCATCTGAATATAGAACAGTGGAATGCAAGATCTACATTGATATACTGGCACAGAGCTACTGTGATTCAAATCTGTTGTTCTCTAGATGGTTGCATGTGTTTTTTTTTCAAATTTGATCAATCTTTTCTTAACCTCTGGACTAATTTGCCAAATTGGAAGATCAAGGCTGCCAAAGTCAGTATAATTACTCATCACAGCTCTCTCTCAAATGGTCACCCTATATGTGTCTCAGTGAGGAAGATTTATTCTCACCTCAAACTGAATTGTGAAGGAAGCCTGGAAGATAAGGGAGGAAAAAGCTGAAGGCTGTAGGGAAAGCTATTCACACATAAATCATTGAAGATTTGTCGCAGGCACACCAATATACCTTGTTATGATGCCAAATATTGTTATTATTGGTCAAGTCACATCACAGACTGAAACCTGGCTTGGTATGTTCATGTTTTGGTTTTAACAAAGTCGTCTCTTGCTAAAACATAAAATCACAAAACTGTAGTTTTGTTTCTATAACAATAAAAGGGGCTTATTAACAAAAAATGATAAAATAGAATAAAACAATCAATCTACCTATAAAGTAATCATAGAATCCCTACAGTGTGGAAACAGATCATTTGGCCCATTGAATTCACACTGACCCCCAAAGAGCATCCTAAGACACACGCCCCTTACCCTATCCCTGTAATCCTGCGTTTCCTATGGCTGATCCACCTAGCCTGCACATCCCCACGGGCAATTTAGCATGGCCAACCCACCTAACCTGCACATCTTTGGACTGTGGGAGGAAACTGGAGCACCTGGAGGAAACCATGCAAGCAGTTGCCCAATGGTGAAGTTGAACCCAGGTCCCTGGCGCTGTGATGCAACCGTCCTAATCACTGAGCTGCCCATAAATTCAGTTTTTTTTAACACACAGTGAAAGCATAATCCCATTAATGCCAAAGCCACTCTTTTACAAATAGACAAGAGTTGTTGTTTTTCTTGTCTAGTACCCAAAATACACACCAATACAGAATCCAAAAATACATTTTATGTAGTCCCCATGCCAGAGTCCCTGTCTCTAACACCATGGTAGATTTCAATCAGTTGTGATTTAAACATATAGTTTGGAACTGTAGGTGGCTTCTTCCTGAAGCTATTATATACCTGACTTTAAACACAGTTAGCTTTAAGTAACCTCTTTAGTGTTTTATCCCAATGCTTCTGGTCTCAGTCTAACATTAACTCTTTACTCGAAAGTAATCTAGTTTCACTCTACTCTTCCCTACTCAGGAGCAGCGGTCTATACAGCCATCTTCATTGAAGAGTTTCACATGATTGCTCAAAACTCAAAATAAACAATAAAAAAATCTCTTTCTAAGCATTGGGTGTTTCCTTTTAACATGAATGAAACCTTTTCTGAACTTCTAAACTGGAGTTTGTTTATCTTGGTTGTAAATCCTAACAATATACTCAAAAACAAACTTTCTAAAGCCTCAAAAAACTATTTTAAAAGAAATCACAATGACTGTAGAAAAAATTTAACTATTTAGCCACTGTCTTGTTTCCTCCATAAGGACAAGTCAGCAGATGTCCTTGAGTTCTTTCTTAATTTTTGATGGTGTTCCAAATTCATTTTACTGGGTTGTTTGAGAGAGAGTGAGCCTTCCATATCTTGTTGACAACCAATTATATCAGTGTGTGACTTGTAGTAAGATATGTATCAACTGGGAGATACAGGTTTGAGTTTTGCTGTCTTTTATAAACATATCAATTTTGGCTCAGACTGATTTTTGTTAATTGATAGTTTCATAGGCTTATCTCACCTTAGGTGATCACAGCAGTAATTTCAGGTCAACATTTGTCTTTTTCAAACCCATTTTTAGTCCATGATAGTCTCCAATATTAAAGTCAAATGATGGAGGTTGAATATTGTTAGTCTGTTTTCACTACAATCGTAATAACACACAGAGTAATCCCAACAGCTTTCATCTTCATATACCTAAAGACGATTACATTTGTCATGGAGGAGATGCAATGATGGTTCATAAGAGTGATACATGGGATAAGAGGTTGATTCTAACAAAGAGAGATTAAGTGGACCCCAGACCTGTACTCTCTGGAGATTGGAAGAATGAGAGCTGAACTTATTCAAACATACGATATTCTGAAAGAGCTTGATGGGCATCAAATGGCTATGTGCGATGGCTGGAAAGTCCAGCTCAGGACAGAGCAGGGTCATTTCGTACTCAAATGAAGATAAATGTTTTCATTCAGATGACTGTGAACCTTAAGAAATCTTTACTCCAGAGAGCTGTGGATGCTAATCATCATCAAGGTTGAGCTTATTGAATTTTGGAAGGGAATTGAGAGATAGGCTTTGGGCAGGAGAGTTGGAGTTGAAGCTGAAGCTGAAATACCATTGTTAAATGACAATGCAGGCTTAAGAGATAACAAGCATGGGGCTGGATGAACACAGCAGGTCAAGCAGCATCATAGGAGCAGGAAAACTTGACGGTTCGGGCCTAAACCCTTGCTTTCTGCCCTACGCTTCTTCCTACTTCTGTTCTGACAACCATTGTAATCAGGGTTGGTCTTCTAGGCTGGTTTGTACTAATTTAGTGCAGCAGAAAATAATAGGTACAGAATTCAGTCCATTTGTAACATGGTGTTCTTGTAAAAATGGTGCCTGCAGCTGTATACAAAAGAAAGCTATTGGGAAAAGACAAAGTCTAATATACATATAGTCAGGGCCTGCCCCTTGTTTACTCAGATAGAAATTACTATACATAGAAGTGCTAATCTCATATCAGAACTCTGCTTATAATTGGTCAACAATATGTAATGGTTAAACTGAGATCACCTACTTATTTTAGATCAATTTGACATAAAATAATTGAAGTTAGCAAGGTAAATATGAGATGAGTAAATATGATGTTCTCATTGTTTTTTCATCTGAGAAAGAAACTGCTGTCCATCCTTCATGAGTATCAAAACAATTTGTTTTTGTTTCTCCCTCCTCTACTGCAACTGGATTTCCATTTTACATGTAATCACTGTGTGAGGAAGAGCTTCTAACATCAGCTCCAAATTTCCTTTCATTAATTTGAACTGTGATCTCTCGTTCTACAGTCCTGGTTTGATTTAAAACAGTGTTCCAGATTTATCTTTTCCGAGCCGTTTGGTAACAGTCCATGCAGATCAACAGCAAATTGATCACGCACAAGTACAAAGCATCTCTTCATTCTCTCAATTTGACTTTAAGCCAATAAAACACAGCAAGTATTTCAGGGGACTGTCATTAGAGCAGGCACGCAAGCATCATATGCCAGTATTTCATACATTCTATACGTGAGCCTGGATTCTGTTCAGTGACACAAGTGACTTACCCCTGCCTTCACTACTGTCCAAGCACTTAGTGACTCGCCTCCGCCTTCTTTTTTGGACTAGTTCAGTTTAATTGGATTAAGGCGGGAGTGTGCTCACAGCATTGGGAAGTATTTATTCCTGAGAATTCATCCAAGTGAAGGTATGCAGCGGCTCAAAGGTCCTGTCTCCAAAAGACTTTTTGCTACAAACAGGAGGTTCAAGGGTCACCTCAGTCAGAAGAAACCCAAACTGAAACAGTCACCTTGCATCCATATTCCATTCAGATGGTGGTCAGGATAATGTGGGTTCACAGGACACACACCAGCAAATGATTACTGTGGTCAAAAGCATATGGTTTCAGGGTTGCTTTCTCTTTACATTGGTATTTCTTGCAAATTTTCTTGATGAATGCAAACTGAAAATCTTTTAAAAAATGTGTTTCAGCAATACTCAAATTCTGTACTAGCAAACAACAGTATTTAACATTTGCTAGGGTTCTTGATAAGACAAAAAAATGGCAGACAGAAGTTTGGGTGTAACAAATTACCAGAATTTATTAAGTGCCAAAGCAATACCTAACAATGTAGTATAACAAGGTGTGGAGCTGGATGAACGCAGCAGGCCAAGCAGCATCAGAGGAGCAGGAAGGCTGACGTTTCGGGCCTAGACCCTTCTTCTCCCTAACAATATGGTTATGTGTTACACAGGCCTATACTCTCCAGAAAAGCTTGGACACCGATCAATATTAGTTCTGCTCCAGTCAGACTTGTTTCCTTACCTTTTCTCTTCTGTTTTTTCCCCCTAAAAATAAACTTTATACTTAAAATTTGTAGAAGTAAAATGCAAAAAAAAAATTGACTTGAAAATTACAGAGAGTGCAATAAAATTCAAATTGTCTCCATATAGCATGTGTCTCAATACAATTACAATAGAATCAATTATTACAGTGTTTGTCCTATGTCAGGTACACAGCCAAACACATTTCATTTCAGATTGAAAAATACAGAAAGCGCAATAGGAGTAGTGTTTTCTCAAGACACCGTGTTTCACTCTGATGTGCTTCAGTAAAATTTAATCAGTTACGCTTGATACAAACATATTCTTGAAGTTCACGTTGTACATTCCTTGTCAGGCATTCAGCCTGAGGGGTTCTACAATTTTTTTCTGTGAAATTTGAAATCTGTACACCTGTGTACTGGACACTTTTGGAGAACCCTTTCTATCTTTCTACAGTTCTTTTATCCAGGATTTCTCCTGCAAATTTGGTAAACGCAATTGATTCGTATCATTCAATATGATTGATACTCCATTCAGAATTATATTAATAGGCTAGTGATGCACAAAGCTACATCCTGGACTACAAGTAGCAATGTCTAAGGCATACAGATGAACTGGAACCTCAATTATTATTTGGTAACATCGTTGGCAAGCGTTCCAATCAGATGAATGCACTCAGAATAACTGCTTAAAGTCTTCCAGCCTCTTACTGTTAAACCCTACGGTTAACAAACACATTCAGTCTGTTTTGATTTCCATTCAGCCTTACTCAACTGTTGTAACATCCCACATTTTGTTCCTATAAATGTCCAGTCTCATACACTGTGCTATCCCGAATACCTAACCTAATTATTGCAGATATTCACACAGCAGCAAGCTTATCTAAAAGCCCACACATTTCTAATGTACTACTATCTAAAATTCATAGTACAAGGAAACATATATAAAACCCATATTTCTTACAGCATGGTATCTCAAAAAGGGTGGAGAAAGGCAGCTGAGCCAGTGGATGATTATATGTTACTACTCCACAGTAAAATACCCTGTTAGTAAAGTCACCATATACTTTTTGACAGTAGGGCTGCCCCTGCATTACAGAGAGATAATTGGTTGTGGTTTAACCTGAGGGTCACCATACCTCAGGCAAAGGGAGAGGTTGTGAAAGAGAAAGGGATCATCAGCTGGTGCAAGAATTGAACCCATGCTGTTAGCATCACTCTACACAACAACTCAATTAGAGTCGTAGACTCACAGATATGTACAGCTTGGAAATGGGTCAGTCCAACTCATCCATGCCAACCAGATATCCTAAATTAATCTAATCCTGTTTGCCAGCATTTGGCACATATCCTCTAAACCCCTCTTATTTATGTGTCCATCAAGATGCCTTTTAAATGTCCTAATTGTATCAGCCTCCACCACTTCCTCTGGCATCTCATTCCATACGCTCACCACCCTCTGTGTGAAAAAGTTGCCCCTTAGATTCCTTTTCAATCTCTGCACTTTCACCTTTAAAATTATGCCATCTAACTTTGGAGTCCCTTACCCTGGGGAAACAACCTTGGCTAGTCACTCTATCCATGCCCCTCATGATTTTTTAAATCTCTGTGGCATCACCCCTCAAACTTCGTCACTCCAGGGAAAATAGCCCCAGCCTAGTCAGACTCTCCCTATAGCTCAAACCCTCCAATCCTGGCAACATCCTTGTAAATCTTTTCTAAACTCTTTCAAGTTTCACAACATGAGTGCAGTATTCCAGGGGTAGGGGCCAGGACCACATGTGTGTGTGTATGTGTGTGTGTCACCTTGTGTCATGAATTCACCCATATCTCACATTCCCTTCCCCAGAGTTCAGCTTAGCTACTAACTCCTAGTTGTTCTAGGTTTCCCTATTGTACTAGGCGCGAACAATAATTTGGGGTGATGTCAGGCTTAGATTTTCATTGAACCAGGCCTCCTCCATCAAATGCCTCCAAGACCTCCTCATTTACCCACATGATCCAGCCCTGAATGCTTCTAAGCTCCAGATTGACAGTGACGGGCTTTCCCACCCTGTTATCCTAACCCACTGGATCCCATAACCAGCTTAAACCATCACCACACCTCCCCCGCTCCTTCCTTCCACTTAGCTGCAGCTTCTCCTACAGTTACACTAGCTTCTGCTGCCTCCAACCAATTCTAGTTTCTATCAACCACGTGTTAGTTGGCATTCTATAATATGAGCTATGTTCTTAAAAGACGTAATATAGCAAGCATAAATGCATCAACTAAACAGCATGTGTGAAAGCAGTATTCAGACATGCAACTAGAACACAGTGAGAAGAAGAGACTGGAGAAAATGTGAGGAAATGAATTTGAAAATAAACTCTAAGATATAGACTCCAGCATGAAAAAAAATGCCTAACAATCATTCTGAGTGAGAAAAAGAGAGAGGACAAAAAGAATGGTAGAAAAACAGGAAGACACAGGGAATTACAAAATTTGAAAGAAGCGGAGAGACATTTCAGAAAAAATATATTTCTACATATTATTGCATTCAAACACTTTGAATAATGCAATGTGTATAAAGAAGTACTTTCGAATTGCAATGTTTGTTTTGCACATGTAGATAAACGTGAAAATCAATCTATAATAGGAGGATCCCCCATACAGCAGTGAGCCCATCTGTTTTAAATATATTGGATAAGCAATGTACAATTACTAGTGAGCTGGAAGAATTCATTGTTTTAATTTTCTTCAAATGGTGAAATGGGATCTTTCTGAACCCCATGGGCAAGTAGTTAAATGTTCAGTTCAACTTCTTGTTGCGAGAATGACACCTTTGACAATTCAGTGCTGTCTCCATCATGTCCAGGAGTGTCAGCCAATATTAGGCTCAATAAAATACTTATTTTCTTATGGGAGATCTGCTAATATTTTGTGAAAAGTGAGAGACGTTATACACTTATTGAGCTCTGCAAATGCAAACGGTTCAGATAAAGGCAAATATCCTCTTTGGACATGCAGTTCTTTATCACATTGGACAATTAAGTCCCTATGCTCTTTAGAGAATATTGCAGTCTGAGATTTTAACTGAGTGAAACGCACATTATTATTTCTGATTCCACAATCAACAGCAGAAGCCAAATTCTAGGAGCTAGTTCTGCTCAAGGGCAATCATTCTTCTTTGGAAAATGTTACTCTGGTCAATTTTAAGTTCCTCTTCTCCATCACGCTCCATCGCTTCCAACAATTTCTTCATCCTCACGTCTCGTACTTAATGGAGGAGCTCTTTCTATCAAAGTGTTACATTTGAGGACTTCTCCAAATCAAAACTATCTGCTTCTCCCGAGCTCTTATGTTTTGAAAGATGTCCTTGGTAGATGCAACTGGTGGTTAGGGAGTTCCTTAGTGCTTGCTGGAAGTGGCTGGTTTAGGTTACAAAGTATCTTCATCTCATAACATGGCTTTGCAGGTGTTTGCTCAAGAAGATCTCCCTCCCCAATCCCATCAGTGGACAGACTGGGACAGCCTAAGAGAACTGGAATAGTTATTCGGGGAATGTGGCATAAGTACATACAGAACCCTCAAAGGATACCGGACATCTTGCAACATGTCATACCTTTTCCTTTTCTGAAGAAGTAGATGAAAGACTTGGTATCCATAATGGTTGAGTTAGGTCTTCTACTTGATCATGAGTGTATTGTTGAGTGCCATGCTGCAGGTGAATGTTTTCTTTTACCATCTGTGCCAACCTTTGGGCAGCAAGATTACCTCTCAAAGCATAGCCTTATTCAAACCTTTACTGCTCGATAATAAATGGTATCCAAAACAGACAGGACCAGTTATCACATCATCTCATGATGCAGCATAAGGAGATACAGATCCCTAATGACACTGGACACCCAGTACTATGCTAAATCTTTTACTTTCAGTGAAGGGTCACTTGACCTGAAATGTTAACTCTGATTTCCCTCCATAGATGCTGCCAGACCTGCTGAGCTTTCCTTGCAATTTCTACATCTGTCTTTTTTTCTTTTACTTTACCAAGAAGCAGTTGAAAGACTTGGCATCTATAAAAGTTGAGTTGCTGCAGAGAGCAAAGTTGGACCATTGCATCATCACGACTTGAGCATGGGACAGATATAGCCTTTAGCTGAAGATCTCCTCTGAATATCTGTTACATAGTTATTTTTGTCTGTAGTATTGCTTTTGTGGAAAAGTTGCCAGCTCTGGTTGTGTATATTTCAGGGCGTTTCATCATGTGACTCACCTCTGACTGCTTTACCACACGGTCTGATCATCAGTCATATTACTGATTCTCACTTCACATGACCTTCCTGCGTCCATTGAAAAGCAAACGCTTCCTTACCAAATTGTGTGTTTATTGGGATTCGCTTAAACAGCACCTTCTAGCATCTTCCTTATTTTTAACAACCAATAAAAAAGTGTTCATTGAAAATAAATAAAACTCAGAATTATTTTTATTCCTATATGATTTTCTCTTGGACTGTGCCCAGCAATAGCTGAGGGATTCATCGTTAATACTCTGAAACAACACAACACTCCTAGATTGTTGGTAACCCCGGGTGTTTTCATAGAATCATTTAGCAGAGAAGATAGATATTCAACCCATCTATGTTAGTTCTTTGAAAAAGGCAATCCAATTAATCCTACTTGTCCCACTGTTCCCCAACAGCCCTGCAAATCTTTTCTTTCATGTGTAGTCCCATTCCTTCGAGAAATTTACCATTTAATCTGCTTGTACCGTTCTCTCAGGAAGTGTATTTCAAACCTAGATCTTCAACTTGATCATCAATATACAACACAGAAACAGACCCTTTCGTCCAACTTGTCCATGCCAACCAGATATCCTATATAGATCTAATCCCGTTTGCCAGCATTTGGCCGATATCCCTCCAGACCCTTCTTATTCAGATACCCATCCAGATGCCTTTTTAATTTTGTAATTGTACCAGCCTCCACCACTTCCTGTGGCAGCTCATTCCATATATGCACCACCCTCCACGTGAAAAAGTTGCCCCTTAGGTCCCTTTTATGTCTTTCCCCTCTCATCTTAAAACTATGACCTCTAGTTTTGAACACTCCAACCCCAGGGAAAATACCTTGTCTATTTACCCTATCCATGCTCCTCATGATTTTATACACCTTTATAAGGTAACCTCTTAGCCTCCAATGCTCCAGTGAAAATAGTCCCAGCCTATTCATCCTCTCCCTTTTGCTCAAACCCTCCAACCCTGGTAACATCCTCATAAATATTTTCTGAATGCTTTCAAGTTTCACAACATCCTTCCTATAACAGGATAATTGCATGCAATACTCCAAAAGTGGCCAAACCAATGTCTGTACAGCCGCAACCTGACCTCCCAACTCCTATACTCAATGCACTGACCAACAAATACTCTTCACTATCTGCCTGTGACTCCACTTTCAAAGAACAATGAACCTGTACTCCAAGGTCTCTTTGTTCAGTAACACCTCCCAGGACATTACCATTAATTGCATAAGTGCTGCCCTGAATTGCCTTTCAAAATGCAGCACCCCACATTTATCTAAATTAAACTCTATTTTTACTCATTGGCCCATTGGCCCATCTGATCAAGATCCCGTTGTATTCTGAGGTAACCTCCTTTGCTGTCCACTACACCTCCAATTTTGGTGTCATCTACAAACTTACTAACCATCCCCCTATGTTCACATCTAAATCATTTATGTAAATGACGAAAAGCAATGGACACAGCACTGATTCTTGTGGCACACCGCTGGTCACAGGCCTCCAGTCTGAAAAACAACCCTCCACCACCACCCTCTGTCTTCTACTTTTGAGCCTGTTCTGTACCCAAATGGCTAGTTCTCCCTCTCTTTAATGTGATCTGATCTTGCTAACAAGTCTACCATGAGGAACCTTGTTGAACGCCTTGCTGAAGTCTATATAGATCACATCCACTGCTCTGCCCTCATTAATCCTTTTCATTACTTCAAAAAACTCAATCAAATTAGCGAGACACGATTTCCAACGCACATTGCCGAGTGGTCAGGTGCAGATGGGTGTTTTTTTTTACCACTTGCTCTAACATTTGGGCCCTCAAAACAGCAAGATGGTCAATCATGCAGCATCCTAGATAATCTTTTGATATGTCTTGTGCAGGGCTGTGGCACTGAACCTGGCTACCACTCATAGAGTTGTACCAAGATACTGTCTACAGATCATCTTCAAGCAAGTCTCTCAACTTTATGTCTGCCCCTTAATGAAGAGCAGTATACAAAGCTAACTTTCCTGGAACATTCTGAACAGACCAATTTGCGTTTATAGAATTTTCAGAAATCCATTCTGAGAAAGTGATCAATTATACAAAAGCTGGCATTACTTTCCCCAGAGATAGTAGGAACTGCAGATGCTGGAGAATCTGAGATAATAAGGTGTAGAGCTGGATGAACACAGCAGGCCAAACAGCATCAGAGGAGCAGGAAAGCTGACGTTTCGGGCCTCTTGATTAGCATAGGAAGATGGATAAAGAAAGTGCAGGTCCTTATTCGTGAATTATTGCTGTTATAATAGGGTAGGCCACTTCAGAAGGCAATTAAGGATCAACTACTTTGGCAATAGGCCAAGTAACAAGGGTTAATTCCCTAACAGACATTAGTACATCACTTGGCTGTCTCAACATAATTAGGAAAAGGAAATCTATCTCTGCAACTGAACCTTGTTTTGATTCACTCATGGGATATGGGCATCACTGGCTGGACAGGTATTTATTGCCTATATGTAGTTGTCCTTGAGAAGGTGGATGGTGAGCTGTAGGTAAACTCACAATGCTTTTAGGGAAGGAATTCCAGGATTTTGACACAGCTACGAGTGAAGGAACATTGATATATTTCCAAGTCAGGTTGGTGAGTGGCTTGGAGGGCAACTTGAAGGTGGTTGTGTTCCCATGTATCTGTTGTCCTCCTAGATGGAATTGGTGCTAGGTTTGAATGATGCGATCAAGAAAACTTGGTGAATTACTGCAGTGCATCTTGCTTCATCCATTTCTGCCTTGATAAAATAACAGACAGAGGAGGAATCCTATCAGAAATGTCAGCAGATGGGCAACTGTCTGTGTGGAGTTTGCACATTCTCTCTGTGTCTGCGTGGGTTTCCTCCGGGCGCTCCGGTTTCCTCCCACAGTCCAAAGATGTGCAGGGTAGGTGGATTGACCATGCTAAATTATCCATAGTGTTCAGGGATGTGTAGATTAGGTGGGTTATGTGGGGATGGGTCTGGGTGGGATGCTCTGAGGGTCGGTGTGGACTTGTTGGGCTGAAGGGCCTGTTTCCACACTGTAGGGATTCTATGATTCTATCAGGGGTGGGGGGGAGGGGGCAGTTTGAATGTACACTAGGAATTGTGATAAATCTTTGCAGAGAAAACCTTCATTCTCAAAATTGCATTATGCCAAGCATATTAAATATAGACTACATGCAAGGGGTTGAGTTCAAAATCATTCTACCAATGGTACATAATCTCTAGACAATGGTGGGACTTCCAACAAGAATATTTAGACTTGTCCCATAAGAGTTCATTATAACTTTACTGTTATACAACAAAATATTTGCTTGGTCGATAATCAAATGCTATTCATATTTTTAGTATTGCTGTAAATTAATAGATAGCTATTACTTCATATATTAATAAGTGGCTGTGCAGGGCAATATAACCTAGTAATAAAAAAGAAACAGTAATAGTTTTAAAATACTTTTCTAGATAATACTCCCATTACTTCCTCCTTTTTTTTCTGCTTATAACACACTGTATAGCTATTTAACACCAAGTTCCCCTTTCGTCTTTGACGGGTTGCGTGCTGCAGTTGTTTGGTCTTACTGAACATTGAAGAGAAATCATTTTGCGGGTAAGTAGAAGTTATCTTTGAAAAGAATCCAAGCTGTAATCTGAGCATTTGTCTTTTGTCAATTAATGTATTTGATTGGAAGATATTGAGCATATTTTTTCACCTAATAGCTTCATCAGTTGCTCTCTAGCAGCATTTTGAAACTGGCACTTCCACTTCATGCTTCTGTTACCTTCTCCTCCAGATTCTGCCACACTTGTAGCTCTGATTTGCTAATGTAAATGGGGAATTACTGGCTTCACTTAGACTAGTTAAATTGGAAAATAAAACTGCCCATTACCCTTCTTTTAGCTCAGTTTCTTCATATCAAGTACATTTAAGAATTCTTTAATTTCAGCCAAAGGAATACCAAGATTGCAAAGTGGTGCCAATACTGAGTACGAAAGGAATATGGTTACTGCTCAGAACTAAAGGGGTGATCCACTAAAATCTAAGGAGAACTTTATTTGCATCCAGTCCAAAAGGGCATTCAAGCCAGAGAAAAGATAGCAACAGATCTCTGAATTTGGCTCTGTGTTAATTAATTACTTTTGCATCAGATTTGACACATTAATTGCATGAAATATGCATTATTATTTCAACTCACTAAATGCAGATGAAGCCATGAACTGCTGCTCCATCCCTACCTCCACTGAGATGAGGATATGGCCAAGTTCTGCAGTCCATCTCTGTCCATTCCTGCCATAGAGGGATTCAGTCTCTACCATTTTTGCTTCGTCTTTTATGTTTACTCAGTGAGGTATTTATAGCGCTCCTATGTTCCTGATTATTTGAAGCTTGCCTCCAGCTACCGTTAAAGTGCTGCCCTACTTTGTTTTTAAGGATGTTATTCGAGGAACTTTCTTTCAACAACGTAACTGAGATATGGAACATGTCATGTGGGAAGTCACAGCAGTCTGTCTTAGTGTCTCACTGCTCCTTCAGCCAATATACCAACATGTACTGTGGCTAATACAAGCACTTGATAGTTAACATGAATCATATGTAATCAGAAACAGTGATGTGCATACACTTATTCTGTACTTGCAATGCCTAGAAAATTGGAACTTTCTCAACTGTCCAAATTCACATGATTCAGCGAGATGTAGCAGTGTGGCCACATTCTGATCAATAGTCTCTCTCTCTCCCCGAGCTCTGATGTTGAACACTCACTGTCCATTAATAATGTTAATATGGGATGCAAAGTGTGTTTTCAAAGCTATTAAAATCTCCTCTAACTGGCTTTCCTCTTCCTTCTCAGTGCAAGCCACATATAAAACCAGAGCTACTTGACATATTGTTGTATTTTGTAAAAGATAGATTGTTAGTCGAATTAATGCTATTATTATCAGTATATGGGACAGCAAATAATAAGAGATTGGAATGTGGAACTTGCTACCACAAGGATAGTTGGGGTGAATAGCATGGATGCATTTAAGTGGAGCCCAGATAAGCATATGTGGAAGAAAGGAATAAAATAATTTGCTGGCAGAATTATGTGAAAAGCTATGTAAAAAGACCGCTTGGAGCATAAATGCCAGTAACAACAACAGCTTGTAATTATATAGTGTCTTTTAATATAGTAAAACTTTCAATGTTTTTAACAGAGTACTGGGCTAATGGTAACATTCTTGGTAGTGTGGACGAGCAGAGAGATCTCGGTGTCCATGTGCATAGATCCCTGAAAGTTGCCACCCAGGTTGATAGGGATGTTAAGAAGGCATACGGTGTGTTAGGTTTTATTGGTAGAGGGATTGAGTTTCAGAGCCGTGAGGTCATGTTGCAGCTGTACAAAACTCTGGTGCGGCCGCACTTGGAGTATTGTGTGCAGTTCTGGTCGCCGCATTATAGGAAGGATGTGGAAGCATTGGGAAGGGTACAGAGGAGATTTACCAGGATGTTGCCTGGTATGGAGGGAAGGTCTTATGAGGAAAGGCTGAGGGACTTGAGGCTGTTTTCGTTAGAGAGAAGAAGGTTAAGAGGTGACTTTATAGAGACATACAAGATGATCAGAGGATTGGACAGTGAGAGCCTTTTTCCTCAGATAGTGATGGCTAGCATGAGGGGGCATAGCTTTTAATTGAGGGGTGATAGATATAGGACAGATGTCAGAGGTAGATTCTTTACTCAGAGAGTAGTAAGGGCATGGAATGCCCTGCCTGCAGCAGTTGTAGACTCGCCAACTTTAAGGGCATTTAAGTGGTCATTGGATAAATGTATGGATGATAATGGAATAGTGTAGGTTAGATGGGCTTCAGATTGGTTTCACAGGTCGGTGCAACATCGAGGGCCGAAGGGCCTGTACTGCGCTGTAATGTTCTATGTTCTATGTTCTAATAGGATCATTATCAAAGAAGGTTTGACACAAAGTGACTTAAGAATGTGTTAGAAATTGGTCGAAGAGTTAGACTTGGTGATAGGTCTTAAAGAAAAAGTGGGAGAGGAAGGATTTAGGGAGGGAGTTCCTGAGTTTAGGGCCTAGGCTGCTAAACATACAATGAAGCCAGCAATGAGTCATATCTTCACAAAGCAATTATAAGATTATGTTGAAGACAACACACTCCTGTATTGCAATGAGATCTCGGTTGTATGTCATTTGTTTTATTCATTCAAGGGATACAGGCATCATTGGCTGGGCCTAGAATTTATTGTCCACCCTTAATTGCCCTGGAAAAGGTGGTGGTGAGTTGTGTTTTCGAACTGCTGCAGTTCTTGGCATGAAGGAACATTTGGAATGCTGTTTGGGAGGGAGTTCCAGAAATTTGACTCAGTGACAGTGAAGAAATGGTGATTTCCAAGTCAGGAAAGTGTGAGAGTGAGTTGAAGGGAAACCTGCATACAGTGTGTTCCCGTGTGACTGCAACCTCTGCCCTTTTAGGTGGTAGAGATTGGGAGTTTAGAAGCTGTTACCCAAGGAGGCTCAGCAATATATAAGAGATGCTTTTGCATCAATAATTCTTTTGCTGCATCCTTCAGATTCAATGAGAGGACCATTGAACAAATAGTAATGTTTGCTCGAAGCCAGATGCACAAGCATTCAGTCAAAACTGCTACAAAATCCATTTTGATGGACCTGGCACTGTATGAATGGTAAAAAATGATCTCCACGTACCAGGTCTTGTTTTCTCAACTCTCAAATAGTCCTAATATTAGTGACTGTGAGGAAGCTTGTTACAATTGTCCAAAATGGCATCAACTTGCTCATCAAGCTATGTAATTCATTGCTCACAACACCTTAATGTTGATGCAAGGCAATGTCAGAGAAATAAAGAGCAGGGTGGAAATCCTATACTCCAGATTCCACTACGTAATGGGACAGCCTGTCCTATGTACCCAACGATCTCTGGGTGGAGAATCATCCTGTCCAGTCACATGAAGACCTACAGGAAAAAGTCTCATGACCCTGAGTAGACGTCATCCTCCAAAATGAAGAACAGACGCCATTACCTTTAAATTCTGAGATGACTAAGAATCAAGAATCAGAGGAGTATTAGTACTTTAGAAGATGAAAAAGATTGGTGAGATGGATGGGGGTGGTGGAAGGGCTTTGAAAGCAAGAATAAGAAATATAAATCCAGGTGCTGTCCAGGGAGCCAATGTTGGTCACAAGCACATGTGTGAGTGTGAATGGTGTGAGTATTGACATGAACAGCACAGTTTTAGGTGGCTATCTGGGAAATGGGAGGCTGACTGGAGTAAGTCGGAATGTTCAGATCTAATAGCGTCAAAGGAATTTATGGCAGTTCCAATAGCTGGTGAGCTGAGTTGGGTTAGGGTTGGGCAATGTTACAGAGGTGGAAACCGGCAAAGTTAAATATGGTGCAAACATGTGGTCGGGAGCTCAACTGCAGGTCAAGGTTGCAAAACGGTCTGGTTCAGCCTCAAGCAGCTCCATGGAGAGAGACTGAAACAGTTGCTAAGGAACAGAGGTTGTGTTGGGGAATGAAAGACTTTGGTCTTCCCAATATTTAGATAGAAGCAATTCTTATTTTCATCTTACAAAAATCATTTGTGACATTTTCAATTGAACTTGACTCAGCAGCTTTTTAGGGAAGGGAAATTCTAGATTTTCACTTCGCATAGTAAAGTGCTTCTTAATATCACTCCAGAACAGCCTAGTTCTAATTTTAGATCCTCTCTGTGCTGGATTTCTTGCCAGAGGAAATAGTTTAACTCCATTTACTCTCAGTTAGATCACTCCCATATACTCAAGCAAAGACAAGCCCTAATCTATGCAACCCATCTTCACTGTTAATCCTCTCGTGCTCAGAATCACAAGGTCAATATATCCTTCATCAGGTTCAGTGCTGGAGTCAACTGCACTAATCCGAACAGAACTTAATTTTCACCTCTTTTTATTCGGACCAGTTTGGATAAAGGCAAATCATTCCATTAGATGTCTTTTTTAAAAATTGCTCCTGTCCATTAACTTCCAGTCATTTTCTTTGTGTAGCAGCTATGGATCTGTTGTTAGCATTCTCAAAGTCGCTGGATTCTAGGTTCAATTTTCATTCAGTATTGGAGTAAGAATCAAGGCTGACACTTAGCTGTAGGTCTAAGGGAGTGCTGCAGTGTTGAAGGTGCCATCTTTTGGATGAAACCTTAAACAAAGACCCCATCTGCTTGTTCTGGGGAACATAAAAGATCCCAAGACATTACTTTGCAGAAGAACTGCAGTTATCTGAGGTGCCCTGACCAATACTTATCCTTCAATCAACATAAAACAGATGACCCCATCATGACCCATGGTGCTGTGGGAGCTTGAGTTATGCATCAATGGCTGCTGCTACATGAATGATTACACATCGTGACGATTTTCTCTGAGGGTGGTGAATGTGGAATCCTTTACCATAGAGGGCTGACAAGGATGGGTGGCTAATCTTAATCAAAGCTGAGGTCAACCGATTTCTAATCAGTAAAGGAATCAGGGTTATGGGAAAAGACAGGAAAGAGGAGTTGAGGATTGTCCAATTAGCCTAGATCTCATTGAATGGCAGAGCAGACGTGACGGACCAAATGACCTACTTCTGTTCCTACATTTCATCATCTTATTTTCACAGCGATAAGTGCAAGCCTTATTTATTTCTGTATTTGGATCTACAAATGTATGTTTGCAGAGTTACTATTTTCCTTTGCCGGTTTAAAAATCTAGCCTCATTATGACCAAAGTGCACGTTTTCAATGTGCCCCACCTTTGTCATAATTTTGTCCTTCTAACTTATTATCAGTACACTTACACATGTAACCTTTTATTCCTCCATCTAATTCTGAGGCTGAGGCCTCTGGTATGGAGTCCAAGGGAACCCCACTAGTCACATCCTGGTAAACGGAATACAATCCATAGTAGGCAGCAAAATAATCAACTGGGCCATTTAGAAAATATGAAGAATATTTGTTTCAGAAAGCTGTTTTGTTTTCTCAGCTGCAGTATTTGAAAAATTTGGGAAACAGATTTAATAAACAAGGAGTCACAACTGATGGTAAAGCCTGATATATATATTTTTTACAACAAGTATGAATTACATTGGATTTATTTTGGCAAAACCTATATTTTTACAGTTTGCAGGGTTTCTGAAGGAACTTATAAATTATTTCCTGTGCTTTTAGAACAGCTTGATGTGCCTTATTTCGCAAAAAACACAGTCCCACACAATTTCCTGATCCGTTACGGTATGCTGCATGCAGCTGTATTGTTGCTAATGAACATGGACTGCCCTTTGCTCAGTCACTTTCCTCTTGAATGTGATAAAAGCAAATATCTGAGACAGGGAATTAACACAACTCCCATCACGGCTAACTCAGCATCTTATTCTGCTAACTGTGGAACTGATCCCTGTGAAGTCAGTAAGTCATGAGCATTATTCTGGAATTTGATTTTTGAAACAGTTCTGTGATATTTATCCATGTGGTCACACAGTAGAAATGAAACATCTTTCTTTGTTCAGAAACACTGCAGATTATCATAGATAATGGATATATTAGATCCCATTTCTGAAGGATTTATATTTTATTTGTAACCCCTCGTACTTTTGAAAAATAGGTTTATGCTGCCAATGTTTTTTGGTTCTGCGGTTTTTGTCAATATGCCACTTATAGTACAATAAATGGAATTGGAATAACATTGAGGACAATGAGAAAGTAATAATTGATGCATTACCTTCAATGTCTAGTGAAGTTGCCAGGTTAACGGAATATTAGATACACACTGGAACAATATCAGACAATACTAACGCAATTTTGTCAAGGCCTTAGAAAGTACATGACACCTAGATATTGCCTTCAGCTGTGGTCACAACCGCTGTACAAAGGTAAGCATTCAATGGAAGAAGAGGATGAGATGTGAGGAATCTCCAGTTTGAAGTTCCAGAGAGGAGCCTGTGAATGTTACAAATTCACAATGCTGAGCAAGTGGCTCATATGCTGAGAAAGCACCGGCTCATATGATGAGACTGTACTGATGAACTCAGATGCTGAAGGCAGTGGACTCCTGCCCACCAGCTTGAATTTGCAATATAATTTCATAAGAAGGAGGTATCTCCATTCAGGTGAATTAGAGTAAGTGGTGTGGTCCTCCTCCATTTCAATGTTGATCACAGGAAAAATATCAATAATCGTGCTGAAGGTTTGTAATATGTTATTATTTTCTTTTGGAAGCTTGGATTCTAAAGTAGATGTAAATGGATTTTTGAAGGTCAGAAAGGTATTTTGAAAAGTGAGCTAGGGACAGAAATCATGTGACTTAAGCTAAATGACTCAAGAAACTTCCTGGTGAGATTATTGCTGCTTATTGTTGACTTGAACTTTTATGACCCAGAGAAAGAGACCGAACCAGAGGCAGAGCCGGTTCAGTTGGAGAGAAGCAGGTTGCAAGTCAGAAGTTCCATTGTCGCAAAAGGATAGTTCTTTTGTTGTGGCACTCTCCAGGCCAGCAGAGGTGGAAAGAAATTATCAGTCCTTTTGATTTTTTTTTCGGTAGAATTAAGTCCAAAAAGTCAATGAGTTACCCGTAAACCTGTGTGACTTGGGGACAGATGAAGAGAATCACATCCAGTTTCGGGGCAGAAAGTTACCAGAAGGAACTGTTTGTAACTTTGTCGGTTAAGTAGAAAGTTTTAAAGCAAAGATAAAGATGATACTTCACTTGGGTTGTGTGCCAGTAAAGGATATTGATGGGGGTGCAGAAAAAGGGTTGAATTGTTCTTTTTGCCATTTTTAATAGGATCTTAACTAAATTGTTTTCTAGATGTAGCTTTCATTTTATTTTGTAATAAACCAATGTTCTTTTATTAAAAGCACAATGGCAGCCTCTTGTGAATATGTTTAGTGGCATAACACCACAGTAACCAAATTTCAAAAACTAAGGGCTATCAAGCTATGTCTGGAATCTGACTTGTCTAGAATTACCATCAGTTGATCATAATCAAAAGGAATCCATCATAAAGGCACTGTCAATTGTCTTAAGCACGCTTGTAACTTCCAGAAATCCTTATCATGAAATCATTCCTTTACAGATTTTCCTGCTTCAATAACTTTAGATTTTTGTGTTCATGCAGCTGCTCCAATTTTTTTTGTCCCTTGGCTACTGCCCTCACTATGTTCCTTTGATGCTACCCTCTTCCATTGGATATAAAGTCAATGTCCCTCAAGTCACTTGACTGCTATGCCTTCCTGCCATTTGTTACTCGTCCACCATTCCAGCGGACAAATTGTGTTAATGCCAGTCCTTCTGTTTTAAACAGTGATGATTGTATTGAAAAGAATGCCCTTAAACAATCACTTCAAAGTAAGTCAGATCAGTAAAGGACTTAAACTCAAATTAGTGAATAACTTATGCAAGTTACAAAGTGTTCAAGGAGGTGTTGTGTTGCAGTGAGTATTGCCCCTGCCTCTGGAGAGTGTGCAAGACATACTCCAGGATGTGAAAGAGTTCACAACACATCTGAAAGGGTTTCAGAATTAACTTGTAATTCCTTTCCATAATGACAATGACAGGTGGTAAGAGTGGGTACAATTCCTGGGCAGTCACTGATGGAAAGAAATTGAAGCATTCTACCATCACTATCCACAGCTCCAGGCTGCACCTTGTAATACAATAGTGTATGAATGTGGGGGTCGCTGCAGTCAGTTCAGTTTTGGCTGGTTTGGATCAGGTTGGTGCCAGCAACGTTGGATCCAATCCCATTCTGGCTGGGTTAGAATTGCGACCTGTCTTCATGCCATAACTAGGATGGAAATCACAGAGGTGAGGAGCAAAGTTGACTTTGGCAGAGAATTGAATAAAAGGAGAAAAAGTGTTTGGGATCATTTGACAGGTTTAGTAATGGAGAAAAATGTTCAAACTTCCCAGAGGAGTGACTCGGGATACCGGAGAGATCCAATATTACAAATTTAACATACAAACATATGAGTTAGTAGCTAAGTGCGCCATTCAGCCTCTCAAGCCTGCTGTATAATTCGATAAGATCATGCTGATCTATTTGTGTCTTGAATTCCACACTCCCATCTACTTTCGATAACTTAGATTCATGTTACATAAGAGAATCTATGTCTGCCTCAAAAATATTCAATGACCCTGCTTCCACCACCTCTGAATGGCCTTTTCCCTGGTTTTGGTTGTTCTTAACAACCACATAAGATACCAATTATGAATAAATTATTTGCATAGATATACTAGCAATCACTGGTATTTGGTCAACATTAATAAAATTAATAAACATTTCCATTTTTAAAAAAGTCTTCAGGAGTCCAAGTTTCTAGGACAAAAAAACTAGCCAGATTTCTGCAACCTACTGGAGTGGAAGTAAGTGCTTTTGTACAGTCCTGTGAAAATATAAAAGAAAGCAGTGATTGAATCTACAAACCTTTGGGTTTGTGACATTGTCAAAAATGTTTCTGGTTACTTTGCTGTAGATTTGTATTCTTGTACACTCCACATTGTTTACAGAAAATCAAAATTCCAGAAGAATTTCACAGGACAAGAATCCAAACCTAACAACAGACACCTTTTGAAGGGAATATGTTAATCACTCAGAGACTTTTTATCTTGAGTTTCAATTTGAGTTGTTTTTCTTCAGTACTCAATCACTTCTCTCTTTCACCATTACTGAATGTGTCAGCTGGACTCATGTATCTGCTCTGGACGTGCTCCTGGCCTAGTGTTTTGACTATTGCTGAACCTACAGAACCACAAATGTGGATCTTAAAGTAGGAGTGGAAAGTTTCAGAACAGATAGGCAGATTTGATATCTGTGTTTTCCTTTCTTCCTGCAACCTTTCTTTTTAAAAAATATTTTCAAATGATTTTTGCAGTTTGTACTATTGGAAGTTGAGTTGAGTTTAAATTGGAACAACATCGGCTTTCCTCATTTTCAGGGGTTTTATTGAGAAATATCAATGACATACATCAGCTGCTGTGGCAATGGATGTGGCAACTAGTACTACAAAGTCATGAAGCTGGAAATATACAGAGACAATGGCAGGGATGATGAGTAGTATATTGAAGGGTGACTGTTAGATAGTAATCCTGTAGTTCACATACTGGGTATTAATGTGGTGGAAATTGTCCTGTGATATTAGCATGAAAATTAGGTGTTCATAGAAACACACAAACATAGAAGATAGGAGCAGGAGGAGGCTATTCGGCCCTTCAAGCCTGCTTCGCTATTCATCATGATCATGACTCATCATCCAACTCAATAGCCTAATCCTGCTTTCTCCCCATAACTTTTGATCCCATTTGCCCCAACTGCTATATTTAGCCACCTCTTGAATACATTCAACATTTTAGCATCAACTACTTCAACTACTCCACAGGCTCACCACTCTTTGGGTGATGAAACATCTCCTTATCTCTGTCCCAAATCGTCTACCCCGAATCCTCATACTGTGACCACTGGTTCTGGACACACCCACCATTGGGACCATCCTCCCTGCATCTACCCTGTCCAGTCCCATTAGAATTTAATAAATCTCTATGAGCTCTCCTCATTCGCCTGAACTCCAGCGAAAACAATTCTAACCTAGTCAGTCTCTCCTCGTATGTCAAACCCACCATCCCTGGAATCAGACTGGTAAACCTTTGCTGCGCTGTCTTGAGAGCAAGAGCACCCTTCCTCAGAAAAGAAGACCAAACCTGAACTCAATACTCCAGGTGAGATCTCACCAGGCCCTGTACAACTGCAACAACACATCCCTTCTCCTGAACTCAAAACCTCTCGCAATGAAGGCCAACATACAATTTGCCTTCTTTACCGCCTGCTGCACCTGCATGCTTACCCTCAGTGACTGGTGCACAAGGATGACCAGGTCCCACTGCACATACCCCTCTCCCAATTTACAGCCATTCAGGTAGTAATCTACCTTCTTGTTTTTGCTTCCAAAGTGAATATCCTCACATTTATCCAAATTATACTGTGTCTGCTATTGACTTGACCACTCACCCATCCTGTCGAGGTCCTGCTGAAGGATCTCTGCGTCCTCATCACAGTTCACCCTCCCACCCAACTTGGTACCATCTGCAAACTTTGAGATGTTACGTTTTGTTTCCTCATCCAAATCATTAATGTATATTGTGAATAGCTGGGTCCCAGCATCTGTCTCTTTGGCACCCCACTAGTTACTGCCTGTCAATTTGAAAAGGAGCCATTAATTCCAACTCTTTGTTTTCTCTCTGCCATCCAGTTTCCTATCCATCTCAATACACTTCCCCTAATCCCATGTACTTTAATCTTGTGCATTAATCTCTAATTCGGGACTTTTCAAATGCTTTCTGAAAGTTCAAATATACTACATCCACTGGTTCCCCCTCGTCAACTCTATTAGTTACATCTTCATAGAATTCCAACAGATCTGTCAAGCATGATTTCCCCTTCATAAATCCGTGGTGATTCAGTCTGATCCTGCCACTGGTTTCTAAATGCTCTACTTTCAAGTCCTTGATAATGGATTTGAGAATTTTCCTGACTACCAATGTTAGACTCACCAGTCTATAATTCCCTGTTTTCTCTCTTCCTCCCTTTTTGAATATTGGAGTGACATTAGCCACCATCCAATCTGCAGGGACTGTTCCAGAGTCCATTGAATCCTGGAAGATGACCACCAATGCATCCAATATTTCTACAGCCACTTCCTTAAGTACTCTGGGATGTAGGTTATCAAGATGTAGATTTATCTGTCTTCAATCCCATCAAATTTCCCAGCACCATTTCTTTATTAATATTGATCTTCCTCCATTCTTCCCTCTCACTAAATCTTGTCTCCTCCAACAATTTTGTTATCTGATTTGTGTCCCCTTTTGTGAAGACAGAACCAAAGTATGTATTCAGATGCTCAGCTACTTCTTTGTCCCCTTTTATGCATTCCCCCATTTGTGTCTGTAGGGGACCTTTTTTAGTCTTCACCAATCACTTTCTCTTCGTGTACCTATAGAAATTCTTAGTGTCAGTCTTTATGTTCCCTGTAAGCTTACTTTTGTATTCTATTTTCCCCTTCTTAATCAATCCCTTAGTCCTTCTTTGCTGAATTCTAAACAGGTCCCAATCCTCAGATATACAATTTTTCTTGGCCAATCTGTATGCTTCTTCCTTGGATTGGATATTATCTCTAATTTTCTTTGTAACCAATCGATTGGCCCTCTTACCCATTTTGCTTTGTGCCAGACAGGAATAAAAAGTTGCTGCAGTTCCCCCACGCATTCCTTGAAAGTTTGCTATTGCCTATCCTCTGTCATCTGTTTAAGTGACTCTCCCCAATGTATCAAGGCCAACTCGTGCCTCATATCTTCATAGTTTCCTCTATTAGGATTCAGCACCCTAGTCTCAGACTCAACTACCTCACTCTCCATCTTGATAGAAAATTCTATCATGTTATGGTTATTCATCCCCAAGGGATCTCGCAAAGCTAGATAGGCAATGATTCCCTTCCCCTTACACACTACCCGGTCTTAGATGGCCTGCTCTCTAGTTGGTACCTCCACATATTGGTCAAGAAAACTATCCCGTGTACACTCCAGGAATTCCTCCTCTATGGCGTCTGGCTAATTTGATTTACCCAATCTAAGGACAGATTAAAATCACCCATAATCACCCATATACTCTTATAACATGCATCTCTAATTTCCTGTTTAACACCATTCCCAACGTCACCACTGGAGGTTGGGGGTCTGTATACGATGCTCTCTAATGTTTTTTGCCCCTTGGTATTTTTCAACTCTACCCATACAGAGTCCACATTGTCAGAGCTAATATCCTTTCCACTATTATGTTAATTTCCTCTTTATCCAGCAATACCACTCCACCAAGCTTTCCTTTTTGACTGTCCTTCCGAATTACTGAATACCCTGGGACATTCAGTTCCCACCCCTGGTCACCGTGCAGCTACGTCTCCATAATCCCAACTATATTGCATCCATTTACATCTATCTGCACAATTAGTTCACCCACTTTATTGCAAATGCTCCGCACATTAAGGCACAAAGCCTTTAAGCTTGTCTTTTTAACATTATCTGTCTTGCTCTTATTTTTCTCAATAGCCCTGTTTGAGTTTTGTCCTTGGTTTCTCTGCCTATCACTTTTCTTATTCCCATTTCTATCCAGTTGGTTTTGTCCCTTCTCCCACCTTCTCTGACTCCTTGCATAGGTTCCCATTCCCCTGGCATATTAGTTTAAACCCACCCCAACTTTTCTTGCAAACACTGCCCCTTGGACATCAGTCCCAGTCCTGCCCAGGTATAACCCGTCCAATTTCTACAGGTCCCACCTCCTCCAGAACTAGTCCCAATGCCTGACACCATCTTTTCAGTTCTATATAAAATCCTCTGACAAAAGCTTTAATTCGTTCATTTGAAAAAAATTAATGTTAAGATTGAGGACAGTTCTGGGGGGAAATGATGACAGAGAGGAAATCTGAATTACAGAGCCAAAAGCCCACAATTTAGAGGTATGGGTTTAGGTCCCCACGATGTCAGCTGGTAAAATTTAAAATTCAATGAATAAATCTGGGAGATTTAGTCTCAGTCATGGTTACATTTACATATAAACAAAACCAAATTTTGTTTCTTTTTCCCTCTATAGAGGTGAAGGTCTGTGCCCCTTATTTACATAAGTGCAACGTGCCAAAAAATTTCTGTTCAACTTTTTTAAAGATCTTTAATCATGTTCTCCTAACTAGACAGAAGGAACAGTTTTTTAAAAATGTGAAAAATTACAATGAAACTACAACTTTTTAAAAATAAAATTGTTCTCATGTTCTTTATCTTAAAAGTTCTGACTGGTGTTCAGTCTTAAGGCTTTTAGTTCTCCTGCACTTGTTGCAAGTTAAAATAAGTCTGGCAGAGGTGTTCTGAATTGGAAAAGGTTTCAACATAGTTTCAAATCTGTTTCCTGTGGTTAGTAATTTGAGGACATAAAATGATCACGGAGAAGACAATGTGTTTTTTTAATGGGGAGGGCTGTAAGGACATGGAGAGTCTTGTCGGAAACAATATTGGAAGTAGAAATAGAAAATGCTAGAGAAACTCAGCTGGTCTGGCAGCATCTGGAGAGAGAAATCAGAGTGAATATGTTGAGTCCAAAAGAGTCCGAAATGACTCTTTGATTCAAAATGCTAATTCTGTTTCTCTCTCCAACAGATGCTGTCTGACCTGTTTGTATTTCACCAGTACTTTTTCAGATTTCCAGCATCCACACTATTTTGCTTTTATTTAAATGCTGGCATAGAATTTATAATAGCTTTAAAGCAAAGTTAAGCAAAAATTCCAAAGGGGAAAAGTTAAGAACTGCTTAATCTCGAGTATTGTTTGCATCAGTGAGGGGGTTAATTCAGACTCAAAGGAAATGCCTATATTGTAAATGACTGTGTGACCTGAACAGGCAGGGGTTTGATTCATCAACAGATGTGTTCTGACTGCAATTTACAGTAAGCATCCCACTGTGACTATGACCCACAAAATTGTCTCAGAGAGGTACACTAAGCTCACTAATTAATTAGCCCGTGCTTTTCAGGAAGTCTCCAAAAGGCTGAAGTTGCTAAAAATACACATTGGCAAGTTTGCAGTTGTGCTTTAGAGAATGCCTTTGCATACAGAGAAACAGCCATCTGCTGATTTTGAAGAAGGGGTATTAGAATAGTATAATTTTGGTGCTATTCGAATCATTGAACAACCTTCTTTGAAAGCAAATACTGAGGATGCTGGAGATCTGAAATCAAAATCAGATACTTGTGCGATGAAAATTGTTTTGTGACTTTGGGAGCTGGAGTGTGTGAGATTCTTAAGGGGTATGTTTTAATCTGGAAGCTAGTTTTTTTTTAATTTAGCAATTATCTAAGCAATACACTTGAAGAGAAGTTAAGTTTCGTTGGAGCCTTTATTCTGTTGTGTATATGCTCTTAGAGAAGCTGTAGCTAGTAATTAATGGCCTGTATAATCCAGCATTAGACACTTAAGTCAGCTGTTTTAAGGAAGTGTAAATAGAGACATCCTTTAGTGCTGCCTTTGAATCATAGAATCCCTACAGCGTAGAAGAAGGCTATTCGGCCCATCAGGTCTACATCGACTCTCCTAAGAGCATCTGACCCAGACATAGCCCCCTTTGTCTGCATTAACTGTTGCTTTGGTTATACAGATTGTGAAATGGGAGTTTGGTCGGGGGGATGGAGGAAGTGCTCCTTTTGTTTCTATTGCTTTCAGCCTCCTGTATTTGGCTTTTACTTTGTTATAAGGGAAGAAACCGATGAGTATTGCTAAGCTTTTCTACTATTCTAAGTGTAATAAATGTTTCCTTTAAATTAAGGAATGGCAGGTCAGCTCAGCGAAGTGGAGTGTAAACCCTCCAGTGCATAGTCACAGGCACACCATGTGCCCCAGATGAGCACAAATACAAGAAGTGTCACTTGCTGAACAAGCTGGAGCTCTGGGATTTGGAACTTGAGTGGCTGCTGGTATCACTGTTGCACATCTGTGAGACAGAGACTGTGTGGATAGCACATTTAGGGAGGTGGTCACACGGCAGGTTAAAGTGTACAGGCAGCATGGGTAACCTCTAAGCAGTCTAAACCAATCGAACCATCAGCGCAGGAGTCCTCTGTGTCTAGTGATTGTTAATCGATATTCCATTTGCAACCAGAGTCAAACTGGTAGCACCAGCTCAGCTATACAGCAGGGGAGGAAGAAAGTTGGAAGTTCAAAAGTTCTAGATGAATCCATAGTCTTGGGATAAAACTATAGAGTCATACAGCATGGAAACAGATGCTTTGTTCCAACTTGTCCATGCCAACCGGGTGTCCTAAACTGAACCAGTCCCATTTGCCTGCATTTGGCCCATAGACCTCTAAACCTTTCCTATTTGTGTACCTGTCCAAGTGTCCTTGAAATCTTATAATTGTACCAGTCTCTACCACTGCCTCTGACAACTCATTTCGTACACACACCATCCACTGTGTGAGAAAGGTGCCCCTCAGGTCCCTTTCAATCTTTCCCCTCTTACCTTAAATCTATGCCCTCTAGCTTTGGACTTCCCTACCCTGAGAAAAAGACCTTTGCTATTCACCCTATCCATGCCACTCATATTTTTATGAACCCCTATAAAGTAACCCTCAACCTCCTACGCTCCAGTGAAAAAAAAGTCCCAGCCTATTCAGCCTCTCCTTGTAACTCAAACCTTCCAGTGCCCTTCCTAAAGCAGGGGGACCAGAATTGTACACAATATTCTAAAAGTGGCCTCACCAGTTCTTGTACAGCTGCAACATGACATCCTGTACTCAATGTTCTGACTAATGAAGGCAAGTGTGCCAAACACCACCTTCACCACCCTGTCTACCTGCTAATCCAGTTTCAAAGAAGTATCAGACAGGTATTCCTGTGGCCACCAACGTGACTCCAGATAGTGTGACTCCACCCTGATGGCAGGGCATTGTGTATTAAGGGGCACCTGCGAGATGTTCTTCTGAAGAAGGGTGATCAGCCAGAAGTCATGGACTGTATTGGTAATAATGATTTAAGTAGGATTGGGGAAGGTGTCCTGAAAGAAAATTTCAGCAAACAAGGAAGGCGGTTGAAAGGCAGGACAGTAAAACAGTCATCACAGTCCCACAGTGTACTAGTGAGAATAGAAATAGGAGAATTGGACGATTGACCACGTGCTGGGATGCTGGTCTAGGAGAGTGGGTGTCATATTTCTGGGGCATTTGGATGGTTTCTGGGCAACATGAGACATATACAAGCAGGATGACCTACACCTAAATAAGATTGGGATAAATATTCTTGAAAGAAGATTTGTTAGTTCTGCAGGGAGACTTTAGATGAGATTGGCAGTGAATTAAGAACCTGAGGGCAAATTCAGAGCAGGGATTGGCAGGTATAAACTTAACAAGTGACTCTGAAAGACAGAGGAAAATAAGTTAAAAATGTACGGTACAGAAAATTGGCGGTATAGAAAGGTATATATGTAAATACAAGAGTATAGGGAATAAAGTTGATCAAACAAGGGCACAGACACATGGCAGCATAATATCATTGCTATGGGATGGCATCTCAACATCTCTGGATATAGAGGTTTTGGGCAGGATGAGAAAGGGATAAGAAAGATGGGGCTGCGGCATTATTGGCCGAAGATTAATAACAGCTGAGGAGGGATGATAGACTTAATACAGCATCAAGTGAAACTGTATGGATTAAGGTTAGAAACAAAAATAGGAGCAGCCACACTGCTGGGTGTGTATTGAGAATCCAAATAAACCTGTTGGACAATAACATGGTGACATGTGACTTCTGACTTTGTCCACTCCAGTCCAACACTGGTACCTCCAACTCTTAACCTCCAAATAATGGGAGACAGCTTTGGTAGCAAATATGCAGTCAAATACTTGAGTGCAAAAACAATAATGCAATAATAGTTGGGGACTTCAACCATCCAAATATTAACTGGAATATGAGCAATGTGAGAGGCACCAAAGGTGGGAAAATTCTTGAATTTATTCAAAGATCTTTTTAGGCAGCATGTTAACAAGTCCAATAATAGAAGGTTCAATTCTAGATTTAGTCTTAGGAAATGGGGCTGGGCAGGTGAATGAAGTAGCATGGGTAACCATTTTGGAAATAGTAATCATAACACAGTTAGATTTAGAATCACTGTGGAAAGGAACAAGCATAGAACAGAAGTAAACATCTTAAATGTGGGGAAAGGTAAACATTAAAAAGCTGAGAGATGATCTGGTAAGGTTGACTGGTTATAGCTACTTGCAGGAAATTCAGTGGCAAATTGGTGGGAGACATTCCAAAGTGAGATTCTAAGACACAATGTAGACATGTCTCCACAAAGACAAAGGGTGGTATGCCAAATCTGGCATCTTCAGGTTACCCAGAAGCAAAAAAACTTATTATAATCTCAAAAAAGTAATACTTTAGAAAGCTTAGATGAGTACAGAAAGTACAGAAGTGAAGTTTAAAAAGGGAATTAGGAAAAGAAAAATACTCACCAGTAAAATTAAGGAAAATACAAAGATGTTTAATCAGTAGGAGCAAAAGGATGACTAAGGAAAGAGTTGTGCCTATCAAAGATATAAATAGTAGCTGGTGTATGAATGCAGAAGATATAGGTAGGGTTCAGGAATATTTTGTTTCTGTCTTCACAAAAAAGAGGGATTATGATAACATTTTAGCTACAGAGAAGTGTGAAGTTTTAGATAAAATAACCACAATGAGAAAGGGAGTATGGAGGAGCTTGACCTCCTTGGAGGTGGATAAATTACTAGGGCCAAATGAATTGTGTCCTACTTGATCAAGGAAGCCAGGGAAGAAGTATTTGATGCTGTGAGGATCAATTTCCAATGCAAACTGAATACAGGGAAGGTACCAGAAGATTAGAGGTCTGTGAATGTTATAGCATTAATCAAAAAGTGTACGAGGGGTAAGCCAAACAATTATAGGCCAATTGGTTTGCTTTTGTTTCTAGTAAGCTGCCAACACCAATGCGAAGAGATAGGATTAACTGTTACTTGGAAGGCATAGATTAATCAGGGAATATCAGCATGGTTTTATTCAGGGATACTCATGCCTTACTAACTTATTTGAATGTTTTAAGGAAGCAATGAGGATTGAAAGTAGTGCAGTGGGTGTTGTCTACATGAACATTAGTGACGCATTTGACAAGGTCCCATGTGACAGATTGGACAGAAGATTAAAGGTCATGCGATAGAGCGGAACGTGGTGAGTTGGATCCAAAATTGGCTGAGTGAACAGAAACAAAGGATATTGGTCAATGACCGTGTGGTTTTTTTTCTACATGGAAAACAGTTTCCATTAGTGATCCAGAGACACAATGTTGTGTTCCCCCCCGTTAGTGATATATATTAATGATTTAGACTTGAGGTAGATGACACAAAAATTGGCTGTTGACTAAAGGATGGTATCAATGGCTCAGATGAGTGGTCAGTAAAGTGGCAAATCAAATTCAATGCAGAGAAGTACAAGGTTATATATTTGTGGTGGGCGAAACAAAGTAAAGAATTCCACACTAAAATGGGTCGTGAGAAGAGTGGAAGAACTGAGATACCTTCGTAACCTTGCAAAATTATGGACCAGATACTGAAAAGTGGGATTACATTGGATAGCTAGTTTATTGAGTTTGGGCAGAAGAGATAGACTGAATGGCTTCTTTCTGTGCTGTAGTCTTTCGTTTCCTGACATTGTACTGTTCTTTCTTGTGATGGAAAATCTCAGCAGATCTAGGAGCAACTTTTCCAGAGTTCGGGGGAAAAACTTTTCTGGACTCAAAACACTGGTGGAATCTTATAGGGGTCTGAACAATATGGACTATGGCAAACTTGTGGCAAATCAGACAAGAAGTCAATTGAGGCCTATCTCGACATTGGGAACATCTTCGTGCATCTTCTATGCATTTGCCAAGAAATGAGGGAAGTTTCTTTCCAGGAATATAATTTAATAAATGTTTTATTAATGCCATAACACTCTTTAAAAATACTCAGTTTCCTATCTTACCAAACACTCCAAATGAGCTAGATGTTGAGACTTCTGAACATAGACATCAGCTTCCATGTTCGATGCCGGGCACCAACATCTCATGGCATGTCCCATAGGCACCAGCCACATGCACCCCATGTCCTTGGACATTAGTATCTGACATGTGCCAGCCTCTGGGAACCCACATGGCAGATCTCCAGCCCACTTACAGCCCACTTCTGCACTGGCATCTATCAATGTAATGCCGCAGGAAGGACATTTTGCAATCTGGGACATGTACGCAGCCCATGGACTGGGCCAGGCTGCATCTCTGGGTTCTCCACTTGTCATAGCACTCACTCAGTCTGAACCTACCTGGATGCTCACAGCATTGCCTTACCTTACTTTTTTTTTGTGATCAGCCAGAGATTCCAGGCTTGCCACTTAAGGGATGAAGAGCTGAATGTCAGGCAGCCCATCACCCATTCTGATTCTGCACTATCGTGGACTGCTTTCCTTCTGACATGAGAGACAGGCAGGAATTACATGAGATGAAAATGGATGGCACAGTCATTATTTTTGGTGCAGGTGAGGAGATTTCCTGAGCAAGTGAGGAGGCAGTGCAGAGGGCAGGCAAGGCTAGTGGTGTTAGGGTTGGGAGGGGTGGTGACACTGACTGGTGAAGGTGTTGCAGCAGTGGACAGAGTGGTAGCATATGGGCCTTGGTGGGAAGTGGGCACAGTGTCAGAGATAAAGTGAATGTGAGGTATCAGAGAATGACAGAGTAGAAACAGTCATTGACCTTCTTCCTACAGTGCTGGTCATTCCCCCAGATGACTGAGACTGCACTGACCTCGGTGGCAACATTGTCCAGGCTGGTCTGGTGTTGTGGCCTCCATTGCTGGTCCTGGCAGAATAGGACATTCCACCTCTGCATCATTCCAATCAGCAGGACTTCCAAGACCCTGCCTGCAAAGTAGGGCACCAATTTCTTCCTGTCTGCCTTGTCCAGGCCTCCAGACTGACAGTACTTGTCTGGGTGCAGAGAATGAGTGGATACCTGGTGACAGGTGAGTTGTTCTAGGAACAGTGCGTGGCAAGATAGAAATAGAGTTGGATGTGTAGAACACCATAAGGGCAGGGTAGGTAGTTAATGGACCATGTTTGATAAGATACAGGAGAAATCCTGCCAGGCTTCAAGGTGGGAAACCCTCTAAAAAACTCAACATGACTCACAGTTAGCCAAAACAAAAAAAAAGCTCAGTCCATAACTTTTGTTACTTTCTCCAAAGATGTGGTCAGATTTTCAGAGTTTTTCCAACAGTGTGTGTTTTTATTATATATTTTTCTGTCATATTGTGTCCACTCCATTTGGTTCTCTGTAGCACTGACTCTCTCCTTGCTTCTGATTAAATGCTGCAAGAGTTTAAAGCTACTCAACATCATTAAAAGTATGAAAGCAGAGTAATAACAAATTTTCAGTGATGACCTAATAGACAATTTAGAATTGTGTTATACTGAATCAAATTAGCTTATACCAATATTCAAGTCATTGGACTATAAATTGATATAAATATCTCAATTGAGAAGACAGAAAGCAGCTTTAGTAAAATACCATCTCTGTTTAAAATCTTAATCGTTTACAGGTAAAAATATCAGCTACAGTTAGTTTTTGTCCTTAGTAAAATTAACTAGGTAATTCAACCATTTCTGTAAGCGTATTTTGTCTGAGAATTATTAAAACTTGGCTAACTGAAAACAAAGTAATTTAAAGCGATTGAAGCCCAAGATTTCAAATTGTTTAATAACAGAAACACCTTGGAGGTTACCGTTGACCATAAACTGCGCTGGGTTAGCCGTATAAATACAAAGGCTACCAAAGCAGGTCAGAGGCTAGGAATTCTGCAGCAAGTAATTCACCGCCTCTCTTCTCAAAGTATGTCCATCACCTGCAAGTCACAAGTCACGCATGTGATGAAATACTGTCCTTGGAGCAAAAGAAGTTGAAAGGAGATTTAATGGAGCAGTTGAACAGTAGGAATAGTTTAGCTAAGGTAGGTAATGAAAACCTGGACCCATTTGCTGAGGGTGCAACGACTAGGCAGCACAGACTTAAGGTTATTGACAAAAAGATACTACATATGGGGCTGGGGAAGACGTAGGCCAACATGCTTAACGTGTTGCTCGAATTACTATCAAGGTGAATGGAAACAATATAGGCTACACAGAATGTATTGATGTTAATCAGTACCAAAAGTTATTGTTCCTTGTAAGACTATACAAGTTCTTCAATTACGTCAAGCTCTTCAATTATGTCAAGTTCTTCAATTGCTTTAGGAGCTTAGTTTCTTTAAGATTTAGATCTGCTAATCAACCAAGGACCAGGATGAAACCATTTAACCATGCAGTCTATCAGAAGCTGGAAACTAGTAACATTCATGGTTATCTGAAACTGGAAGTTGTAGACTGAGCCATTAAATAAACCTGTATGAGATTTTCAAGTAAATTGAAACCATGATACTTAATCTGTCTAATTGAAAATTGAAGGAATATGACAGTTGCTTCCTGGTGTCGTCTTGATGCCTTTGTCTCATTGGTTTCTTCTCCAAGTACTTCCTTTGTGCTTGGGAGTTTTGTTGCTATGTAGGGGTTTTGTTGCATTACCTGATCCGTTGCTTTCCTCATCCTTGCTTTTCACTATCCCAGCAGTTTCTTGTGTCTAATGTGAGCAAGAGCTTCACAAAACCACGGTAATGTAATAATCCCATTACAGAATTAATTGCTGCTTGACCTAGTAACACAACTAATTATCCCAGGACTCAGCAACACAATCAATTGCCTGCTTAATTCATAACACAATTCATCAATGTACGGCCAGCCCAGTAATTTAACAATATCCACCTGTCTGTATATCAAAGCCCCATCAACAATTCACGGAGGTCGACTGGTTTATGATCAGTACTGAAGAGTCCATAAGTTCACTGAATTCAATGGCGTCCTGCAGGATATATGAAGAAGAATCAGTGAATGGTAATAATCCGAGCCTCACAGCCTGTGAGAAGCAGACACAATCAATGATTTCAAAAGTAAATTGAATGTGTTTTGGAAGGAAAGAAATTGTAGGACTGCAGGGATAGAATAGATTAATAGGACTGTGGATTGCTCTACAGAGAACTAGCAAGGCTCCTCCTGTGCTATTGTGATTCTATGACAAATGTGACAAATAAAATAGAAACTCTGACCCATTTTTGCATTAACTTAACACTTAACTTCTTCAAAACCTCCATTCTGGTCTCCCAAACTTTCAACTTCTACAAAACACCGTTCCTCCATCACCCCTCTCGTTGCTACCACTTCATTCTCCCCAGATCACTAAATTCAACGTTCCTTCTTTAAAAATGCCTCTGGGACTACATTCCAATTGATATCCTACATTATTTTTCATCTCTAGATGCAGTCTCTTCCTTGTCTTGTTTCTGCTCACTCAGTAACTAGGATATTAGACCTGGGGCCTTCCACAGAAATCTATTGCTAACGCTGTCTGCCACTACTTGTGATCCCATCTTCGAAAGCTTTCTAAAACTCTATGCCATGAACTCAGTTTGCCCTTCTAAGTTTTTTTTACACTCTTTCAACTCATTTGCTGCTGTTTGTGACATATTTTAGGATGATGTCTATATAGAAAAATAGCTGTAATCAATGCTCCTTTCTTGCAACAAATGTTAAAACTCATTCATAGCTTTTCCTTGTACAAAATATCTATTAATAACCACTCTTACCTATGCCATGATAAGTGAAAGTATTAAATTTTCATTGAAATTGTTGAAGGGATCTTCACATGAACATTGTTAATGCTTCTGTCAGGGACAATTCTGACACATTTGTCAAACATGATTTCCCCTTCATAAATCTATGTTGGTCCTACCAAAGTTTACCATCCTTTTCTAAGTGTCCAGTTATCACAAGCTTTATAACAGGTTCTAAAATTTTCTCTGCTACTTCTGCAAAACTCCACTCCACCATCACTCTCTCACTGCTACCATTTCTTTTCACCCAGATCACTAAGTTCAAAGTTCTTCCTTTGAAAACTTTTGAAGTCAAAATTAAAAGCCTATCCTCCTCCCTTATTCAATTGAGGGGTTACATTTGCTATTTTCCAGTCCATAGGAACTTTTCCAGAATCTCTTGAATTTTGAAATATATTCACCAATGCACCCTTTATCTCTTATAGCCACCTCCTTCAAAGCTTTGGGATATAGCCCATCTGTCCAGGGAGTTTTCATTAACCTTTAATTCAATTAACTGTTCAAGTACCAGCACTTAACTAATACAGATTTCCTTCAATTCTTCAGTTTCACAAATATTTCTGTATTTTCATCCATGATGACAGATGCAAAGCTTCTCTGCCATTTCCCTGTTCTACTTGATATATTTTCCAGTCTACACCTGTAATGGGGCCACAATTGTCTTGAAGAAGCTTTTACAATCAGCCTCAAGTTCCTTGCTAGTCTGAATTCATACTCTCTTTTCCCTTTCTTAATTAGTGTCTTGGTCCTCTCTTGCTGGTTTCGTAATTACTCTCCATCCTCAGGGTTATCACTTTTCTAACATCCTTATAAGCCACTTGATTTGATCTAATGGAGCATTTAGCTCTTCATTAACAATGGTTAATTTACCTTCCTCTTTGAAATTTGAGCCTTAGAGGAATGTAGATCTGTTGTAGACGATGTAGTATTTGTTTAAATGCTAGCCATTGCCTGTCTACTATCAACAATTTAAATATATTTTCCCATTTCACGACAGCCAACGTGTTATTCATCCCTTCATGATTTCCTTTCTTGAGATCTAAAGCCCTAATTTCAGAATGAACTATATTGCATTCAGACCTAACGTGAAATTCTATCACATTATGGTCACTATTTCCCAAATACACCTTTATAGCAAGGTTTTTAATTAGCCCTTTCTCATAAGACTAAATCGCAAATAACTCAATCCCTAGATGGCTCCTCAATATATTGCTACTTGAACCCATCCCATACAGACTCCAGGAATTCATTCTCCATAGAATTAATGCTGATTTGGTTAACCCTGTCCATGAGTAAATTGAAGTTGGCCATTAGTACTGTGTCACTCATGTTACAAGCATCTCTAATTTCTGATTTTGTACTGCTGCAGTTTGGACCTAGACACATTCCCTTCCATCTAACGCATATTAAATGTTGAATTTGCAGACCTTGAAAAGCTCCTCAATTCCTAATTTTCTTTTGGATGTTCCAACCTGCATATCCACCTTTACGTATCTCCATGTCCTTCTATCCCCATTGGACCATAAGACCATAAGACAGAGGAGCAGAATTAGGCCATTTGACCCATCAAGTCTGCTCCATAATTAAATCATGGCTGATTGATTTCTCAACCCCATTCTCCAGCCTTCTTCCTGTAATCCTTGATCCCCTTACCAATCAAGAACCTCTCTATCTCTGTCTTAAACACACTCAATGACTTGATGTCTACAGCCATCTGCAGCAATGAGTTCCAAAGATTAACTACCCTCTGACTGAAGAAATTCCTCCTCATCTCAGTTCTAAAGGGTTGTCCCTTCACTCAGAGGCTGTGCCCTCTTATCCAAGTCTCTCCTACAGGTGTAAACACCTACTCCATGTCCATTCTATCCAGGTCTCTCAGTAACTTGTAAGTTTCGAGTACATCCCTCCTCATTCCTCTAAACACCAAGTACAGATCCAGTGTCCTCAACCATTCCTCATTTGACAAGCCTTTCCTTCCTGGATCATTCTTGTAAACCTCCTCTGGACCCCCTCCAATGCCAGCACATCCTTCTTTAGAAATGGGACCCATACACTGCTCACAATACACCAAATGCGGTCTGACCAGAGTTTTATACAGCTTCAGCAGTGCATCTCTGCTCTTGTGTTCTAGCTCTCTTGAAATGAATGCTAACATTGCATTTGGCTTTCTAACTACTAACTCAACTTGCATGTTAACCTTAAGAGAATCCTGACCTAAAACTCCCAAGTCCCTTTGTGTTTCAGATTTCAGAAGCCTTTCCCCACTTAGGAAATAATGTTTGCCTCTATTCTTCCTAACAATGTGTACAATCTCATACCTTCCCACATTGTATTCCATCTGCCACTTCTTTGTCAACTCTCTTAGCCTGTCCAAGTTCTTCTACAGCCTCATTGTTTCCTCAACACTACCTGTCTGTGCACCTTTCTTTGTGTCATCTGAAAAATTAGGAACAATGCCCTCAGTTCCTTTGTCAAGATCATCCATGTATTAACATGACTAATTGTGGCCACAACACCAACAGCCCTGAGGAATTCCACTAGTCACTGGCTGTCATCTTGAAAAACTCTCCTTTATCCCTATCTCTGTTTTCTGCCAGTCAGCCAACTTTCTTTCAATGCCAGTACTTTGCCTCTAACACCATGGCCTCTTATCTTATTTAGCAGTCTCCTTGTCAAAGGCTTGGAAATCCAAATAGATCACATCCATTGGCTCTGCTTTATCTACCCTGCTCATTACCACCTCCAAAAATTCCAACAAATTCACCAAATCCATGCTGACTCAGCCTTATTTACCATGCACTTCCAAGTACTCTGCAATCTCATCTTTAATAGTGGACTCAAAAACCTTACAAAACCAAGGTAAGGCTAACAAGTCGATAATCTCCTCTCTACTACCTCCCTCTCTTCTTAAATAAGGGTTTTACATTAGCCATTTTCTAATCTTTTGAGACCCTCCCAGACTCCAGTGATTCCTGAAAAATTACCTCCAATGCTTCCACAATCTCCCTAGCTATCTCCTTCAGAGTTCTAGGATGTAGTCCATCTGATCCAGGTTATTTATCCACCTTCAGCTTCCCCAGCACCTTCTCCCTGGTGATAGCCGCTACACTCACCTCTGCCCCATGACTCGCTTGAAGTTCTGGTATGCTGCTGATATCATTCATTGTGAAAATTGATGCAACGTACCTATTCAGTTCTTCTGCCTTTTCTTTGTTCCCCATTAAGACTTCTCCAGCCTCATTTTCCAGTGGTCTGATGTCCAGTCTTGCCTCTCTCTTACCTTTGTCATATCTAAAAGAATTCTTGCAATCTTCTTTTATATTACTAGCTAGCTTATTCACATATTTAATCTTCTACCTCCTTATTTCTTTTATAATTATTCTCTACTGATTTTTTAAAACTTCCCAGTCCTCTGGCTTCCCACTAATCTTCACCACATTGTACGTTTTTTCTGTTGTTTTTCTGGTGTCCCTGTCTTCCCTCATCAGCTATTGTTGCCTCATCCTCTCCTTAGTACGTTTCTCTTCCTTGGGATGAATTTCTTCCGTGCCTCCCAAATTATCCCCAGAAACTCCTGCCATTGCTGCTCCACCATATTCCCTGCTAGGCTGCCCTTTCAATCAGTCTTCAGCTTTGGCAGTGGAGCCTTTGATTGTCTTGGATCACACCGTGAAACCCCCACACTGTGAATCAATCGATTTCTCTTTCTAAAAAAAATCCTCAATCTATTTATTTGACTAAGTTTTAAAGTTTCCCCACCTAATCTTTCTCAATAAATGATTTCAACAGTGATGATTCTACATTTATCTGTGACGCATCCTGTTTTTATATTGTGGGTTCTCCAGTTATTATTGTTCAAAAGTGAGTACCTTTGTCAAAGAAGACATTGGTAATCAGTTTTGAAATGTAGTCACGGTTGCCTTGGTAGGAAAAGCAGCAGCCAATTTGCACATATCAAGGTCACACAATCAACAATGAGATAGTGACCAGTTCTGGTGATGTTCGTTGAGGGATTGCGGAGATAATTTCCCCATTCTTGAGTCTCCGTTTCATGTCTAATGTCAAAAAAAATCTCTGACTGTGCAGCATTCCCTCAGCATTGCTCCAAAGTATCTATCTTGTTTCTCTGCATAACACATAATCCCGCATAACATCTCTTGAACACAGATCCTTCTGACACAGGCAAGTATACAGCTGACAGCTCATTTAGTTGTCTTTACCAGAATTCCATCGCATGCTACTCATGTTGCTTTTATCAGCATTATGGAGGAGAGAAATGTGTGGCTCTTTCCAATTGATGTTATTTTAAATAGATTGTTATCAGTGCAAAAAATAATGCCACTGGGAAGTTTAGACCAATTAAAGGCATTCCCAGTTATAACCACAAGGTGGCATTTTAAACTTCCTAAAAATATTCAGTTAAAATACAAAAGCTAAAGTGGGAAACATGTTAAGGCTTTTGCAGTGGAAATAAAGCTGCAGGGCTACTTCATAAAGAAAATAGAAATTGGTCAGTCACACAGTCCAAAGACATCAATATCAAAAACCTTACTTTCTCAACAGGAAAATATATCAATTTATCAATTTATGGATCTGGGCATCAATGGTTAAACTAGAATTTATTGCTTATCCCTAATTGCCCTGGTGAGGTAGAAGTGAGCTGGCTTCTTGAATCGCTGTAGCCTTGGGAAGGCAAGTACATGCTCAAGCCAAGATGGCGTGTGGCTTGGAGGGGAACGTGTAGGTGGTGTTCCCATGCATAGCTGCCTTTATTCTTCCAGGTGCTTAAGGTTGCAGGTTTGGAAGATGCTGTTGAAGGAGGTTTTGAAAATTACTGCCGTGTATTTTGTAGCTGGTACATGCTGCTGCCTGTGTGTTTGATGGTAAAGAGTGAATTTCAAACATGGTGGATGGGCTGCCAATCAAGTGGGCTGCTTTGTCCTCTTTGTTTCTTGAGCATTGTTAGAGTTACATTAATCTAGGCATATGGAGAGTATTCCCTCAGACCCATGACTTGCGCCTTGTAAATTATGGATGGCTTTGGGGAATCAGGAGTTCAGTTGCTTATCCTAGAATTCTCAGCCTCTGATCTGCTACAGTCTTTATATGGCTGGTCCAATTCTAGATAATGGTAGCCTGCAGGATGTTGATAGAAAGAGATTTAGCAATGATACTGACATAGAACGTAAAGAGGAGATAGTAAGATTCTCTATTGTTGGGGATGGTCATTGCCCTGCGCTTCTATAGTGCAAATATTAATTGTTGCTTGTTAGCCCAAGCCTGGATATTGTCCATGTCTTGCTTCAGTATCTAAGGAGTCACAAGTGGATATGAACATTGTGCACTCATCAGTGAACATCATCACTTTTCACCTCATGAAGGAGGGAAGGACATTGATAAAGCGGTTGAAGAGTTAAAGCCTTGGACACCACCATGAGGAACTCCCATAGTGACGTCCTTGGCCTGAAGTGATTAACTTCCAAAGAAACACAACCACCTCCCTTTGTGCTATGTATGACCCCAACCAAAAGAAAATTATCCCCCAACTCACATTAACTCCAGTTTTGCTGAGGATCCTTGATGTCACAGTTGGTTAAATGCTACCTTGATGTCAAGGGCAGTTATTCTCACCTCACCTATGTGATTCTGCTTGTTTGTCCAAGTTAAGACCAATGAAGTCAGAGCTGAGGTTATTCCTTTGCAAGTACTGTTTGAAACTGTATTCAATGACCCTCTATCACTTTGCTGATGACCGAGAGCTGGCTGACTGTTTAGAGGCTCTTCAGAATAAAATCTTCCAACAAGACCTCAGAAGACAGTGTTAGAGATTTATAGCAGATCAATGTGATCAGTTTTAGGATAAATTGTTTTTCTATGTATTACTGTTGACCATGTTTGAGTTATAAACACAAGCATTGTTTTAGATTCCATTAAGTTATGTTGACCTCATGGATATTGAAACCTGCTCCTTAAACAGTGCAATAGCAGAAATAACTTAAAATATGCATCGGTGGTCAGGTTGGTGAAGGACCCCTAACAAAACTGAATTAATAGGAATCAGGGAGAAATCTCTGCACTGGCTAGAGTCATACATAGCACAGAGGAAAATAGGTGTGGTTGTTTGAAGTCATTCATCCTAGTCTTGGGTTATCACTATGAGAATTCCTTGGGGGAGTGTTGCAGACCAAACCGTATTTATGTTCCATTAATGACCTTCCTATCATCATAACTACCATTTATGACTCCTCAACTATAAAGAACAGTAGGCGCATTTGCAACAACGTCTGGATAACTTCCAGGTTTTCGGCTGATAAATAGCAAGTAACATTGCTGACACATAAACAGCACTACTGGTGTACCCACACCCTAGGTATTGTAGCAATTCAGGAAGCGGCTCACCACTACCTTCTCAAGTGCAATTAAAGATGATTAATAATTACTGGCTCAGCCAGCAATGCTTGTGGCCTTTGAACAGATACAATATCAGAATAAAGCTCCTTAACTGTGCAGGTTGGATATTCTAAAGCATATTTCCTTAAAATTTACAAGTAATTTGAGAAATTGCAATGGTGATGTAACAATGATGCTGCTATGTTTAATGCTGAGTACATCTCAATGTAAACATGCACGTACACCCCACAACACAACCAAATAAATGAAAATCCTGAGATCTCTTCTACAAGGCCATTTGACTTGTACCAGTTTACAGGGAATGACAATCCAACCAAAGCGTAAGGTTGCCATAGTCCCAGAGGACCATAGGGCTGTTCTCTCATCAGAGGAAGATAACTGGTGGTCGTTTAGCCTGAAAGTCATGACACCTCAGGTGAGGGGAGAGGATGAGAAGGAGACTATGAATCATGAAATCACAAAAAGTTGGTTTGCAGGTGCAGCAGGCAATTAAGAAGGCAAATGGAATATTGTCTTTCATTGCTGGAGGGATGGAGTTGAAAAATAGGGAGGTTATGCAATTGTATAGGCTGCTAGTGAGGCCACACCCGGAGTACTGTGTACAGTTTTGGCCTCCTTACTTAAAGGATGTACTGGCCCCGGAGGGGGTGCAGAGGAGGTCCATGAGGTTGATTCCGGAGTTGAGAGGGTTGGCTTACAAGGAAAGATTGAGTAGACTGGGACTATACTTGTTGGAATTTGGAATTTAGAAAAATGAGAGAGGATCTTACAGAAACACGTAAAATTATGAAGGCAGTAGATAAGGTAGAAGCAGGGAAGTTGTTTGCACTGGCGGGTGAAACTAGAACTGGTGGACACAGCCTCAAAATAAGGAGGAGCACATTGAGGACTGAGTGGAGAAGGAACTTCTTCTCCCAAAGGGTTGTGAATCTGTGGAATTCTCTGCCCAGTGAAGCAGTTCAGGCTATCTCATTGAACATTTTTAAGGCAAAGGTCGATTATTGACAGTAAAGGAATTAAGGGTTATGGTGAAAGGGTGGGTAAGTGGAGCTGAGTCCATGAAAAGGTTAGCCATGATCTTGTTGGATGGCAGAGCAGGCTCTACAGGCCATTTAGCCTACTCCTGCTTCTATTTCTTATGTTCTTGTGACTTCATCATGATAACCTCAGCTGGTGTGGGAATTGAACCTCTGCTTTTGGTATCACTCTGCATGGCAAATTAGCCATCCAGCCAACTGAGCTAACCGACCCCTAGAAGAGGGTTCTGTGATAAAACTTCTGTCACAGTAAACAAAGAAGCCATTGACTCTCCCCATCTTTGTCCTAACTGGGTGATCTTTTGTTCCGAGATTATAACCTCTGATCCTCGACTCGCCTACAAGGGGAAACAACCTTTCTGCACCTACCCCGTCAATCCCCTAAGAATCTTTTCTATTTCAATAAAGTCTCCTCTCATTTTTCTAAACACCAATGAGTACAGGAGAAATCTGCTCAACTTCTCCTCCTAACAAAACCCTTCATATCAGGGAGCAACCTAATGAGCTTTCTCTAGAATGCCTCCAATACCAGTACATCTTTCCTTATTTAAGAGGACTAAACTGTCCACCCTGTTCCAGCTGTGGTCTAACTAATGTCTTAGCAAGGTGCCTCTATTTTTACACTCCATCCCCTTTGAATTAAAGGACAATTTTCCATTTGCTTTCCCTATTACCCACCAAACTTGTATGCTAGCTTTTTGTGATTCATGCATGAAGATTCCCTAATCCCTCTGTGGCAAGGATTATTCAATGCCTTGAAAATGCTTATAACCATGAGTGAATTCAAAACCTGAAGGCTGGAATTCACATGAATAAACTGAAGCTGGAGACAATGGCTAACAAAGGAGATGTGTTTGTGAGAGTGGGTATTTGTAGATATCTGATCAAACGTGAGAGGAGAAGGCCAAAAGGTGAACAAGCTAAAACAGACAAATGGAAATCCCATCAGGGCAGAACTTTTACAAGGTGGGCATTCTTGGAAAAGTTGTGGTAGGTAAATTAGACCATAATACAGGAATAAAATATTGGAGATGCTGGAAATCTGAACTAAAAACAAAGTGCTGAAAATATTCAGCAGGTCTGGTACCAACTATTCAGAAAAAAAGGTAACATTTTAGAATGAAAACCTCCAGTGATGTTCCACAGGAATTTGGTGCTGGTTCCACTTTTGTTTGTTTATAATTTATACAAAATGATTTAGATGAGAATATAGAAGGCATAGTTAGTAAGTTTACGGATGACACCAAGATTGGTGGTATAGTGGACAGTGAAGAAGGTTATCTAAGATTACAAAGAGATCTTGATCAATTGACTCAATGGGCTGAAGTGATGTGGCAGATGGAGTTTAATTTGAATAAATGCGAGGTATTGCATTTGTTAACACAAACAAGAGCAGGACTTATACAATTAAAAGTAGGTGTTCAAATACATAATTCTTTGAAGTTCCCATCACATATAGATAGGGTAGTTAAGAAGGCGTTTAGCATGCTTGCCTTCATCGCCCAGACCTTTGAGTATAGGATTAGGACATTATGTTGAGATTGTACAGAACATTGGTGAGTCCTCTTTTGGAGTACTGTGTCCAATTCTAATTGCCCTGTTCTGGGAGGATAATATTAAGCTGGAGAGGGTTCAGAAGAGATTTACCAGGATGTTGCTGGGAATGGAGGGTTTGAGTTATGGGGAGAAGCTGGAAAGGCTGGGACTTTTTTCACTGGAGCATAGGAGGTTGAGAGTTGACCTGATGGAGGTTTAGAATATCAGTGGTATAGACGGGAACACTATTTTGCAGAACATGTCCAGTCTGTGAGCAAGCATGACCCCAACCTTCCCATAGCCCGTCATTTTAAGACAGTGTCTTGCTTGCATGCCTACTTGTCTGTCCTCAGCATTCTGCAATGCTCCAGCAAATCACAGCCCAAACTGAAGGAGCAGTATTTCATCTTCAAACTAGCAGTTTATGGCCTTCTGGGCTTAATATGGAGTTCAACACCTTCAAAGTGTGAACCAACTCTCATTCCTTACCTTTCTTTTAGCTTTGCTTGTTACATTCTCTGTCACTGTGACCTCTCTCCCCTCCCCCAGCCACTGTGGGACTGTCTGTTCTTTCAAACCTGGCAGTTAGACACATCATTGTTCTGTCATCCTCACATTCTGATCACCTAATCTGAACTATCAACATCATTTCTACCCACTACCTCTACCCACTACCACCCTCCCCAACTAAAACTTCCACACTTTACTTCAGCTCTGATAAAGAGTCATCTAGACTCAAAATGTTAGCTTCCTCTCTTCATGGATGCTACCTGACCTGCTGTGATCTCCAGCATTTGTTGTTTTTCAGTTCCTGAAGTCAGAGACTTGGTGGTAGATGGGTAGAGATAAATATAAATGTCGTTATATACCAAAATATATAAATGTTAACCATGGGGACAAAAAAAAACTTGCAGCAGGAAAATAATTTCAAAGGTAAGATTTGGAAAAGGTTAATATTGGAAAATGATTTAAGCTTCACCTAATCCAATGATGTCCTACAGTCTTGGATGTGGAATAAAGGAGTTTAGCTCAAGGTCCCAATGGAGACAGATGTCATTGGTGTCTCCTAATTTGTCTTAATTCTTGTATCTGACAAGCCAATGTAACATGAGGCTATTGCTGTCATATAATAAACTACATTTTGTTCAGACAAGTGCCTCTTCTTCAGACTCACTGGTGATTCATCCTCTATGAATGTTAACCTGGTAGTGGTTATTTGTATAGTACATAATAAATGAGCTTTACACCTGCTGTGGAAAAAGGACCCCTTTTCTGAAAATCTTCTGAAGATTAAGAGGAAAATGTGAAGAAGTAAATATTGATGAAGTAATCAAGATGACAATGTCAGGACCAGTGAGAACACATACGTAAAACCAAGGAGATAGACTGAGATAGACTGTTAGTACATTGCAAAACACTGGAATGGAACAACCTTGGTGGGATTTTCAAAAGTGCTGAAAATCACTGTAAGAAACAACCTCTTAACTAGTGCTATTCTTGCGAAGGCATTTGTTTTTAAGCTTCAGTCACCTTTAATTTGTTGCATATGAATGTGACAAATAACACCACATTGCCTGTGATAACAAGCATGGGGCTGGATGAACACAGCAGGTCAAGCAGCATCATAGGAGCAGGAAAACTTGACGTTTCGGGCCTAGACCCTTCATTGCCTGTGCATTGTTAACCATGAAAGGACAGGAACAATTCCCACTCCCCTTCCTCAGATCAATCCATTAGTGAGTCATTGGGGTTTTCAGACTTCTCAAGGAGAGTGCAAGTGCACACATTATATAAAACTGCAGATGTCTGTGCATCTCCTGAAGCTAATGATGGAGCTTAATGAGCCAAGTCAGTTTGACATTCACAATTAATGGCATCATCTGAAACCCATGATTGTGTTCCATTCTTGGAAACACATCTGATGTTCTTTATGTCGTGCATGCATGGTGACTACTTATCATAAAATGTCATTTTAGCCCAGATACTGAGTTACACACTCCTAGTACATGGAGCTCTTACTTACCTCTGAATTAAAACATAAACATGTTAAAAATTAAAAAGATAATAAAACAGGAATGAGCTTTCAGCCTCTGCATAATACTTTCGGATCGTTAATCAAGAAAAATCTTGAAATACCATCTCCCTTTTGATTCCATCTTGCTATTTGCCCTCCCATAAGATTCTATCACTAACTGCTTGATTTACTATATGTTTCTAATCAACTTGTTCCAGACATGTTGTGACTCACTTCTAGAGCAAATGGGACTTGAACCTAGGTCCTATGACCCAGGGATAGAGACACCATCACTGCACCACAAGAGTCCTACTACTTGATTTCTACAAAGTATGAGCCATTAAATCACCATGGTTTGTATTATATTGATGATTAAACCACTTGAGGTTTCAAAGGGAATGGAGTATAAAAGAAGGCAGTACTAAATAAAAACCAAAAAAAACTATGGATGCTGTAAATCAGAGTCAAAAACAGAAGTTGCTGGAAAAGCTCAGCAGGTTTGGCAGCATCTGTGTAAATAAGAAACAAAAAAGCAGATGCTGCCAGACCTGCTGAGCTTTTCCAGCAACTTCTGATTTTGCTGTTGATGAAAGAAGGGAGGTTTCGCTAAAACTAGTCAGACCACAGATGGAATGCTATGAAAAGATTTCAGGCCCTCTCGTTAAAGGAGATTGGAGATTGGCATTGGAGACAATCTGGAGAAAGTTCACGACAGTTGATGTCAGGTTAGGACAGACTATTCTACGAGAAGTTAAGCAGGCTTGGCCTGTACTCATTGGCATTTAAAAGAATGAGAGGTGACCTTATTGAAACACAAGATTCTTATGAGACTTAATAGGGTAGATGTGGAAAGGTTGTTTTCCTTGTGGGATAGTCAAAGATCAGTGAACATAATCTCAGAATAAGGGGTTGCACATTTCAAACAAACAAGGAGAGATTTCTTCTTTGAGGGGTAGTGATTCTGTGGAGTTCTTGATCACAGAGGGTCGTAGAGTCTGGGTCATTAAGTACATTCAAGGCTGAGATGGAAGACTTTAACCAGTAAGGGAATCGAGGGTTATGGGGGAAAGGCAGCAAAGTAGAATTGATCAGCCATGATCTCATTAAATGATGAGCAGACACAATGGCTGAATGACCTAAGATAACAAGGTGTAGAGCTGGATGAACACAGCAGGCCGAGCAGCATCAAGGCTGACGTTTCAGGCCTAGACCCTTCTTCATTTCTGAAGAAGGGTCTGGGCCTGAAACATCAGCCTTCCTGCTCCTCGGCCTGCTGTATTCATCCAGCTGTACGCCTTGTTATCTCAGATTCTCCAGCATCTGCAGTTCCTACTATCTATGGCTGAATGACCTACCTGTGCAATGTCTAATTGTATCATATTAACCAAGAAAATTTAACTAGAAATTAGAATCATGGAATTCTTACAGCGCAGAAGGAAGCCATTTTTCCCATCGAGTTTTCACTGACCCACCAAAGAACATCCCACCCTCCCTTAACCCCACATTTCCCATGGCTAAACCACCTAGCCCACACATCCCTCAACAGTATGGGCAATTTAACATGGCTAATCCACCTAATCTGCACATTTTTGGACTGTGGGAAGAAACTGGAGCACCTGGAGAAATTAATGGTAAGTAATTAAAAATGCTGCCTTGCCACAAAATCTCTTCTGTATTATAATAAGCAATTTGGTAATGGTTATATTAAGATGCAGGGTTGTTTAAGTCACTTTCATCTTCCCAGCTATTCCCTACAAGCATTAAAAAAAAGGTAAACTGGGGAGAGTGGTGAGGACTGGTAGAGCTGTTTGGATAGTTAACAGTGAGACCTGGATATTAATTCGGCTCATTAGTTAGATTGTTTTGTAAACTAGGGATCCGAATGAGTTTATGGGACCAAGATCCCTGTGAACATTGGTCCACAAAAACTGTAGAAAAGGGTGTTTGCTCTAATCGAGAACCCCCTTCTTTGATCATGAGGCTGAAAGTACATTGGTGGGACAAAATTGCGATAGTATTTTGCTACAAATCTGTGTTATGACTGGCCTAGCCAGGGGAAAATGTGACCCCAACAATGCTTGGGCGACAAAACATAAAGGCTTTCTATCCTCTGGTTAAGTGAAGGGGCTTTAATTGCAGAGAGTACATTAAAGCGTCATTTACTGGGGACATTATTATTTAAGCGCCTCAAGTCTGCTGTAACTGCCTAAGCCTAGTTTTTGATTGACTCCTGGCTTTTAACGAGGTTGGATGCTCGTGAAGTTCGGGTTTAAAGAGGCAATTGTATCAGCAGTTAAGATAACATTTCTTTCTCCTCTGTTTCTATATAGAGTGGCTGGTGCCCACAATGAGAATACACCATCAGTAAACTACTGATATTCCCTGCCAGTAACTAGGTTGAGGCAGTTTTAATTCTCTAACGGATTACGCCTTTTAATTATTCATGCTGTACGTCATTGTTGTGATTCACAACAGGGAGCGTCAGGTTTTAGTGAAATATTCTGGTGGTTTAACTATAGATATTTAACGAAATCTGAAATTCAAACGAACAAAACTAGATTATATTTTTCCCCTCTGTCGGCCCACTCAATTCCTGGCTTCCTGTGTGTTTGGCCGCCTTGTAGCTTTCATTATGTCTTCAGAGTAAATTTAACAGGCTCAGGAAGTCGCAGCAGACCGGAGATTGAACCAACAGTCAATAAAAGGAACTCCAAACTCCGAAAAGATGCATCATGTCCTTCCCATGGGATTAGTACCGTATTTCCACGTGTCCATGACGTCCAGGTTTTTTTTTGTCGTGAAAACTCATCAAGGCTTTAATCATCTTTCTCACTGTTTATATAATGTAAATTATCGTTTCCTAATAATCGTGTTATTTGCTATTGCTGCAACATTTATTTTGTATAAAATGCAGGTGGGTATGCAAGGGGGTGGGGGTGGGCATTTATTGTATTTGTGGTGTATGAGTCAGAAAGCTTTCTGCTGATTGGGTGAAAGGAAACCACCCCAGGGATTGTCAGTCAATTACAGCGAGCTACACTTCATTCACAGATTTATTAGCATGTGCGCGCGGGCCGGGCGGGGGGAAACAAACTCATTCATAAAAAGTTCATTCATAAAAATTGCACCAATTCCCCTTGTCCATTCGATTTACTGACCCTACCACTGTGTCTCCGCCTTGCAACTCGCAGCCGGGGCTGAATGTTGTTTAGGGGCAATGCCATCTTAAGACATTTAAGCCACTTACCCGGTTAAGCAGTGTCAGTTTCAGCGTCCCTGAAGAGGACCATTTGGAAGACGGATTTACGAAAGCCCCCACCCCGAGTCAACGTTATTGAGTTTTTTTAATACAGATCTTGAAGTCAAAGGGAGGGGGCAATTCTAACGATTGGATCTACCTTCTTTAGTGGGTGGAGGGATGATCTAACCACACTGGGGCTTTTGATGTTAAACCCGTGTTGGTTGCCTTTAGAGGTGGATGCATCATTGTCTAGATTCTGCGAGAGAGAAAAGAGGGGGGGTCAGTGGGTCGGCTGACTGGGCAGTAGCAGCAGAGTCGAAGGCAGACACACCAGTCATTTCCTCCACGTCCTCCCCTTTTTAAAGCAGCGCGATCCAAACTTGCACATCATTGCAGTTTGAGAACGGGGGTGTCGCACAGTACATCAAAGCGGCGTCTTTTGTTTATCTTTTTCTGAGTGGGAAAGCAATTTACTGTGTTAGCATGAGGCACAGGGCATCAACGACACGTCGATGAAACCAACCCGGTTTTGGTCTAGTCTAGCCGGTGGCTGCTTTCGGAACTCCAAAAGCTCCCGGAGAGCCGGATTGTTTTCTGCAGTAGGGCTATGAGAGAACGTGTTGGTTGTAATTTTACTGGACCCTCATCATATGTTGAAGGATTTTTTAGAACGTCGGGCATGCTTCACAGGGCAAAGTACAGTCGTTTCAGAAACGATTCTTTAACATCATTAGACGACCCCCCGTCCAGCGCTTCACTCAGGGTCAAGAATTCCTCCAACTCATCCCCTTGCTCTCCATTGACGCCCGGCTCTCCAGCAGATGAACTCTCAACCGAGTCAGGGCACGCTTCGACCGCTCTGTGCACCTTCATCCCCAAGATGACCAACCTGAAACTATCTAACCCGGCCAGCCTGCTTGGTCTCAAGAGCTTGTCACTGGGCGCGAAAGAAATAGCCCGGGTGAAAGTGACAGACACCTTCAGCGCTCAGAGTCTCTCTTCCTCCACTCTCGACCTAACCAGCTGCCTCTCTGCATTCCCTCACCCCAAACAGGAGCTCCACAAGTTGGCCACAAGCACAATGCAAATTGGAGAGGGGCAACCCGTCAGCAAGGACTGGGCCAAACTTTCGCCGCATCCCCGGGGCGATATTCTCAGCTCTGGCGCACTTTACGCTGTGAGAGTAAGTAACTTTTTAAAAAATGTACTTCTAACAGCTATTGTTATCATTTGACCCATACTGGATTTGTTCTGGAAAACAGATTTTATAAGGGAATTTTGAACGGTGTAAATCAGATTTCTATCTGATTATCTGCGTCTTTTATTTACACTCGTTGTAGTAAATAAACTTACCTGTTTTTATGTAGAAAACTAATCTCAAACTAATCAATCAGGGCGGTCAAGGAATGTAAGAACTCGTATGATTTGTAATCGCAGTCTTTAAAAAGCACAGCCATTGTGGGCAACGAAGTGAAGAACACTAATATACAGAGCATGGACTGTACTAAATTTATTTTCTCTCGCGAAACAGACATCTTGATAGAATATTCCAAGCTACAATATTGATTTTGTTTTAGACTTCAGAAGCTGCAGGCTATATAGCCATATAGCTGCTGCTAGTGACTCTCAATAGACTGTTTGACGCATAATTGAAGGAGTTTCTTTTTAATTTCTGTATTCACATGATATTTTTTCATTTGCTTAATGTTGGCATAGGCATAGTAATTATTTAATAATGAACCAGATCAGAGCTGTTCAAAAGTGTGGAACAAACAAGGTTTTGTTAATTGGATGGTTAATTAATACATGTATAGGCTGCAAATAAAGTTGTGGTTAGCGTAACCCGGTGCTGACTTGTATTTATAGAAGGCACTAAATCTGTCTGCTTATTATTGTGTTTTAAAGTACCTGTGTGGGTTGTCAGGAAATGTACCATCACACTTACTTTATGCTACACGTCTGTGTCAGACTTGTAGGGACATTTCATACAATTAATCAGCTGTTCTCCAATTTTTAGCGAATTTTTAAAAAATCTAATGCAGTTTGTACTCTAACAAAAAATGGGAAGATCAAGCCAGATATTTCTTCACGGAATACAAGCATTAAAAAAGCAATTGAAATTTCAATTGGCTTCACTTTGTCCACTTTAGTAGTACCTAAGCCAGAAGGTTATGGAATCAAATCCCACCTCAGAATACACTTGTGCTGTTGGAATTGACAGTTTTCAGGTGAATCATCAAATCAAGAACCAGTGTGTTTTCTCACGAATATGTGAAATATCCTGCAGCACTATTTTGAAGAAGAGCAAAAATGTTATCTCCCCGTATCCTGGCCATTAGTTCTCCTCCCTGAATCAACATCATGAAAATGGATTATCTAGTCATGATCGTGTTTTTGTTTATGGAAGTTTGCTGTGTGTGCAAATTGATTGCCACATTCAAATTAAAACAAGGACCATATTTGCATAAGAACACAAATAGGAGTAGAAATGGCCCATATGTTCTCTCAAGTCTGCTCAGCCATCCAGTAAGTCATGGCTCATTTGATTTGTGGCCTCAAACATCACTTCCTTTCCAGCCTACACACCTCCCTTTTAGGTGAAAAATCTATCTAACTCAGCCTTGGATATAATCAATGACCCAGCCTACCCTGCTCTCTGGGGTAGAGAATTCCAAAGATTAAGGACTTGGAGGAAATTCCTCAACCCTTTATTTTGAAACTTCCAAAAGACTTAATTGGCTGACAAGTGTTTTGGAACAATCTGAAGTTGTGAAAGGACCTATATAAATGGAAGGGTTTTTTTTTTGCTTTGTCTTCAGTCAATTAAACTGTGGACTTACTATATCAAATTGTTAAGGATGTAGGTTTAAAAGGGCTTTCTGTCAACAGCAACACAGTGCAATATATATATTTTTTTTAAAAAATAGAGTTTTGTGTCCAATGCAATGATGCATGGTAATATGCAGTCTTTTGCAGATGATTCAGTTTTTCTTGCACTACTTTACTTTATGCATTGCTTTTAGTTTAAGTAACGAAGGAAAGTAGAAATGCACATTTATATGTTAATTAGCAGATCATCTGATATAAATTTTGAATTAGTGAGTGGATTATAAAATGTTCTAGACATCTAGTTTAGATTTCATAGCTCACACTTAGTGTCACACCACATTGTGACACTATATGCTGACTTCTATATCATTCTTGTATTTGGTTCAGGTAGGATTACAAAATTTCAACCATTGGCAGCTGATCTAGTAAAGAACACAACTATTTTAAAGCTAAACAAACTTGAATTTCCAATTAATGAGAATAATATGAGAATGTGATTCTCAGTTTACAACATACACTGCTTAAAAATAAAAACATAAGCTAATAAAATTGCTCCCAATATCTTTTGTTCCTTTCAGATACAATCTTGAATGCACTCTCCACTTTGAGAAAGGACACTGAATTAATTCATAAAATAAATGTATTAATAGAAATGTACACAAATTTTCAAGCTGAAATGTCTTGTATAGAAAGTGTAGTAACATTCACCTTGTTTCCATACAGCATGTTCCGCTCCTGGGTGTCTCGATACAATTGTATAACTTTTTAATGTAACCAGGTGTGTTGAACAATGCTTTCTGTTGAAGGCCTCTGTGCCTCTTGAGATGCCTAACCTTCTGATTTGAGAGCTTCCTAGATCCCTACTGGCTGAAGACCAGGAAATAGGTTAGAATCATAGAATCTCCGCAGTGTGGAAAGAAGCCATTTGGCCCATTGAGTCTGCACTGACCCTCTAAAGAGCGTCCCACCCCATCCCTGTCATCCTGCCTTTACCATGGCTAATCCACCCATCCTGCACACTATGTGGCAATTTAGCATGCACATCTTTGGACTTTACAATTCACTGCACCACCTGGAAGTTTGTTATGGTCCCACTGATGAGGTTCAGCCTGCTGTTTATTATTCCTATTCACTTTTCCTGGGTAACATGAGCGTCTGAAAGCCAATGTGCCTTTGTTTTGTATAAACTGTCAAGACAATGACAGTTGTGAACTTTCGACAGTAATTTCTTGGAGCTGTAAACCTCATGCAAATGATGTCAATGCATGATGTTATTAAAGCAAATTTTCAAAACAACTGTAATGCTTTCTATATGAGGGACAAATTCCTCTTACTGCAGCAGTCATTGTCATAATCCTCTTGTTGGTGCTTTTCTCCATGTGCAAACTTTGGTTTCACTTCTGAGTTCCTGTGTTCCTTTGTATTGTCTCTCTACCTAATCAACAATTAAACACATGATCATTTTGCTTCCATCATCACTTACAGTCATTGTGTTAAGCAGCTAATTCTATCATTTGGTACTAACTGCCTCTGTCTGGTTCACTCTTGCTGTGTGCACTCTTACGCCTTTATGTAACTGTGATATTTCATAACAGGTGACAGGTAGTCGAATGAACACACACCCAAAGGCGAGTAAAATGTGCCGGGGTCAAGAGGTAGCTGAGCATTCCAAGATCAGAGGGTACGTGAATGTATTTACAACCAGAAGAGGTAACTGAGAACACAAGATGAAGCCAGAGAGAAATTTGATAGTTGAAAACCAGAACATTCAAGTCAATTTGCTGTAGCACAGGGAGTAATGCAACATAGGGGAAGATGGAGTGAGGGAAGTACAGAGACGGCTTTCAAACCAGACGTTCCATCCATTCAGCATTCAGTACGTATTTAACCTATAGGTTAGAAAACAGATGTTACATTTTGGTCTTTACCTGTGCCTGGCAATGAGAAAGTAAGATTTACCCTTGCTATTTGGAAGTATGATTCATTCTGAAACTATATGTACACGTGGATATTTCTGGCATTTTGCCCAATCTGTCAGAAAAATCTACAAAATCTCATAGGAAGTAGATTAGCTCCAGTGAGTCACTACTTCTGCCAACTCATCCATCATTCACGATGCCAAATATATATTTAGATCTTTAGCTGTTCTTTCATGCTGACATGCAGTAGTTCTTTTTTATTAACATATTAAGAATGAGCTATTACTAGACATTTGTTTACTTTGAATATGGAACCAAATTTTTGTCTTCTGCAGAGAACTGTATACGTTTGCATACTATTTAAATACATGCACACACAAGAATTATTTGCACATTGCAGTATTATTGATGTGAATGTTCATTACCCACTTATCTGTCCTCTTTATGACCAATCAAGTACGCTCACCAGTCCGCAAAAGTGAAAATGAAGTGCTGACACAATTGACCAGGCAAAAGCAAACAGGGTGGATTTTAACCAAGTGTCTTTTTTTTTAAAAAAAATGTTTTAGATCACTGAATCATTTTGATCTGCCTAATCAGGTTGTAAATCAGAAGACACTGTGGAAACAGACTGCAAATGTCACCTTCAGAATGGGCCAAACAGTTGCCTGTATAAAGTAGTACAGTAGCTGAAAATGGTTCCGTGACACAATCTAACAGACGTCAGTGAAATCCCTCGTCTCTTAACATTGGCAAGGCAGAGCGACACTGCTAAGCAAGCAATAAATCTGAAGTTTATGTGGGCCACCTGGTTGGATACACAAACTTTTTTTTGGAGGGGAGTAGTTCTGAATAATTAATTTTAGGTTTTCATAGAAAATCAACAAATTACGAGTGAAATAAATAAGATGTCTGTAAATACCCCAGCTAATGAAGTGAAATTTAACTTGTTTTTTTTATTTAGTTATTGTAAACCAGTATTGTTGGCCATAATGCTTCAGAAAAGTTTTGAAATTGTTGACATATTAGAGCTGAACTAAAGTATTTTAAACTAGTTTAGATTCATATTCATATTCATCTACACCTGAATGCCACAACTGTGTTGTTTTTTGAGTATTCAGGCAAATACGTTTTATCTCCATACATGTTACCTGTTTTATAGGATAAGCAATGTTGATGATGCTTAAAGCCAAAGCCACATGAGTGCTATGATCTCAGACTTTTGATCCTTCCAATGCAAGAATGATGGGGATGTATTTTTACTTATTGGAAATCTTCCTGAGATCTACCAGTTGATTGAAGAATCAATTTTGATATAGCATATTTATTTTCACAAACCGCCAAACTTGATAACCTCTAAAAGCTAGGTAAAGGCAAAGTTGCCATTGTCTAACCAGACCATGTGGCTGCTCTCTGATTAGAAATAGATAACAGGTGGTTGTTTATCCTGAGGGTCACCACACTTTAGTGAAGGGAGAAGTTTAAAAGGAGACATCACAGTAACTTCAGCCAACATGGGAATTGCACCCATGCTGTTGGTGTTACTCTGCATTGCAAACCAGCCATCCAGCCAACTGAGTAAATGACACCTGCCCCCCAACCCCAAACCTTAAGATGTACTAAATAGTTTCTCGAGCATCAAACTCTCTTTTATCTCTGATACTTTTTTATAATGTCTTGTTTCTTTGGATAACAGAAAACAAGCTGAAACAATAAATGGTAGTATTCTATCATTCATCAGGTCTTGGTCCAACTCACGTGCTCTCAATATTGAAATCATCCTTTTGTATGGTGAAGGCAATTTTACAACACTCTGGTGTAGTACACTGAAGTCTTAGTGGAAGTTCTATAGCGAATTGGTAGATTGGGAGTGATGTACACTTCATCCTCACCATGAAGAGCTTTGGTGGAAGATGATTCACATCTTAATGGGTTCTAGATGTGCAGCTGTTTCCTTTTGTTAATTGTATTTTAATAATAGATTTCCTCTACAACTGTTTTAAGCAAATGTGACTGTCAGTCATAACCAATATTACTCCCACCTCATGAATTCAGTGACAAACTTCCCTAGTTTTCCAAGCATAGGGCTCTCTGTTACTTTTTGTGAGAATTAAATAGGTCTTTGGGTCCTGACCTGAAGCGTCAGCTTTCCTACTCCTCTGATGCTGCCTGACCTGCTGTGTTCCTCCAGCTCCACACTGTGTTGTCTCTGTCTCCAGCGTCTGCAGTTTTTGCCATCTCTGAGAAGAAGCATCCTGTTTTTTCTTTTGGTGCTCTCCTTGACTGTTTCCTTCCCTTCTCCCTCCCCCACCACCAACCGCTCCCCCCCCCCCCCGCCCCCACCTCCCCCCTGCTGTAATTTCCTCTTTCTTTGTCATTTTACTCCTGGCCTGCCAAGCAGACTGGAAGACTCAAACTTACCAGTATACATCAGTTCCAAATGTAAAGCATTCATTATTAGAATTGAATTGGCTTTTTAAAAATAATAGAAGCCTGTCTTATAAACTGTACTTATGTTTAATTTCTATACCAGCTAAAAATAATTTCCTGAGCCTTTATTGGTTTTATCTAATTTTTTTTCCTTTAACTGGGCCAATTTTAATCACACTTGAAAGTGAGGGTAGAATTTCAACATTTTTATTTCACCAGCAATTTGCATAGATTTCTTCAGCCACACGGTAGTGACTCTGTGGAGGCCAAGTCATTGAGTGTATTTAAGACAGAGAGAGGTCCTTAATTATTAAGGGGGTCAAGGGTTATGGGAGAATGCAGAAGAATGGGGTTGACAAACACATCAGCTATGGTCAAATGGCAGAGCAGATTTGAAAGGCTGAATGGCTTTATTCTGCCCCTGTATTTTATAGTCTTGATGTCTCCACATCCTGAAGGCATGGTCAAAAATAATTTGTTGAGTCAACAGAAGAATTACTTGGGATGACCATAAACTTAGCCTTAAAGGAAGACAGAGGCAGTGAAACAGGTAGCTTCAGATTGCTTATTTCAGACCTGGAGGTTTACGCAGCTGAAAGTATAGCTGTTGGAATTGGCTAAAGTAGTTGGGAGATGCCACATGCCAAATGAAGCCATTCTGAAACTGAAAAACCAAAAAGGAGCAATCACATTGCTGGGAGTGTACTATAGACCCTCTAACAGTCTGAAATAAATAGAAGTCTAAATATTATAGGCAAATATTAAAGAGGTTTAAGATGAACAGGGATAACAAGCATGGGGCTGGATGAACTCAGCAGGTCAAGCAGCATCATAGGAGCAGGAAAACTTGACGTTTCGGGCCTAAACAGGGTTGTGATAGTGGGGGATTTCAGGATCTCTGACATTAACTCGGATAGTGATTAGTGTGAAAGGTTTAGAGGGAATAGAATTATTAAAATGGAGAGTTTTTAAAAGCCAGTATGTAGAAGGCCCTACAAGAGTGGGGGTGGTCCTGCATTTCATGACCTAAAATTTAAGCTGGGCAAGTGGTTGAAGTATTAATGGATGAGCATTTTTCAGACAGTGGTCATAACTCCCTTAGATTCAAGATTGTAAAGGAGAAAGACCAGGATGGGCTGGAAATCAAGTTCTAAACTAGAAGAAAGTTGATTTTAGTAACATCAGGTATGGTTTGCCCAGAGTGGACTGGGAGCAGATAATTTTTAGGTAAATCTGTGTCAGCGCAGTGGAATACACTCAAAAAGGAAATGAGAGTACAGGGCCAACATCTTCTAAAAGAGATAAAGGGTGGCACCAATAAAGAAAACCCTCACTATCATTGCAGGAGCATGCAGGATTAGATAAAGGGATAAAGAGAGGCTAACAGCAGATACTGGAAATTTGAAACAGCAGAAGCCCAAGGAACGTACAGAATGCGCCAGGGGAACTTTAAAAGGAAATTGGGAGAGCAAAAAAGGGGGCATGAAAGAATAACCACAGAAAAGAGAATGGAAAAGCTTGACTTATTTTAAAAGTATATTGAGGGAAAGACTAGGGCGCACTAAGGACCACGGTGGTGATTTGTACAGAGGACTTAGGTTGGGTTCTTTTGAATACTTAATGTTAGTGCTCACGAGTGAAAGGGATGATTTCAAAACTGCAATGGATGGTTAGTTTTTCCAAAGCCATAATAAACTCCTCTCACTGGGAAATTGATCCCTTGGCCCAAACAGATTAGCTTAGATAAAGGGATAAAGAGAGGCTAACAGCAGATACTGGAAGCTTGAAACAGCAGAAGCCCAAGGAACGTACAGAATGCGCCAGGGGAACTTTAAAAGGAAATTGGGAGAGCAAAAAAGGGGGCATGAAAGAAAAACAAACAGTGCTGCTTAGGCTTGCAGAAAATGTTTGACAGTGGTGTATGTCTTTTGGTTTAGCAAGGCCGAGCAAATTGTGTTTCATACACATCTGGGCCTGCTTCAGTCAGGAATATTAAATTTTCTCTTCCCACAGCCAAATTATCAGTAACATGCAGAATACTATTAACAGTGGAAAATCTTCTTGATCTAATCTGCATGTGCCCAGAAAGACACTCCATTGTAACTGTACTCTTCCAATTACCAATAATAATTGTTGATGCCACCATCTTTGAAGGTCACTCCACCCACTTGTATCAACATGACCAGATTTTTAACACTATTTCTCAATATACATACAAGCAAGAAGGTGCAATTACAGTTATGAAAGAATATTGCAACTTATGACACAGCTAAAGGCTTTAGAGAGGTTGAAAATGTTGACACAATAGGGTCAGTTAGAAAATATTATTTGTAATAGTGATTAGGATGGTTTGCTGCATCCAAAGTGTAAACCTCTATGCAGAAACCGAGACATGGAGTCATGGTGTGGATGAACATAGATTTTGAGAGCAATGACTTTTGCAGGGGCGTTGAAGAGGAAAGGGTTGTTGGAGACTGCATAACGGTTTGCAAGGACCTCAGTGAGTTTTCCAGGGGGTTCTTGAGATTTCAGTGATTTTTGAAATGGCTGGAACTTGAGGGCATAGAAGAATTTAAAATGTTGGTTCGCGTAGGGACTGGTTTTGGATGCTTAGCGATTTGGTACGAATGGAGTCAAGGGAAACACAAGGTGGGTTTGAGTCCTGATGTATGAAGTTGATTTGTTGATCATCTGGGGAGATGTCATGAACTCTAGAGCTTTTTATTCTTTCCTGACATGTCTATCTGATGCCCATCCATAATGGCCCTTGAATTTAATGGCCTGCTTGGTCATTTCAGAGGGCTTTTAGGAATTGGCCACATTGATGTGGGCCTGGAGTCATATGTAGGTCAGATCAGAGAAGGATGGCAAATTTCCCTCAAAAGTCAGTGAACCAGATGGATTTTCATGGTCATCATTATTGTTATCAACTTTCAATTTCAGATTTCTGTTTTTATTTGTATTTAAATTCCACCAAATACCATGGTAGGATTTGAACCCATGTTCCCACTGTGTTTAGACAGGGCCTTTGGGTTACTGGTCCAGTGAAAGTATCAGTAGGACCCCACCTGTTCTGTTTAAGGACAAAATATCTGAGAGGATATGCTGAAATTTCTTTAACATTATTTAATGCATGTATATTCTGCATATATAATAAAAAAAATGCTGGTCATTCATGTCTGTCGTCCAGTTATGCTGGAACATTTGGATGTAGTTGTCTAACATACAGAATATTGACAAATGGTCAATATATTTTGTTTACACAAATTTTCAAATCTCAGATGACTATAGACTTCCCTATGTCTGCCACATAATCTCAATTCTTATGCTTTTCAGTGTTGATCTTCTGAGCAATCGCAGGTTGACAACTCTACACCTCAGTCACAGGTCTCATGTTTTGACCGTGATGATAATATGAAGCAGTCGATCATGTTACCAGCTGGACTATATTTTTTATTTGGATAAAGATATTTAGAGTAACCTATGCAAACTCCTATTTTGCTTTAGACAGTCTACCATTTAGTTTGTCAGTTTTAACAGGACAGTAATCTGACTCAAAAACAAAATTGCTGGAAAAGCTCAGCAGGTCTGGCAGTATCTGTGAAGGAGAAAACAGAGTTAACGTTTCGGGTCCGGTGACCCTTCCTCAGAACAGAGGTTCAGAACAGAACAGAGTTCTGAGGAAGGGTCACCGGACCCGAAACGTTAACTCTG